>CAUYUJ010017937.1:401923-709423 GCA_963575745.1 Prorocentrum cordatum
CGCTCGATGAGGCAACCCCACGCTCTGGATTCCCTGGAGGACTACCATTCGCACCCAACCATCGCCTACCACTACCAAAGCCATGGATCGCCTACAAATACCGGGGCACCGACTTCGTTTGGACTCATCAGGTGTACTACTGCAACCTGGGCACCAGAGAAAACACGTGGACAGACCCAGGCAGCGTGCTCCTGCAGCCAGGCTGGAAGAGGGCATTCACCGCAGGCTCGGCCCTTCACGATCGACATCACCTCCCTCGACTCCGCCACCACGAAATACCGCGACGAAAACGACTTCAGGGCCAGCGTGGACCGACTCAAGGCAACAGCTGACCACATGAACGATAACGATGTGACCGACCTGAAGCGCTCCGACACCGACAGCGGCCGCCTCACGCAGCTACTCCTCTCCGTCCAAAACGACAAACTCGGCACCCAGCCAGGGATTCTCATGATCGACGCAGACTGAAGATCCACGCAGCACAACCGCACTCCACAACGATTGACCGCACGCATGTCACAGCCTCAAGGACCAGACAGCAAGCTCCGACGGTGACTACACTACCACCCGACCTGTTGGCCGCCCCGACCACGAGGGGCACGGCGTCCTCCAGCCACGAAGAACCAAACATCACCAACGATGTACGTGCCCATCCCAAAGGCCGCGAAGCACCAACTGCGGTAATACCAACGACACCAGCGACACAAACGCACGCAGCGAACACCCTGCCACGCTACAAAGCTCCAACAGTTATACTAACGCCTACGCGCCCATCATGCAACTAACCACAGCAGGCGGCGCTTGCGGCAGCGAGGGCAAGCAGCCGAGCACGCCACAGCCATGGCAGGAAGTACCAGCAAAACCACCTCCGACCACCCCGCGAAACCACGGGAGCAACCAGGGGAGAGCCACGAACCAAGCTAGGCTAAGCCTGGGCGCAACGACCCCGAAGGCCAACGGCGACGTCAAGCGGAACCAGGACGCGGCCATCGAGCTCGCAAGCCGACCCCCACCCCCACCGCCGCCAGGCAGGACTGCATGCACGACTTCATCGAGCGCCTGACCGTTATGATCAGCAGCGACGTACACGACCGCGAGAGCGTCGCCCAAGATACGTACCCACGAGGCGGTCGCTCACCACTTCGACCAGATGCTCGACTCGGTCGACACAGCGGAGACTAACAGGGACACAGCGACGGACACAGACCTCCGCATCGAGCACGACCAGGTTAGTGGCGTATGTGGAAGGAGCTCTCAACAACTACCGCAAGTCCGACGAGCTGCCGGATGCACACCCCTTCCGCATGACCCAGCGACAAAGGGATTTGACTAATTATGCCAACCACTGCTTGTCCAATATGCTGAACTGCCCGAAGCACCGCAACCACGACGACATGCCTAAGCCAGCAGAAGTGGTACAGCAGATGAGAAGATACCCGAATCGGTGTCAATGTAGCCATGCGCCATGCGACACAACCCCACATCCACGCCGACGCCATTCCTTCTCACAGACTTACAAAGGGAAATCGCAATCGAGGCAATAGTCCAGATGACCAAGCTCTTGAACAACCAGACCCCTTTTGCCCAAGGCCGAGCCACAGGATCAGCAGAATCGACAGCCGAGAGCCGACCCACCGACCGTATTCGACCTGTTGCAACCTACCGAGGAACACGTCGGCACCGCAGCATTCGAAGGTCGACAGCTGGATCACCAGGCGCCGACATCAGGACCGAAGGCTGTGAAGCAGACCAACAACACCAACTTGGGGCAGTCCCAGTGGACCGCGACCACCGCGGACTAAACTGAACGGATCAGCACCGCACAGCACCATCAAGGACCACACCAGAGCAAGCAGCACACCACCCATGACGACTGCAATGCCGCTGCTACATCCGCAGCACGATCACTGACCACAGCACACAGCGGGACGTACCCCACACGCCTCGCGAATGGAAGCCGGTCAAATCTAAGCCCAAAGACGGACACCACAGCACCATCCACCAGAGCAACCAGCAGGAGACGGACAAGGAGGTCTTCCCAGTCTACGGCCCCGACCCGTGGAAAACATGGCCGACCTTCGCAGACGCCGTCAAAGCGAACCGGCGCGACCAGCACGACCCAACTACGGCGAATCAGGAGACTCCCCCCTGATCGCCCACAACACGAGGCAACCCTCGCGATCGGACCGGCCCAACGGTGGCCAATCAGTGCGCTATATCCTCACATACCTACTGCTAACTACAGGCAGCGCGTGGGTCACCGAGGGGTATTCTCACCCTCAGCGTCTGCGGGCTCTACCAACCTCCCCTCCCTACCGGCTCACCTCCTTGCAGCCCTCTCCCCCCCCGCCTTGCCCAACCTCCTCAATCCCCTCCTCTTGTGGTGGGGTAGGGGTCGGTCTGACAAGGGTGGGGAGGGGGAGGAGGAGGAGGAGGAGGAGGAGGAGGAGGAGGAGGAGGAGGAGGACGCCGCCGGCTGCCCAGGCCAGGGCCAGGGCGGCCGCGGCCACGGCCGCGGGCGCCATCTCACGCCGGGGGCACCTCCTCACCCTCGGCCGCCAGGCCTGCCCAGGCTAGCGCCAGCGAGCCACCCGGGCACCTCTTCACCCGCAGCCGCCACCAAGACACACCTCTCACCCTCACCCGCCGCCAGGGCACCCCCTCACCCTCGGCCGCCACCAGGGCACCACACATCTGTCACCGCCAGAGATGGCACACAAAAAAAACACCCCCACGCACGGTGGAAACCACCCGAGCAGCCAAGACTCCCGCGATCTGGGTACCCTACTCCTGCCTCGGCGGGGGAGGGTACCAGTCATGGAGATGGTGGCGGCTTAGGGGGTGCTCCTGTGCAGGGGGCGGGGCCTTTTCTGCCATTTGCCTTGGCTTAGGTCGGGCATGTCCCCATACAGGCGGAATCGTCCCCATAGAATTGTTTGACCCTTTTTGAATATCCCTCCTGTAGAGGGACAGGCCCGACTTAAGGCGAGGCCTTTCTGCAATCTACCTCGGCGAGTGTGGCCCTCGCGCCCCCATTGGGGGAGGCCCCAGACCTCCCTCGCGCTCGGTGGAAGCCCCCAAGGCGGCCAAGAAGCCGACGCGCTGGGAACCCTGTGCCTGCTTGCAGGCGAGGGATCCTACCGTCGGCCTCTTGGACGCCTGTGGGGGGACTCCTCTCGGCAGACGGAGAAGCCTCTGGACCCTTCCCCGCCGCGGGCGGCACCCCCAAATGGGCCCCACGGAATATTCTCCGCAGCGCCCCTTGGAACCGCCACCGCCGCCTCCACGTCTCTTCGTCTGACCTGCCTTCTTGTTCCGCTTTCTTTCCCTCTTCTCGACTCTTTGAGCTCTGCCACCTCACCACGCTGTCTGGTGGTGCTGCCGCCGGCGCTCCGCCGGCGCGGCTGTCCCCGCGAGGGTCGGGACAGGCCAGCAACTTGCCAGCCCCAACCACAAACCCATGCGGGAGAACACAAGGGCACCTCAGAAGAGGGGGACCCTGGGCACTCCTCCTCCTCCTCCTCCTCCTCCTCCTCCTCCTCCTCCTCCTCCTCCTCCTCCTCCTCCCCCTGGCTCCTCCTCCTCCTCCTCCTCCTCCTCCCTCCTCCTCCTCCTCCTCCTCCTCCTCCTCCTGCCTCGTTGGGAGACAACCGCTTGAAGGCCCATAAGCATGCCAAAACACCATTCTCGGGACTCCAACGCCACGGATCAGCCTGACTGCTGCGATCTTAAACCGTGCCAGAACACCTGGCCTGGGACTTCAACACCGCGAATCAACGCAACTGTTGCACCCTCACAATCCTGAATCCTTCCAGAACGAAATTTCTGGTACGTTGACCATGGAAATCCGCGAAACTCTTGCAAATGTTTAAGACGAGCGTGCGCGGCACTGAGGCGACAGCCACATGTTGGAAGCGGACCGCCATCAATCCATGAGAGTCTTGCAAATGTTTACAACGAATGCGCGCGGCGCAAGGCGAGAGCCACTTTTTGGAAGCGACCCGCCCTGCATTTGTAAAACTGTTACCCATCGGTCGGAAGAAGTCGGTAGAAACATGAAGTAGGAAGGCGTTGGAAATACATTGGGTTTCCGCCCGCCTCCTGAAGAGGAAGGAAGAGGGAACACCACTCGACTCTTGAAGTAGGAAGGCGCTGAAAATATATTGGAACCTGGGAATCCAAAAATACCTACTTTCAACGACCGATGGGTACTGGTTTCTGAGCTTCAGGGTCGTACATGATAAGGAGGTCTCTGGCGAAACGCCCGGTCCGCGCCTCCGACGGGCCTCGGCGCGCGACAGGGAGGAGCTATATACACGGAAAGGGAATGGAGGAGGAGGGGGAGGAGGAGGAGGAGGAGGAGAAATGGGAGGAGGAGGAGGTGGAGGAGGAGGGAGGAGGAGGAGGAGGAGGAGGAGGAGGAGGAGGAGAGGGGAGGGAGGAGGAGGAGGAGGAGGAGGAGGAGGAGGAGGAGGGGAGGAGGAGGAGGAGGAGGAGGAGAGGCGGAGGGGGAGGAGGTGAGGAGGCGGAGGAGGAGGAGGAGAAGAGAAGGAGGAGGGGAAGGAGGAAAGAGGCGGAGGAGGGGGGGTGAGGAGGGAGGAGGAGGGGAGGAGGGAGGGAGGAGGAGGGAGGAGGAGGGAGGAGGAGTAGGTGAGGGAGGGAGGAGGGAGGGATGATGGGTAGCAGGAGGAGGGAGGAGGAGGAGGAGGGAGGAGGGAGGAGGAGGGAGGAGGGAGGAGGAGGAGGGAGGAGGGAGGAGAGGAGGAGGAGGGAGGGAGGAGGGAGGGGGAGTAGGGAGGGAGGGGAGGAAGGGAGGAGGGAGGAGGAGGGAGGAGGGAGGAGGGAGGAGGGAGGGTAGGGAGGGAGGGAGTGAGGGAGGAGAGGAGGGAGGAGGGGAGGAGGAGGAGGGAGGAGGAGGAGGAGGGAGGAGGAGGACGAGGAGGAGGAAGTGGAGGGGGAGGAGGAGGAAAAGAAGGAACTGGACGGGGAGGAGGAGGAACAGGAGGAGGAGGAGGACGACGATGAGGAGGAGGAGGAAGAGGAACGGAGAGGGAGGAGGGAGGAGGAAGAGGGACGGCGGCCACTGAGATCCGCCCGCGCTTCCAACAGCGGCAGCGCCCCGGAGGGGCCGCCGCGCCAAAGACCTCTGGCCGTCTGGCCCTGCCGCGGCCGGCCGCGCGGGGGCGGCGGCGCGAATTTCGCCGTGCACGCGGAAGAGGCGGATCAACCAGGGGAAACTTCCCATTGTGAGCGCTTTCTTCTTCGGCGTTTCGACATTGGGCGGGATGGGGGGGGGGTCTGACCCCAGGCCTCTGCTCAGTGCGCCTGCTTGCAGCAGTGCGTCCTATGAGGGGAGACTCCACCTGCTCGAAGCAGGCGCCTAAAACAGCCATGGGGGGCGGGGGAGGGGGGGGGGGGTGCGAGGGCCCGCGCCGATCGGCAAAACAACGAAGAAAAAACGATCACATGACGGGCCGAACGACTTCTGCTGGCCCCCGGCTCGCACCGGAGCCTCCACGGCGTGTTCAAGACTTATCGGGAGGCCTCTGGAGCTGCCTCGGGTCATCCGGATTTGCATCGGCTCGTGCACGTGTACCTCGCTGTATCCAGCCTGATCCGCGCAACTCCATTGGAGGACAGTCGTCACGCCCCCTGGGGAGCTTCCTCGGGTGAAATCTGGTGTAGACCTGCTCCATGAAATGCATATGATGTGGATTTCATGGAATGCGACATTATACGCATTTGATATGACATATACATATATATATATATATATATATATATATATATAACATTTCCTTCCCTCCACTCTCTGCCTCTTCGTCCCATTCCACTCCTCGTTTTGTTGGCAAAGCCCGAAACACAATGTGCGCTGGCAGTGGAAAATCAGGTCTGCTGCTTCGTCCTCCTGGCGCGCTCTGCTCCGTGCCCGATCCTTCTCCTCCGCCTCGTCCCCCCTTGCCCATCCCGCCTCTTCCCCTCCTGCCTCCTCTTACCAAGGGCTCCCAACTTCCCGCTTCGCGCTGCGCGAAGCGCGAAGCGCGAACAACTTCGCGCTCTCGCGCCGCCTCCCAGGGAAGAAGAGGAGGATGAGGAGGATGAGGAGGAATCGGAGCCGAAGCGCGAAGCGCGAATAACCTCGCGCCCTCGAGGGCGCCCTTGTCTTACGCACCTTATCCGCTGCTGCCGACCCACCCGGGTTGCTTACAAAGCTGGGGGCACGTACCCTCCTTGCACTGCTGCCTTACGACGGGATGCGGGCGCACGTTCCTGCGACGTGTTCCATGCCCCCATGGCTGAACCAAGAAATATGTGCCTCGACGTCGTGACGCATGATCGAGATCCGAACTGAACTGGCAGAGGGGGGAACTCAGCTCAGAAAATACAATCAAGCCTGGGAACTAGATGGCACCTTTCTGTTTCGAAACCGAATTAAAGCGCCAGCCGGATAGAAGCAGGAAAACGGCGGCATCTGATGCCACTTTGTTCTTGCTGCAACGTCGGAAAGGCCGAGCTGGTGCTCGGGCCTTGCAAAGGTCAACTACTCGAGGGAAGGGACAGAAGAGCAACAGCGGAATGATGATGTGCAGGCCGTCTACGAAACAACTAAAAGTATGCGGGGAAGGGAAGTTAACATATGAGTCACGAAAAGAGTCGTCAACAATGGAGAACTAATGACGTAACCGACTGCGTAGCCAGCCAGATCGTACGCAGTGAGACACCAGCGGAGGAACACATACCATAGTCACTCGTACACATGGAAAAGGTACGCGCACGAAATATCACGTGAGAGTAACCGACGAGGCAACCTGATATAACGCCACATTGCAGACAGTATCAAATACCTGAGAGGGCGAGAGTCGCTCACAGAGCTCAGCCGCCACCCTTGGAGATGACAGACAGCACCTCGGGATAATAGGAGGAGGCTCATTGCAAAGCTTCACAATGCAGCACACATTCAAATAGCAACCTATTCGGTGGCGATGCGATGCGAAGAAGAGAATGCCTCAAGATCATCCTCATCGGCCCTTGGGAGCACGACTGCGAAGGTCAACTGCCCATGGCCTTGCCGTGCGCGCCCATGAACCCACCAACTTCATGGATGGAGGGGCGGCGAGATAGAAACCCAGTCCCCATGGTCTGAGATGGCCCCTCAACGCGCCACGAGCAAACGCCTTGCCTGCACTCGGTATCGTCCCTATGGCCACCTGGGAGCCGTTACCCTGGCCGCCCGGGAGCCGTGGCCACCCTGGCCTGACCTTGCCTGGGAGCCGTGACCTTCGCCGCCTGGGAGCCACCTGGGAGCCGCCACAACTTGGCCACCCGGGAGCCACCTGGGAGCCGTCACCTGGGCCACCCGGGAGCACCCGTGCCGTGCCTGACCTTGGCCGCCCGGGCGCCGTGCACACCGGCGGGGGCGGCGGCCGGGAGCCGTCACCTCAGCCGCCTGGGGGCCACCTGTGCCTTGCCTTTCAGGAGGGGAAAAAACACACAGACACAATGAATCGTCGATTCCCCCGAAAGTATTGGAAACTATGGGAAGTGGGGGGGAAGACAAGAACCCAGAAACATGAAAAAAATATGGGGCATCGGTTTATTCGTGTGTATGTATTTGTGTGTCCTGGGGCCCCTTCAGCCTTGGCCACCCGCGCCGCACCTGACCCTGGCCGCCTGGGCGCCGAGCGCGCCGGCGGGGGCGGCCGGCGCTCGCAGGCGCGGCCGAGCCTGCGGCAGGCTCGCGCCGCGGTGCCGCGGGCGGCGGCTGCGCGGGGGCGCGGCGATGCCGCCCAAGCCTGGGAGGCATCGCCGCGCTGCGAGGCCGGAGAACGCCCCGTGCCGGACGGGCTCCGGCAACCGACAGGGCTCGGCCTTGAGATCGGGGCGGCGAGGTCTATGCTGACGGGGCGCTGAAAGCTATTCAGCCCTATCGATTAGCTACTTCTTCTGGGGTTTTTGGGGGAAATTCGAGGGTTACCTTCGAATTTCCGCGAGCGCCCCGTCATCGTCTATGCGCGCATCCACCGCGCCCTGGCCAGGCCCATGCAGAGCCCAGCAGCGACGTGAAGACGCCTCTCCCTCCTGGCTCGGCCAGGAGGGCCTGCCTGTCACACGGCTCTTGGGTTCAGGATGGGCCTGGCCGGGAAGCAGTGGATGTGTGTAGGTCTCGCCGCCCTACCCGAACACCCGCGCTGTCGTCGCCGCCGCGTCAACGCGGCGTAACCCTACCGTAGCTGCTGACACGACCCGTCTAGTCCCGCCCTCCTCCTCCTCCTCCTCCTCCTCCTCCTCCTCCTCCTCCTCCTCCTCTCCTCCCCCTCCCTCCCCTCCCCCCTCCCCCTCCTCCTCCTCCTCCTCCTCCTCCTCCTCCTCCTCCCCCTCTCCTCCTCCTCCTCCTTCCTCCTCCTCCTCCTCCTCCTCCTCCTTCCTCCTCCCTCCTCCTCCTCCTCCTCCTCCTCCCCCTCCATTCCTTCTCCTTATAGATAACTCCTCCCTGTCGCACCCCGAGGCCAGTTTTTAGGGCGGGCCGGGCGTTTCGCCTGAGACTTCCTCACCACTTATGACCCTGACTCTTCAAAAGTAACAACAGCTTCACGGATGAAGGGCGGGTGGTTTTCAACATGTGGCTCTCGCCTTAGCGCCGCGCACATTCGTTTTAAGCATGGCAAGAGCTTCACGGATGGAGGGCGGGTGGTTTTCAAAATGTGGCTCTCGCCTTAGCGCCGCGCACATTCGTTTTAAGCATTTGCAAGCGCTTCACGAATGGAGGGCGACTCCTTTTCAAAATGTGGCTGTCGCCTCAGCGCCTTAGGGCACCCTCCCCGAACCGACCTCGATGTTATACCTCGGCCCGGCCGTGTCCCCGTCCCACCTGGTTTTCGGCACATAACTCGGGCCTCCAGCGGCCGGCCGGGGCGATCCCGGCACCCCCAGAACGCTCTCGGCGAGGCGCAGCTGCTGGAGAGCACCCCGAGGCTGGAGAACGCCGTCGAGACCCGACGAACACTCCCGAAGACCTTGAGCCTCGAACTCCCCTCGAACATCAGGGCACCCTCCCCGAACCGCCTCCTTGGGAGTTGCGTGCATCTCCCTAGTGCGTCTGCTCCAGAGCTCGGGTGACGCACCGACCTTCTTCGGGGATGGGAGGACGATCGTGCCACCCAGGTCGGGCGGCGGCGCGCCAGGGTGGGAAAGCAGAGGGGGCCGGCCTTCACACAGAGGGCGGCGGGGCTTCTCAGAAAGCCTTCGCGCCTCCCGACCTCGATCTCGCACCGCGGCTCAACGGTGGCCAGAGCAGCCAGCATCGCACGGGGCACCCGGACGGGATATCGGACGGCACACCGCGCCGGGCCGGCCGCGCCAGGATATGCACCACGGCGCCGCGCAGGCATCGGACCGCATCGCATCGTCGGAAGCTCCGGAGGCGGCCAAGAGATTGGAGGAGGAGGAGGAGGAGGAGGAGGAGGAGGAGGCGCAGGAGGAGGAGGAGGAGGAGGAGGAGGAGGAGGACGGGGGGCGTCCGGGAGGGGGGGGGCGCAAAGCATGGCCAGCGGCATTTTTGCGCGGCCCAGGGGGGGGGCGGGGGCGCATCGAGATAAAGAGAGGCGCCATGACATCTGGGGAGATCATGGCCCCCGCCATGATGTCCACCCCCCCTGAGTCATCACCCCCCTCTTGGCCGTCCCCGATTCACGGTGGTGTCTGCTTTGTACGCGTACGGCTTCAACCTCTCGGGCTCCAAAGGCTCACTCCTCCTCCTCCTCCTCCTCCTCCTCCTTTTCCTCCTCCTCCTCCTCCTCCTCCTCCTCCTCCTCCCTCCTCCTCCTCCACATCCCCCGAGAATCAATATATCGGGCCCCCATCGGCTCGGGCAGGCGGGGGTCGAAATCGAAAGGGGCCCCCTCGCCTGCGCCAAGTGGGGTAGCCGTGGCCCCCCTCGCGAGAGGGCCGGTGCTCGGCCAGAGGACCCCCCCCACGGTGAGGGCGCGGGTGGCCAGCCACCGTTCGAGGTGGGCCCCTCCTCGGCCGTCGCCCTCGCCTTCGACGACTGGGAGCTGGGAGACGGGGGGGAGGAGGAGGAGGAGGAGGAGGAGGAGGAGGAGGAGGAGGAGGAGGAGGAGGAGGAGGAGGAGGAGGAGGAGGAGGAGGAGGAGGAGGAGAGGAGGAGGAGGAGGGAAGGAGGAGGAGGAGGAGGGAGGGAGGAGGAGGAGGTGGAGAAAGAGGAGGAGGTGGAGGAGGAGGACCAGTGTAAACCCTAGAGTCATCAACGATGTTGGGATGAACCCTCCCTCCAAGCTCCCTCATTATAGGCCCCATACAACGATTCATCTCCATCAAGGGAGTTGCCTCGTTGGAAAACAATTGAAGATCCTGAAGCGTGCCAAAAACATTGCTCTCGGGATTTCAACGCCACGTATCAACCTGACTGCTGCGCCCTGACGATCCGAAATCGTGCCTGAACGCCGTTTTTGGGATTTCAACGCCGCAAATCAATATAACTGTTGCGCCCGCATAATCCTGAATCCTTCCATAACACCATGTCTGGTACGTTGATCATGGGAATCCGTGAAACCCTTGCAAATGTGTCACTCGAATGTACGCGGCGCGAAGGCGAGAGCCACATTTTGAAAAAGGAACTGCCCTCAACCCGTAAAACTCTTGCAAATTGAAAGTCGCCGGCCCAACGGGCCAGGGCGTGCTAAGATCTCCGGTACCTGGTTAACAGTATTTCTAGTTCGCGCGCGCGGGGCGGCCCCTGGGGGTCCCCGGACGAAAAGTACCCCGGCAAGGTCCCGGCAAGTCCCCGGCAAGGTCCCCGGCAAGGTCCCCGGCAAGGTCCCCGCAAGGTCGGGCCAGAGATGCCGGAGCCCTGTTACAGGGCCCCAGGACGGGCCAAGAGGCCCCAAAGAAGCCTCCAAGACGGTCCAAGAGGGCCCCGAGACGGCCAAAGATCGCCCGAAGACGCCCAACAGGGCCCCAAGACAGCCCAAGAGGCCTCCAAGACGCCCCAAGGGCCTTCCAAGAGGCCTCCGAAGAGGGCCCCAAGAGGCCAAAATCGTTGATTTTCATTGTTTTGTTCGATGTTTTTTGCGTTCTGTTTTTTTCTGCTTCCGGACGCTCCAAGACGGCCCAAGAGGCCCCCAAGACCGCTCCAAGACGGCCCACGAGGCTCCCAAGACGGCCCCGGAACGGCCCAGGAGGGCCCCCAAGACGGCCCAAGTGCCGCCCAAGACGGACCAAGAGGCCCCAAGACGGGCCCAAGAGGGGCTCAAGAGGAGAACCGAGAACTGAAAAATCGAGCCCTCCGCCCCAGAAGGCGCCCAGGAGGCCCCAAAAAGGCCCCAAGAAACCCCAAGAGGCGCCCAAGAGGCCCAAAAGAGGCCCCAAGAGGCCCAAAAACGGCCCCCAAGAGGCCCCCAAACTCGGCTAGCCCACAACGGTGCGACAATATGGGCCGGCGGAATGAGCGAAGCGATTAAATAAGAACGAATGTGTGCGACGCGAAAGCGAGAGCCACATTTTGAAAACGGCCCGCCCTCAATCCGTGAAGCTCTTGTAATTGTTTAAAAAGATTTTGCGCGGCGCTAAGCGAAAACCGCATTTTGAAAATTATCCCGGCAAAGCAACCTAACAGCGATATGTAGTAGCATAGCTGGAGGCATGCAGCAGCAGTAACACTCGCAGTAGTATTAGCAATAAGAACAGGAAAGATGAAACAGTGGTAACAGTGAAGTAGTAGTTGTAGTTCGGAGTCCTGTAAAAAGGAGACACTGCTATCAACGCTGGAAATGTGTCAAAACGAGACACTGCTATGAATGGCGGCAGTCGTGTAAAAAGGAGACACTGCTATCAACGCTCGCAGTGTGTCAAAACGAAACTTCGCTGTGAATGGTGGGAGTCGTGTAAAAAGGAGACACTGCTATCAACGCTGGGAGTGTCAAAACGAGACATTGCTATCAACAGTGCGAGTCGTGTAAAAATGGGACACTGCTATCAACGCTGGCAATGAATGATGATGATGAGTGCGATGATGAGTGCGACGATGAGATGATGACTGTTCTTTTTTTTCAGAGGACCGCGCTGAGGAGCGGCGTGCGAAGCGGAGAAGCTGCAAAGCGTGCAGGCTGAAAAGCATTGCAGACACGCGCAGGCTGAAAAGCATTCCGCGACACGTGCAGGCTCACCGCGCACAGCTGCACACGAGCGCAGGCTGAGAAGCACCACGCGCATGCAGGCTGAGAAGCGCCACGCGAATGCAGACGGACAGACTGAACAGCACCGCCACAACGCAACCTGCATCTCATGGCTCCTCAAGCTCGCGCAGGCCATCCCAGTTGCTGTCGGGCCTTCGCGCAAGCGATCTTCGTCGCGGCACTCTTGTCCGTGAAGAGCTCGGCGAAGGCCTTGGCGATCTGTTCCGGGGGGCCGGATTCGATGATGCTCCGGTCAGGCAAGCCGTGGCTCAAGAGTTGGTTGAAGCTTCTGGGGCGCGACAGGCTGACGTAGTAGGCAAGCCAAATGGACTCTTTCTTGAGTCCTGGCGGAAACGTCCAGTGCACGATGAAGCCTGGGTCCGTCGTCTTGCCCTGGACGCCATGCAGAGTCCCCTGCTTTTTGGGCAGCACGGTCAACTGCGTCCTGGACACCGCGATTGCCGGGCCACCTGTCTTCGCTTTGAACTTCCAGGGGCGCGCCTGCGGGGTGATCGCGAGCACTCCGCGCAGGTCGGGGCCGGCAGGCTGAGAAGCACTGCCAGCTGTCACCGGCGCGGCCTTCAAGAAAAGTTCATCGCTGTCATCCTCAAGTTCATCGCTGTAGTAGAGTACGACCACACCGTCCGAGACAATGGGCGGGCGGCCCTCCACCGGAGGCTCCAGAACGTGCAGCTCTATGCCTACCACTTTGCCTGGCGCGCCACGGACATACTTCGGCGGCAAGACGGATTCTGTCAGGATGACCTCCATGCCAACGAAGAGCGGCAGCAGCCCCGGCATTTTTGCGGTAGCGCCGATGTTGGGCTCCGCGCGCATCTCGTCGTAATCAGGCTTCGCGAGGCGCGCAGCTGGTCTGTCGATTGCTGGGACGTAAAGAGCAGCTGGCCAGCATCGTGCGCATCAAGCTTGGCCTGTGCATGCATGGCGTAAGAGACGATGCGCCACTCATAGGCCGACTCGTACCAGCCTCGTGCTGCACGCAACCGAGGGCCCCACTGAGGTGGCTGAGCGGCTTCGCTGCTGCTGGCAGCAGGCTGAGCAGCACCGCTAGAGCTAACGACCTCTGGTTTGACGATCGCCTGCCAGCTCTCGTCAGAGATCTTTTTTCCGCCTGGAGTTCTCATGGCGTGGAGAACCTCGAGTTGCAATGGGTCTGTAAAGCGCTGCATCTGCACGAAATCGATGACGTACTCGATGTCGGCGAGCAACTTCCTACCCTGGTGGTGTTCGTAGGATTGGCCCGCGTTAGGCGCCAGCAGGGAAGCGGTGGCGGGGACTGGCGGCAACTGGTAGAAGTCTCCGCACAAGATCTTCACAGGCATGCGTCCCCACGTCTCCTGCGGGCGCATGAACTTCGTGGGGTCCAGGTTGTAGCGCAACGCCCTGCCGTAGGTCGTGCGCAGTGCATCTGCATGCAGCAAAGGCCCCGGCACAGCACCCAGCTCATCGATCACGTCGACGCCGAGAGTGCCTGTGAGGCGATCCAGCTTTTTCTGCGTCTGTGGCGTCAAGCGCAGCCTGGCTGTCTGCATGGAATCCGACATGAGCAGGCCATTGGAGGAATGCATGGTCCTGCCTCGCGGGCCGAGGTTGTGTGCGGCGTGGTTGGACTGCGCTTTGCCGAGGTACCCCTGCTCGCCGAAGTAAGTGATGGCCATCGGCTCCACCACTTTGGAGAGGGTGCGCGTCTTGCCGACACCGCCTCCACCGAGCCAGATCGCTCTGTGGTTGCCTGTCGCGGACGCCACGGGGAGGAGATGCGTTGTCTTGTCTGGTCTGCCGTCAAAACGTTTCTGCAGAGACAACGCAAACAACGCCACCGCGTCAATCTGCTCCTCCGTGCAGTGGGCATCAGTGACGAGCTTCCACGCAACAGCCGCCGGGCCCTGCATGGCCACGAGCTGCGGAACGAGTTCTGGTTGGGCGTCCTCGGCAGCAGGCTGAGGAGCACCGCTGGGGAGCCAGTCGTCCGCAGCATCGGGCAAGATCTCTCCATCCGGGCTCGCTTGCTTCTTTTGGAGCGCAATGCTTTGCCGCTGTAGGGCGAGCATGTCAGAAAAGGTCTCGTCCAGCCGCGTGCCCTGATGTTCCCGCGCGCCGCTGCTGGCTGGCAGTGCAAAGCTGGGCTGCAGCATGCCGCTGTACGCTCGGTCGAGGTTCTTCAACTGCTTATCGGCGTAGCTGAGGCGGCCCTTCTGGTCCAAGCGCTGCAGTTGGTCTTGCTGTAGGGCCAGCTCGGTTGCTCTGACGTGGTCCCGCAGCGGAAACCGGGAGATCTCGGTAATCTCGGCGTCCTCCACGTCCTCCTCTACGTCGCTGCCGCCGCCTCCACCCACGTCAACGAGCTCCAGCGGGACTCGCCCCTTGAGCCCTTCGGCATCGCTCGCGGAGTCTTCATCCGCCTCGAGGTGTGCAGTCGTTGCTGGCCGAGGCTTAACCCGCGCCTCCGCCGCGAGGTCCACGTGCGCCAGCACGTCTCGCGCCACGTGCGCGCAGAACTCCGCCAGGGTGCACTGTTCCTCGTGCCACCGGCAGTGGTGGTCACTGAAGGCGAGGATGCGCCGTGCCGCCTCCGCTGGCATGCGCCGCGCCAGCTGGGACCTTGCGAAGTGCGCTAGGCTGAGGAGCACCAGCTCGCCCTCCTCGAGGTTCGCCCGGGGCTCTTTCAGCTCGGAGAAGAGGGTCGTGTCCGCGAGCACGAGCCTCTTGCGGGCCAGGCGGCTCCTGGAGTCTGCGCGCGCTGCCAACACGTGGATCTCCGCGCACCGAAGCCGCCGCGCCCGCTCGAACGAGTATGGGCGCACGGCGGGGCAGTCGCAGTTCCTCAGCATATGGCTGTACTGAGTAACGCAGCCACAAGAGAGGGGACACTCGCACGCCCAAGGCGTGAAGAGGAGGGCCTTGAAGAGCGAGTTCTGCTCGGGGTCCTGTGCCCAGGTCGGGCACTGGAAGCCATCGATGGTGGGGACGGAACTCCGCGTCAACCGGACCTCCTGCATGCACCGCGGAGCCAAGACGTAGTGGCTCTCGAAGGCGAAGAATCGCGGTCCAGAAGCTTTGACCCGGCTCGGCTTCAGGACTCGCCGGACGTACATCCTGTAGACGTAGTACGGCATGGTCTGCAGGCGAGGGCCTCTGTGGGCGTAGTCGTCGGCCGTGTTCGTGCTGGTGGTGCACACGTGCATGTCCTCGCACTCCGCACCGCCACCTTGCTCATCACCAGCAGGAGTGTCTCCAGGAGGCTGAGGAGCACCGCTGGTGTCACCTGCTGCGTCCTCCTCCTCGTTGTCGGCGTCAGGGATCTGGATGCGGACTGCTTGTATTGGCACCTGATCATTATGCGTCTCCCCGCCCGAACCTTCATGGTTTAGCAAGCGTTTGCACTGCTGGCAGGCCCACTGTAGTTGTCTCGTGAAGAGCCGCACATTGTGGTGCGACTGGAGGCAGTCGCCGCCTGTGAGGATATGCACGGCCACCTCCGTCGTGGAGAGCCAGAAGCACCGGTTCGCCATCGACGCCAGGCGGATACAGACCCGCCGAGCGCGGCGAGCGAGATCCTCGCGCGTCCGGCCCCGTTTGGCCAGCGTCTGGTCGTCGCCATCAGCGCCGCCCTCACTGAGCTCCTTCCGGGCTTCCTCCTCCTTCTCGTTCCTCTCCTGCTGCTCCAGACGCTGCATGCCGGTGAGCATAGACTGGAAGAGCGGCGTCATGGACTCCATCATCTTGCCCTGGTACTTCGTGATGTAGAAGTCCATTGAGAAAGCCTTCTGGAAAGCAGCTTGGAAGCTCTCCACGACAGATGCATCTGTCGGATGCAAGGAGCCACAACCGTAGAGCCACTTTTTGCGGCCGCCGAGTTGTTTGGATGAGCGCAATGCGATTGCCGACTCTGGGTTCTTCATGCTGGCCGTTTTCTTGGTAAGCCTTCTGCGCTTGGCCAGCTGAGCTGGGGCGGCCGCAGGCAGTCCGTCCTGGGCAGGCTGAGGAGCACCACCAGGCTGAAGCACTTTTGCTGCCTCGGCAGACTCGTCAGGCGCGCACATCAAGAACTGGAAATCCACGTTGCACCGGCTGGTCACTTGAGAGACGTCGTTGCTGGAGCTCCTGAACGGCTGGTCGCGTTTGACCTGGCAGCGGCACCGCTGGTTGCGGTCATCAGAGAAGTCGATGAACGGAGTCCGGACCAAAGGCTTGCCGCGCCGACGCACTCGCTTGGTGCGGCCTGCTAGACATAGCTGCTGGATGCGAAAGAACCAGAAGCGGCACGACGGGGTTCTGTTCGAGCGCAGACTCTCTTTGGCCTCGAGCTTCTTCTTGACGTACTTGACGCACGTCTCGGTGCAGTCGTGCTCGTGGTTGGAGCAGATGTTGCAGAAGAAGTCATGGCTAAACGCTACCGCCCAAGCCTCCGCATCTGCGGTAATCTCCTCGACCGAAGCCGGCGAGCCATCGGGCTTGAGGACTTCCTGAATCGCTCCATCCTCGTTCGTCTGGAAGAGGCTAGCATGGCTGGCTGCCATGGCAGGCTGAGGAGCGCCACCTAGCTGCCCGAAGCTAGTTCGTTGGCGGTAGCTTGGAAACGTAGACTGAAAGGCTCCTGTGAGCGGGAGGCCCCGGTACGCTGCAGCGCCGATTGCAGGCATCCGGTTCTCTGCGGCTGCCCGCGCTCGCTCCTCCACCAGGTGCGGCTGCTCCACTGGCGGGCCGAGAGGCACCTCGTCGCGCAGGGTGCCGTCCTCCTCTTCCCCTCCGTCCATGCGGCTCTGTCGTTGCTGCCTGGCTGTGAAAGGCTCTGGCGCGACGTCAGGAAGCCCCAGCTGCCGTGCGGGCTCGTTGGCAGCTTCGTACTGCACGGTCTCCGCGGTGGAAAGAAGGGCAGTTCGCAGCTCCCGAGCGGCGGTGCGCAGGCCTCCGACCACTGCCGACCGCAGCCACGCCATCGTAGGCCCGATGACGCTGTGGCCTTTGCCGTGGCCGTGCGTGAAGCCCCGACCCTGTGCTTCGAAAGGCGCTTGCACATCAGTGGTGCCTGGGGCCACGCACGGCTGCAGAGTCGCTGCCACGTCGTCCTCCGTTGTCACCGCCTGTCGGGCTAGCGTTGTGCGGCCAACAAACAGGCGCTCTAAGCCGATGATGTAGCGGTAGTGAAGCTCCGTCATCAACAGGAAGAACTTGGCCTGCGCCCGCGGGTCTGCTGCCACTATCTGGTGCATCCGCTCCAGAGAAGGCATGGTCGGAGCTGGACTCCGCAGGTCAGGGCCAGCAGGCTGAGAAGCGCCGCCGGCTCTGGCCACCGCGCCAACCGCGCCCCCGCGAATGTCTAAGTGGCTCCGCTTTCCGGGCCCTTCGTGGAGTTGGAGGACCAACGGGCTGTACGTGTCTGCGAAGTTCGGTGTGACGAAGAAGCTGGCCGCGCCGAACTTGAGGTTGTTGCCGTGCCCGTCGAAGCGGAGTGCGGTTTTCCGCCCCTCCGTGCCAGGGACATCGGAAGTGCTAAGTAGCAACGTCCTGAGGGCAGTCTTGACCTTGGCAGGCATGCCCGGGCGTGAAATGGCGGAGCCGATGCAGTCGGCCGGCTTAGCGATGTTTAGCGCCTCCATGAAATCCTCCGCCGACGCCTCTGACAGGATCTGGAGGTCAGTGCCGAAGCCTTTCCTGCCAATCGCCGCCCGAGTGCCTTTCAAGAGCCGCAGCCGGCGGATCACGTCGCCGAAGACAGCAATGATCTCTGGCGAGCTGAAGCGGCTCTGGCAGGCTGCCTCGTAGGGCTCCTCGTCGGTCGCGAGAGAGTACTCGAGCTCCTCCAGGTTGATGAGGCGCCGTGCGACCTCGAAGGACGAAGAAACGAGACACTGCTATGAAGACATGTAGGTCCAAACGCAACCTTGCGTTCAACGGATGTTGTCCAAACGAGACACTGCTATCAACACATGTAGGTCCAAACGAGACACTGCGATCAACGCATGTAGGTCCAAACGGAACAGTGCTATCAATAGATATAGGTCCAAACGAGACACTGCTATCAACATGTGTAGGTCCAAACGAGACACTGCTATCGACACATGTAGGTCCAAACGAGACAGTGGTATCAGTGGGTGTAGATCCAAACGAGACACTGTTATGAAGACATGTAGGTCCAAACGAGACACTGCTATCAACGCACGTAGGTACAAACAAGACACTGCGATCAATGGATGTAGGCCTCCACGAGACACTGCTATCAACACATGTAGGTCCAAACGACACACTGCTATCAATGGATCGACTCCACTATCAACACTGGTAGCATAAGTAGTATTCCTGGGGAAGACCTGTTCGAACAGCATGGGCCGCTCCCGCTCGAGGTTCGGCGCGCCGTCCCCGAACCAGAACTCTGTGTAGCACGCCGGCCAAGACCTGCTGTCGAAAGAACTCAAGGGTTTCTGCGTAGGCACCGATAAGGAGTGCGGGCCCACAGCTCTGCACGCGTCTGCTCCTGCTTGCGCTTTCTCCAGCACCACCTGCGCTCGCTCGTCGAACGAACGAGCAGCACTCTGTACATCGAGAACCATGCTGCGCATCGTATGCCTGCCGCCCTCGTCGGCAACAGGCTGAAGAGCACCGCTGCTGTCTGCCACTGTCGGTGTCACCTCGTTCTTGGCGATGCGTGCTGCCTGCTCCTGCAGCGCCACCAGCGTGCCTTGCAGCGCTTGCATCATTCGGACTGGAGCGATGTCATGCACTGGATCCACAGCAACTGTGACCTCTGCCACATTTTCATGCAGGTAGGCCATGTCAGGCTGTTCTGCTGCTTCTCCGTCTTTGTCTGTCTCTGTCTCCTCGTCAGACTCGTCTCCCGCCTCGTCGTCTCTGCCCACTTCCGGCGCCCTGGATGCTGGCCCCAACAGACGTACCGGGGCTTTGTCCACACCGTCCACTGGTTGCAGACAGGCTTGGACGTGGTCTGGCACGCCGTCCTCCGGCAGCCGTGTCGGGGCAACATCCTCCCGGACGGATACCTCGGAAAAGGTTGCGCACTGCTGCTTGCGCTCCCTCACGATCTGCATATACTCGCCGCGCTTGACTGTTGCCCAGTACGCCTTGTGGAGTTTGTGCGCGGCGCCCGAGAAAACGATGGTTCAGAGAGTCCACAAGCGCGCCCTGCTCCGGGGGCAGCTCCATGGTCGGGATTTGCGCCGTGGGCTGGGCGAAGAGGATAGTGTTGCCCGAGATGCCTTTCTGCTGGACATCCGGAGCGCCCTTGCCGAGGCGGACTTGCTTCCAACAGCATCGGCCAAGGGGCGCCAGCATCTTAGTAGCTTTCGAAGCGTTGCGGACGAGCATGAGCTCCCGGCCGATCCAGTTGTCGTTGACCAGGGCGTTTAACGGCATCTTCGGTTTCTTGGCGCACAGGTCATTGAGGCAATCCCAACAGACCCACACCAACGCGTTGGCATCTCCCACCCCTGCGCACGGAGGCCTCTCGTCCGCAGGCTGAGAAGCTCCGCCGGACCTGTCGGCAGCAGGCTGAGAAGCACCGCAGGTTCCCGCCGTTGCTTCTGGTGGTGCAACCACAGGGACTCGGCGGGAGTGTAGCAGCCACCGCCACTCTGGGTGCTCCGGATGCTGAACGCTGGACGCATGCAGCTGTTCGCACGGGATCAGTGGCCACCGCTGCCTGTACCTGTCCACGTCCAGGAGCTTCTGCACGAGCTCCGGGGACTGCAAGTAGTACACCCCGCGGTGCTTCACCAGAGCACGCTTGGGTGGAGCATCTGCCTCGCCATCGGATAGGTCATCACGATCGCTTGCTGAGTCGGCGCAGTGCTCAAAGACACGCTCCTCCGGCACTGCTCCAAACAGGCTGAGTTTGTGGCGATGCTCCAGGTAGTCTTTCTGCGCACAGACTACGCAGGCTGCCTCGCTTCGGGGCACCGCCTCGCCGCCCGAGAAGCGGTTGGCCTTGCTGCCAGGGTGACAGAACTGTTGGAAGTAAGCAAAATTCTGCACCATGATCCTCTTCTCTTGAGCGGTTATCGGCCTGCAGCCAGCGTGTGCCATCAGGTACAGCACCCGTTTGCGGTATTCTGCCTCGCCGGCGTGGTTGCACTGCTTATGCCGCGCAAAGTCCTCTTCTATTAAGAAATCGCAGTCGCAGAGCTGGCAGACGACGAGCACGGTTCCCGTCGCCGCCGGGGACGTAGCAGCTCTCCCCGCGGGAGCAGCCAACGCTCTCCGCACTCGCTCCGCGTACCTCTGCGCAAATTCCCTGTGCTGCGCAGGCTGAGGAGCACCGCGGCTGGACACAAGCTCTTTGTAGGTGGCCAGGCGCCGCAGGATTGCCTTGTTACGAATGCCACTCTCCCGCATCAGCAGATCCTGGTCGATCCTGTTCTGCGCCTCCTCAGCGAACCCTTCCATGGGGTTTGGCCTTTCCTCCGCCTCCGCGATGCGAAGCATTGTTTTGCCATCGCTTTCCGCCTGCTTGAGTGCCTGGAGCTCGGCCTCCTGCTCGGGAGAGAACTGCTTGGCCTTCAATCCTTTCCGAACTAGCCAGCCTAGTTGCCGCTCTGCAACACTACGCCCGGCGGACTCCTTCGGAAAGCGGCCGAGGTCTCGCACCTGCTGCATGACCTCCTCGATCTTCGCCTGCTGCATGAGCCCGTCGGACTTTGAAGCTCGGCTGCCCGCCTGCTGCAGAGTTTGAAGTTCGGCCTCCTGCTCCGGTGAGAAATGCTTGGCCTTCCGTGTTTTTCGGATGTGCCAAGCCAACTGCCGCTCTGCAAGCGGGCGTTGAGCGCTCTCCTTCGGCCAGCTGCCGAATTCGCGCACCTGCTGCAAGATCTCATCGGTCTTCTGCTTCCGCTTGAACTCCTCGGTTGCAGCACGCTGAGCAACAGCACCTGCAGCACGCTGAGCAGCAGCGCTGACGGCGCGTGACTCCTCGAGGTCTTGCAATTCCAACATCACGTCACTAGGAATGCTCTCGCGGTGTTCAAGGAAACGTTTGGCCAAGTTGTTTTCGGCTCGTGCTTCCTCAGGCGTTCCATGATTTCTGATCGGTATACGACCGAACTGCTTCACGTCCTCGACGAGCGTTTGCAGAGATCCGCTTAATGCAGAACGCTGAAGGGCAGCGCTGACAGCGGCTGACTCTTAAGGCGTGGCGCATTCGAGGGCTTGCAACTCTAACATAACGTCATTAGGAATGCTGTCGCGGTGGTCGGAGAAACGTTTGGCCAACTTGTTTTCAGCTCGTACTTCCTCGGACGTTCCTTTCTGTTGCTTCGGTATACGACCGAACTGCTTCACCAGGTCAACAATCCTTTGGACAGTACCGTTCAACACAGCACGCGGAGGAGGGGCACTGCTCACTGCAGCAGGCTGAGGAGCACCGCTGTTGGGTGCAGAAACGTCAGGAGCATGGCGCCCAGACCGAGAGCTACCAGCATGCCGCGGCATTACTGTGTACAGTGGGTGCTGGGAAGTTCCTTTGTAAGGATAGCTCTAGGCAAGATGGCTACGGAGACATTTAGCAAGATAGCTCTAGGCAAGATGGCAAGATAGCTCTAGGCAATGAGGCGTCCGAAAACGAGACACTGCTATCAACGCTTTTATAACTGGAGGAACCTCTGATACCGACACTGCTACGCACAGGGAAGGTGTCTTGAAATGAGGCACAGCCAGAGTTGATATACAATGAGGCGTCCGAAAACGAGACACTGCTATCAACGCTTTTATAACTGAACGAACGTCTGATTTCGACACTGCTACGAATATGGGGGTTGTCTTGCAATGAAGCACGGCCATGACCTGATTTAGATTCCAGAGAAACACATGCAGAAATGTTTTGTTTTTCAAACACCGAAGTTCTCTGTAAACGAGGCACTGTGAACGACTGCTGAACAGGCGCTTGTAGCAAAGGAAGTGCAGGCTGAGAAGCACCGCAGGCGAACGTGAATGAATCCGTTGGGCAACGTGAGCACAGACCGAAACTCTGTGCAGGCACTCTCAAGGGAGCCCGGGCAGGCTGAGGAGGAATGCAGGCCGCAAACACTATTCTTGCACCAGACGCCACAACAGTAAATAGTGCAGGCTGAGAAGCACCGCAGAAACAACGAAACTACCAAACGAGATGTTTGAAGCAAACCTAGTTGGCATCCCGCAAGGCGCAGGACAAAGACGCTTGCCATGTCCAGCAAGCTGAGAAGCATCGCTGACAAGACAGGAGAAAGCTCACCTCAAGCTTTCTCCTGAGGGGTGGCTTTCAAGAATGCGGCACTTCTTGGCGGATTCCGGCGTCGTGCTCCACTCAGTCATCCGCTTATGCTCGCCTGATTGCTGAAGCTCTGTGCGCATCCCCAGTGTTCTCAATTTTTTAATGAAGTACTGCGCCTCAGACACGACGGAGTCGTCAATGTGGGTCACGCTGTGCACCGTCATGCCATCTTTTGAACAGCCAGTAATGAGCAACAAGCAGACTCTGTGCTTCGCTCGGTTGGGCGGATCCATTTTGAACGAGAGCAAGTTGTCAACTGAGCAGTGTCCGTGAATCGTCACTGAGTGGGAAGACTCACCGTCAGAAGCGTCCGTGACACCTGGTGTGGACACGACGAAGCCAGCCGCAGTGGATACGCACCGAGACTTCTGCGTGGTGCGAACGAGAACGACTGCCAAGTGGCAGTTCCGGGTAAGCTGAGAAGCGTCACCCCCGCCACCCGCTGGCGAGTACTGCACGCGCATGCCGTAGAAGGGACAAGACCGTATCTCAGAGAGCTGTGCCGCGAGCATTGCATCCTGGCTCTCGCGGCACTGCTTCAGGTTCTCCAAGACGACATTGTAAGACGTATTCGGGGCGTGCGATATCTGAAGCGGTGAAACGGCCACCACAGTCGTGTTGACGAAAGTCCGTTGAGGTGTGTCATCCTGTGCATTCGCAGCCACATTGCGCACGCGTCGTATGATGCGACAGTTGCTCAGTGGAGGGAAGGAGATAGCTTTCTCGTCGTGAACTTTTTTGAATTCTTGCATGCTATCAATGCCAGTCAAGGCGAAGGCTGCCGCTTGGGATACGCCGACTTTGCACGAACCACTGAAATCACGAGCAGTAGTGGTAAAGAAGACGCGCTCGCCTGTGTTCTCCACCACAGAGTCGGCTGGCTCCGGTTCCTCAAGCCTCATCCCATTGACCTGCAACAAGAGTGGCAAGTTTGCATTCTGATCATCCGACGCCATAGCCAAAAAGGCACAGCAGGAGAGGAGTGCTTCTCCGGTGAGAATCTGCGAAGCCTGGTCTGGATCCCATGTACCCGCATGAGCGGTGGTCAGCTGCTCCCGGTCCACTGCGAAGTCTTGAGTGGCTGCTAAGTCGTGTAGTTGAGTCATTCTGGGACAAGAGCATGCGGAATCCACTACGCGATCTTGCGACAAGTTCAGCTCCAGTTTGCCGTCGAATTTGCCCGCCACGTTGAGAAACAGCAGCGGTTTTCCTTTGTGAGAGCGACAAAGCTCTATGTTGGTGGATCCCCAGACTGCAATCACAGCCTCCGCTGTCTTGGAGTTACTCGTCTGTGTGCCGTCGACCAGATGTACACTTGCCACTGGAGGGTGGCCAGCGGGAGTGCGGGTTTCTGAAACAGAATGAACCACAGCCATGACATCGAAGCAACGCTGCGATTTGATGTTCATCGTGTCTGCCACTGTAGTCGCTGGAGCCGGCGCCGATGCCAAGGAGGTCTCCTCCGGAGAGCTTTTGAGCACTGGAGTGCAGGTTGTGCGCTTGAGGTCGACCACGACACGAACAGACGTATGCACAAAAGCGTCCTGCTGCCGACTGCCCAGGCCGACGCTGGAGAGTTTCCACGCCGTCATCGGAGGGAACTTTTTCAGTGCAGCTTGGACTTCTGCTGGAGTTCCTTTGAGGATGGCCTCACAATAGTGCTCTGAGTCTGTGCCAAGCAGAATGCATGTGAATCGGTTTGCATGGACTAGCTGGCCATTGTTCCTGCTCTTGTACGAGTACTTGATCTCCCTGGGCTTGTATACTCGGACAAGGAAGTCTTGGGTTTTGGCGCTGCTCGTCGTGAGAAAACCCAGTGGAGACGTCGGCTGTTCTGCAGCAGCAGCCATGGTAGCTCACCCGGAGGATCACCGTGGAGCGCACAGTGACACAGGCTGAGAAGCACCGTGCACGGCACGGTGAGACTGGGTGAGCGGATGCGGACAAGGCTCGCTTTTGCTCGTTCTTTGAACCAGAACGGCAATGATTACAGAATTTCAAAGTTACAAGTGATGCCTCCACGAAGCACCCCCCCTGTGGAGTCGAGAAAGCGTGTTGCTGTATGTGTGCGTGACTCGATGGATGTGATGTGTGTGCTGTGTGGCCCCGCCCCAAAAAATGCTTCGGCCTCTCAAGGCCCCCCCCGCTCCACGAATCCCATTGGGGGGTCGAGATCCCCGCTCTGGTGGGCGGAGACGCCAAAGGCTTCGAAAACCGCGAGGGAGGGAAGGATAAGGGAGAAGAAAAGGACGGAGAGGGAGGGCTCGGAGGCCCTTGGAGGGGGGGATGTGCCCATCCGAGGGAACGGTGCACCCCCCCCTCCCCGTCGTGAAAACGAGGCACCAGCCGTGGCAACGACCCCCCCCCTATCCCCCTCCGCGACCTGAGTAGACCACCCAGGCCAGCGGAGGACGTCATAGGGGGCGGGGGTTCTGACTTCGATGAAAGAAGAGAAGGAAAGCGGGGGGCAAGGATCAGGCAGACGAAAGCCCTTTTAGGCTTTACCCGGCGTGTGGAAATGCCTTTTTTGGCTTTTGCGGGGACTAACCCGCGCGGTCGCCCGCAGGCGACAGGGCGCCCAGGCCCTCTCCGCGCGCGCAGGCGCGTGGCAAACTACATGCGCACGATCGCCCGTGGAATCGAATGGAACCGTCCGCGGCGAGTCGTCCGCGGCGACTCAGGACCACGCCGCCCTGGAAGAAGAGGCGCTACAAGGATGCATTCTGCGACGCTGGAGATCCTGATGCGACGAGGACGCTGCAGAGAAACATTCTGCGCGCGTACGCACGACCTGGAACGACAAGCACAATGCGGGAACAAATTCGGTGACGCTGGAGTCCCCGATGAGACGAAGAAGCAGCAGAGACACGTCTCAAGGCGCAGCAACACCGAAGTGACGCAAACGCACCCCGCGACACGACAAGGACGCTGCAAGAAGAAACTCGGCGACGCAGGAGTGCGTGGAAGCAACAAAGGCATGGAAAGGAGGCTACGAGGAAACTACAGAGCATTCAAAGCGTCTCGAGCTTAGGGAGCCTTCCTCAGAGCCCTTGTGCGCACGACTTTGGCCGAAGGCCATCATATATGCAAGTACAACAGTTCATGCAGGAATCTCTTGTGCATGTGCTGGTGCCACTGCTGCGAGCAGGCAGTGGAACGAGCGAGGAGGGGGTATCAACCTTGACCGCCGGCCCCCGCCCCCTTCCCTTGACCGCGCTCCGCGGCCGGGCGCAAGCGCGGCCGGTCGGGGCAGCCGGCCGGGGCAGCCGGCCGGGGCAGCCGGCCGCCCTCCCCTCCTGCTCGTCCTCCTCCTCCTCCTCCTGCTCGTCCTCGTCCTCCTCCTGCTCGTCTTCTTTCTCCTGCTCCTCCTCCTCCTCCTTCCTCCTCCTCTTTCTCCTGCTCCTCCTCCTCCTCCTCCTCCTCCTCCTCTTCCTCTTGCTCGTCCTCGTTCTCGTCGTCCTCGTCTTGCTCGTCCTCCTCCTCCTGGTGCTCTCTCCTCCTCCTCCTCCTCCTCCTCCTCCTCCTCCCCCTCCTCCTCCTCCTGGTGGTCCTCGTTCTCCTCCTCCTGGTGCTCTCCCCACCCCTCCTCCTCCTCGTCCTCCTCCTCCTCCTCCTCGTCCTCCTCCCCTCCTCCTCTCTCCTCCTCCTCCCTCATCCTCCTTTGGTCAGTTCCTCCCCCTCCCCTCCTCCTCCTCCCTCTCCCCCTCTTTCCTGTCGCCCTCGTTCCGTCTGCAGGTCTTGCTCGTCCTTCCTCCTCTGGGTTCCTCGACCCCTCCTCCTCCTCCCTCCTCACTCCTCCTCCTCCTCCTCCTTCCTCCTCCTCCTCCTCCTCTGCTCCCCTCCTCCTCCACCTCCGCCTCCTCCTCCTCTTTCTCCTGCTCTCCCCTCCCTCCTCCTCCTCCTCCTCCCTTCCTCTTGCGCGTCCTCGTTTCTCGTCGTCCTCTCTTGCTCGTCCTCCTCTCCTCCTCTCCTCCTCCTCCTCCTCCACCACCTCCTCCTGGTGTCCCTCGTTCTCTTCCTCCTGTGCTCCTCTCCCCGCCCCCCTCCTCTCCTCGTCCTCCTCCTCCTCCTCCTCCTCGTCCTCCTCCTCTCTTCCCTCCTCCTCTCCTCCTCCTTGTCCTCCTCCTCCTCATCCTCTCCTAGGTAGCCTCCCCCACCCTCTCCGCCTCCTCCTCCTCCTCCACTTCTCTGTCGCCCTCGTTCTCCGTCCTCCTCGTCTTGCTGTCCTCCTCCTCGTGGTGTTCTCTACTCCCTCCTCCTCCTCTTCCTCCCCTCCTCTCCTCCTCTGACCTCCTCTCCTCCAGGTGTCCCTCGTTCCTCACTCCTCCTGGTGCTCGCCCCCCCACCTCCTCCTCCTCCTCCTCCTCCTCCTCGTCCTCAACTCCTCCTCGTCCTCAATCCCCTCCTCCTCCTCTCACTCATCTATCCTCCTCTGTCCTCCTCCTCCTCCTCCTCCTCACTCCTCCTCCCTCCTCCTCCTCCTCCTCCTGCAGTGAGTGAATGCAGTGGCACGATTGAATGCAGTGGACTGCAGTGTCACTAGCAATTCCTGAAGCGTCTGGCTATTCAAAATGTGGCCCGGGAATGGAGTTCTGGGAACTCGAAGACCAGGAAGTGGCCTACAGTTGGCTCCGGGCATCCAGAATGTGGCCCGGGAATGGAGTTCTGGGAACTCGAAGAGCACGAAGTGTGTGACTGTTGCATCCGGGCATACAAAATGTAGCCCGGGAATGGCGTTCTGGGATGTCGAAGAGCACGAAGTGTGTGACTGTTGCATCTGGTTATTCTAAATGTGCCCCGGGAATGGCGTTCTGGGATCTCGAAGAACACGAAGTGTGTGACTGTTGCATCCGGGTATTCAGAATGTGGCCTGGGAATGGAGTTCTGGGAAGTCGAAGAGCACGAAGTGTGTGACTGTTTGTGAAAAACGAGCCCGGCACCCTGCCGCCCGGCAACTCCCCAACACCTGCCCGGACCCCCCTGTGGAGTGATCTGTGAGCTCTTTTGAGTCAACTAGAAACCTATCAGTCTTCGCTGTTAGGTAATCCCACCAGCCCTTTAGGGCGTAGGTGGTCTAGAGAGTTTCCTCTGCCAACCCCCTTCTTCCCCTTCGGGGAGGGGTTTACCCCTCCCCTTACCCCTCCCCACTGACCTGGACGAGGCGTTCCGCGACGCGTTGGGACGTCCAAGATGGCCCAAGACAGCTCCAAGAGCGAAAATGCGAGAAAGCAAAAAACATTGATTTTACCTAGGTTTTGGAAGGATTTTGGCCTCTTGGGGGGGCCCAAGAGGCGATCCGAGGCACTCTAGAGGGGCGAGGCTAATTAAGGCTCCCCCCTTCTTTGATAGATCTCCTCCAAGATGGCCCCAAGTGCGCCCCGAAGGCTCCCAAGAGCGCCCCAAGACCGCCCCAAGAGCGCCCCGAGAGACCCCAAGAGGCCCCCAAGAAGCCTCTAAGAGGCTGCCAAGAGACCCCCAAGAGGCCCCAAGAGAGTCCAAGATGGCCCAAGACGGCTCCAAGAGCGAAAAGGCGAGAAAGCAAAAAACATTGATTTTCCTTAGGTTTTGGAAGGATTTTGGCCTCTTGGGGGGCCCAAGAGGCGACTCGAGGCACTCTAAAGGGGCAGCGCTAATATACGACCCTCCCTTCTTTGATCGATCTCCTCCAAGATGGCCCCAAGAGCGCCCCGAAGGCTCCCAAGAGCGCCCCAAGAGCGCCCCAAGAGCGCCCCAAGAGGGCCCGAAGAGGCCCCAAGAGGCCCCCAAGATGCCCCCAAGAGGCTCCCAAGAGACCCCCAAGAGGCCCCAAGATGCTCCCAAGATGGCCCAAGACGGCTCCAAGAGCGAAAAGGCGAGAAAGCAAAAAACATTGATTTTCCTTAGGTTTTGGACGGATTTTGGCCTCTAGGAAGGCCCAAGAGGCGATTCGAGGCACTCTAGAGGGGCAACGCTAATAAGCAACCCCACCTTCTTGATAGATCTCCTCCAAGATGGCCCCAAGAGCGCCCCGAAGGCTCCCAAGAGCGCCCCAAGAGCGCCCCAAGAGGGCCCCAAGAGGCCCCAAGAGGCCCCCAAGAGGCCTCCAAGAGGCCTCCAAGAGACTCCCAAAAGGACACAAGAAGCTCCCCGAGATACGCAAGAGGCCCCCGGGACCGCCAAGAGGCCCCAAAGACGGCCCAAGAGGCCCCCAAGCTCGCCATTGTCCTCCTCCTCCTCCTCTTTTTCTCCCTCCTCCCTCCTCCCCCTCCCCCTCCTCCTCCTCCTCCTTCTCCTCCTCCTCCTCCTCCTTCTCGTCCTCCTCGTCCTCGCCCTCCTCCATCTCCTCCTCCTCATCTTCCTCCTCCTCCTCCTCCTCTTCCTCCTCCCCCTCCTCCTCCTGCTCCTCCTCCTGCTCCTCGTCTTCCTCCTCCTACTCCGACGACGACGACTCCTCCTACATCCTCCCCCTCATGGAACGTATGGCGGCTTAACCCGCTCTTTGTTCTTCTGCATGCTCCCCCGCTTCCCTCATCACCTCCACTCCTCTGGGGCTCATTTCTGGACGGGCTGGTGGGGATACGCGAAGCGTCTAGAATTTTCTTTGTGTGTTGGAAGGATTTTGGCCTCAAGAAGGGCCTCGGAGGCCATTCGAGGCACTCTAGAGGGGCAGCGCTAATATACGACCCCCCCTTCTTTGATAGATCTCCTCCAAGATGGCCCCAAGAGCGTCCCGAAGGCTCCCAAGAGCGCCCCAAAAGGGCCCCAAGAGGGCCCCAAGAGGCCCCAAGAGGCCCCCAAGAGGCCTCCAAGAGGCTCCCAAGAGACCCCCAAGAGGCCCCAAGAGGCTCCCCGATATACGCAAGAGGCCCCCGGGACCGGCCCCCAAGCTCGCCACTGTCCTCCTCCTCTTTTTCTTCCTCTTCCCTCCTCCCGCTCCTCCTCCTCCTCCTCCTCCTCCTCCTCCTCCTCCTCCTCCTCCTCCTCCCCCTCCTCCTCCTCCTCCTCCTCCTCTTTTCCTCCTTCTCGTCCTCCTCGTCCTCGCAGTCCTCCATCTCCTCCTCCTCCTCCTCCTCCTCATCTTCCTCCTCCTCCTTCCCATCCTGCAAGGATGCCGGAGGTCAGGTCCCAGCTTGTGTCCGTGATTCCCTCTTTTTGCGCGTGTGCCCTTGGTGTTGGCCGTTGGCCACTTTGGCCGTTGGCCAGGGCACGTTGGCCCGCGCTCTGCTGAGCGCCACGGTTTTGTTCTGCCTATTTGGGTCCTGCTCCTCCTCCTGCTCCGAGCCTGCTCCTCCTCTTCCTCCTCCTACTCCGACGACGACGACGGCTCCTCCTACATCCTCCCCCTCTTTGGTATATGGCGGCTCACCCCGCCCTTTGTTCTTCTGCATGCTCCCCCGCTTCCCTCATAACCTCCACTCCCCTGGGACTCATTTCTGGACGGGCTGGTGGAGATACGCGAGGCGTCTAGAATGTCTATGACATTCATCATTCCAGCCCCCACTGCCCTAACTGCCAGGTAAAGCTGAGCAAATTCCTGTGCAAGTGGCTCTCCCTGCGGGCGGGCCCGATACTATTCTCCAGGGGCGCACCCGCGCCAGTGTTCTGCGAAGTCCCATTCTTACGCATGTTTCGCATTCTGGCGCAGGCCAAAACAGCATCGTCGTGAATCTCGCAACCAGGATGAGATAAAGAGACCGGCATCTGGTGACCGATGATGTGCTGTCACTGGTGTCATCAGTGGGCGAAGGGTGAACCCACTTGCCAATGACATAGAGATCTTTCTCTTAGCGTGTCGCACCACCGGGCCTTGCCCAGCACGCTGCGGCGCGACACGCTAACCACGTCGCCCAGCTTGCCTTCCCGCGAAGCGGAGCGACACGGAGCGACACGCTGCCCGCTTGCAAGGCATAGCGTGTCGCCAGGGCCGTTGCCGCGACAAGCTAAGCAAAAGCTCCTGGCCGTACCGATTTTCCGGGAGCGGCAGTTCCGTCCTTGTGCTCACAACGCAAGGTGCCTTCGTTGTTTTGCACTCGACAGGTTGGGCTTGTCGGGTTCAACGAACATCGGAGCGTAAATTACCTACCCCGCTTTCGCTTCCAGGCAAAACCAAATCATACCACGCGCCTCCTCGTCAAGCGGCCTGACCAGTACAGGCCGTAGTTTGGCATCGTTTGGTATCTCTTGGAAGCGAGGGTGGTCAAAAGCGAGATAGGTTTGTTTGCCCCCTGGAACAATGCCTCCGACCCGCTTCGCACACCTGGTCTACCGCGGCCGCCAGGCCCTCAGGTCCTGGCGTTCCCCGGCTGTCTCGCCTCGCGTTGCAGCCAGGCCCCAAGGGGCCCTGTGCTACCTTTGGGTCTCCTTTCTCGAGTTCTCGGTTGGGGACCGTTCGAAGCGAAATAGAGGTTGTGAGGTGTTGGTGTTCTAGCAGCGCCTGCGGTGGCGCCCACGCTGGCCTCGCGACTCAGCTTCTGCTGGTCTCCCTTCTCGTCCGCGCTGTCGTTCCTGCCTGCGCCAGCGATGTGCTAGCCGCTTGGCTTCACGTACTGCTCGTGCCCTCGTCGTGCTGCTGTCGTTCCCTCGCTGCCTCCAGTGGCGTCTGCGCTCTTGGCGGCGTCTCGTATGGCGTTCCTGGTTTGCCCGGCGGTCTTCAGCCTCACGTCGTGGAGCCAACCTCATGTTGTGCGTCGGTCCTTCCGGTGAGGGAAAACTACAGCCTCCGATCTGACAGAACGAAGACCTGTGAGTATCAGAGGTCCTCGCGGATGTTTGGGGTCTAGCGCCGACCTCAGAAATCCGGGCGTGCCTCCGGAAGGTTGATACTCATACGGCGGGGGGGGGCGCCGGTGGGGTTGACGAAGAACGGTTTGAATGTTTGCTTCCGCTGTCGGGGGCGCCTGCCCCCGAGGCGGCTGCAAAGCTTATACCCCTACTATGCCACGTAGGTGTATGAACCTTAGAGCTTCATGGGGAGCCAGCTTCCCCGATGGCGGACCAGTTTTATTTATACGTTCTTTGCCCGCTAATGAGCGGGTTTGCCCCAGTCGGGGGCGATCCCCCCCGGGCTTTCCCCCCTTCCCCTCCTCCCCCCATCCCCTCCCCCATGCCCTCGTCGTTCGTCTGTCCTCCGTCGTCTTCGTCGTCGTGTCGTGCCGTGTCTCTGGTTTCTGCTGTTGGGCTCCTCTTCCGTTGCCAGGGAAAGTGCTGAGTGTGTTGTCGTCTTTCGGGCCGGACGAAAGGGGGGGATTGGGAAAGGGGGGGTTACGAAATTTGCTGCATGCAGCCGGTTTCGGCCCCATCGAGGGGCCCATCTCTCGATACATGCCCGCCTCCGGCGCCGGGAGGCGCCGGGAAGATCAGCCACGTGATCGGGGCCTAAGAGACGGGGGTCAGTGCAAACGGGGGTCAGCCAGAGCGCCAGATCCTGCAGGATCCTGCGAAGACCCTCTCTGGCTGACCCGGGTTAGGGAGCCGCGCGTGGCCGCGAGGCGGCCGCGCGTATTGGCTGACCCGGGTTTGCGCAGACTTGCGTTGCAGTTTTTTTTCATGCATGTTTGGTTTCCCGCTGACCCGGGTCTGGATTGACCCGGGTCAGAAGATCCCCGACGTGAGCTGATTCTCAAACCCCCCCTTTGCTATCCCCCCCTGTCGCCCGACCCGATCTTCCCTCTCGTCCGCGGGGCGCGCCGCGGCGTGAGAGGTGGAGAAGCCGTACTACGCCTGCACGGCGGAGGCCCGCTGCCGGCGAGCCGCGCGAGCGATTTTCCGGCGGCCTCGGCACGGGGAGGGGGGGAGGGGGAGGGGAAGGGGGGAGCAGGAGTCATCCTCCCCTCCACACTTACTCAATATGAATACTACTCTCCCTCTTCCCCTGATGACGGTTTGAAAGTGCTCGACCCCCCCCCCCGCGTACTGTTTTTTTACATGCAGGTTTCCCCAGAGTTGGGTTTTCGCTTGCATTTTGTTTCAAAATGCTGCTCTCGCTGAGGCGCTGGCCTCATTGTCGGGCCCCGCTCGTTCCGAATCGTGCTCCCGCTGCAGCGCTGGGCTCATTTCCGTGCTTCCGCTCGTTCCGAATCGTGCTCCCGCTGCAGCGCTGGCCTCATTTCCGCGCTTCCGCTCGTTTCGCTCGACTCGTGCTCCCGCTGCAGCGCTGGCGTCATTTCCCGTGCCATGCCACGGCATGCAATGCAATGCTAGGTTGATACTACGCTTTGCCGTGCTCTTCTACGCCATGCCATGCCGTGCTCTACAATGCATCGCGTACCCTTTCGGGGTCATTGCCCTGCTCGACATCCGACTGTGCGAGTAGAGAGGGGATCTACGCCATGGTAAGGGATGGGAGGGAGGGGTAGGATGTCAGATATGACGCGAGCGCACCTAGCTTGCATCCCCTCCCCTCCCCACTTCCTCATCCTCCCGTCCATCTCCCCATCGACTCATATTGCTCCTCTTCTCCTCCTCCTCCTCCTCCTCCTCCTCCTCCTCCTCCTCCTCCGCCCTATCCCCACTTCCTCCGCTCGCCTCCTCCTCCTCTTCTCATAGATTTGTCACCCAACCAGCTGTATTTTGTAGGTTGTTCCATGTGTTCCCTTACGCCAGCTGCCTGTTTTGTTGCAGACCTGTTTGCGCGTTGTCATGGTTGTTCCTTCCCCGATCTCCTGCGATCCTGCTGAAGCTCTCACCAGCCAGTCCCAGCCAGTCATCAAAATTGACGGGATCCACGAAACCGGTAAGGGACTGGAGTCACATGTTCTTACGACGCGCGTGCGATATTTTACATTTGCTTGTCTGCAGCCGCTACCGCCTGCACGTCCTGTCTATCCTCCTGCTCCCCCGGCTCCCCCTGCTCCTGCTTCTCCTGCTACCCCTGCTCCTGCACCTCCTGCTCCTGCTCCTCCACCTCCTCCTCCTCCTCGTGCTCCTCGTCCTCCTCTTCCTCCTTTTCCTCCTCCTCCTCCACCTCCTCCTCCCACCCTCCTCCTCCTCCTCCTCCTCATCCCCCCTCCTCATCCTCCTCCTCCTCTCCTCCTCCTCCTCCTCCTCCTCCTCCTCCTCCTCCTCCTCCTCTTCCTCCGCCTCCTCCTCCTCCTCCTTCCTCTTTCCTCATTCCTCCTTTCTCATCTTCTTCCTGCCTCCACCCTTCTCCTCCTCACCGCCGTCCCACTCCTGCAGATGGCGACGCCGGCCTCCCGTTGGGCGCAGTTTTGCTCCCCGTCCCTTCGCGCACGCGCACACACTTCCGTGTGCAAAGAAGCCTTCCCCGACGAGGAGGAGGAGGAGGAGGAGGAGGAGGAGGAGGAGGAGGAGGAGGAGGAGGTGGGTCCCTCGCCTGCGACCCGGTCTCGACCCGAAGCATGGTGTGGAAGCGCGTGCCCCGCGCGCACGCGCCAGAGGCGCACGGTGGGCGCCCCCCCCCCTCCGCGCGTACAGTCGGGGCGCTGAAGAAGGAACCTTTTTCGTTGGGGAGGGGCTCCGTATTCCTTCATTGTTTTACAGTTTGCCTCAGGTGTTCTTTATGTTTTCGATGGGAATTCGGGGAGGGGCCTCGTTCCTTATTTAGGGTTCCTTAGGTCAACGCCCCGACTGTATACTTGTATACGTGTTTTGGAATTCGGCGCCTGAAGGTTTGGGTCCCTCGCCTGCCTTGGCGTCGCTCGGGCGTGTGCATTTGTTCTCGGCGAGGGCCCTCGAGGACCAGCCTGGTCCGTCGAGCAAAAAACAAAAAAACACGCACGACACCGAACAATGCGCGGGAACGGGACGTCCGAGCGATGGCGAGTTTACGTGATTTGGAATTCGGCACCTGCAAGTTTGGGCCCCTCGCCTGCGGCCCCGCCGTGGCCCGGAGCACGTGAAAGCACACGTGCCCCCCGCGCCCGCGCCAGGCGACTGTTGGGCTCCCCCCCTCCGCGGGCCCCCACCTCTTCGCGCGCGCAGTTTTTTTGCATGAAAGGAGCTCGCCACCCCCAAGTTGGGTCCCCCTGGCCTGGCATCGCTCGGACGTGTGCATTTTTTCTTCGGCGGGGACCATCGAGGAGCATCCTTGATCATTTGGCGGAAAAAACACGCACGAAACCGAAAAAGACACAGGGAATGGACGTCCGAGCGATGGCGAGCCTGGGGCCCCGTGGGCTTCTCAAAACTCGTGCCCCGCGCATGCATGCGCCATGGGAGCGTTGGGCCCACCCCCTCCGCGCACGTAATTATTTTTGGGTGTCCGATTTTGGCACCGCCGCTCGGCACCCTTCTGGTGGGGGGCCTTCGGCCCGCAAACTAAACGAGAACCCTGGGCGGAGCCCTCATCCAGGAACTTGTGTCAGCCCCATGACGTATTACTGGCTTTGCTACCCAGCCTGGGCTGACCGGCTTGCGCGCGCGATCGATCTTCATCAGCTTCGTCCGCCTCCGCCTTCACCTGCTTCTCTCCGTCCCTCACTGCCATGGTTCTCGTCCACCTCAGGCTGCTGCGGCTGCCCATCCTTTGGCTCACATCCCCCTCTGGCCCCCCCACACATCCATCCCTCCTCGTCGTCCTGCTCCTTCCCCACAGCCCGAGGTCCATCGAAGGCTGCCTGCGCGGTCGGGGCTCGGCATCTCGGGGGGCCCTTGGCAGAGGGACGGAGTGGCGGCGAGCCATGTCGCCCTTGACGCCCCGTCGCCGGGCCCTCTCCTCTCCTTTGGGGTGCCGATCGCCTCCGGAAGCTTCTGCCTGATGTGCCGGCCGCCTCCGGCTTGCGCTCGAGGGAGCAGGGCGAAGGCGTGGGCAGACGTGCGCTCGAGCGAGCGGCGCGTGCGGCATCTCAGCGCGAGAGCCCGTGGAGTCTTCCGCGCTGCAGGGGGAGCAGGCGCAGACTGCTGGGCCCGGCCCCATCTTCATCGGGGCCGTCGGAGCGGGCCTTGTGGTGCATCCTCCCCCTCGCCTCCTCCCCAACTCATTAAGATCCTGATGATCACCTCTCTTTTCTCCTCGTTCACCTTCTCCTTGTTCTCTTCGGCAATTCTTATCCTCTCTCTTCTGCGTCATCCTTACCCTCCTTCCGCGCTTCCCCCCCTTCCTCGTTGCTATCCACGTTCCCCCTTCTTCGTTGCTATCCACGCTTCCCCCTTCCTCGCTCCTGTGTTCAATTTCCATGCCCCCCCTTCCTCATTACTATCCACGTTCCCGCCGTTCTCGCTCATGCTCCTCCTCCCTTAACCCTCCCCGTGTAGTCCGGGATTGGGGGCAGGCTGAAACATGCAGCGCAGGAAGGTGGGTGGGTCTGGCACCTCCCTCCCTGCACGCGCACCCGTCCGTTCATGCACGGGTGGGCGCGGTGCGGGGGCGAGCGCGACAGGCCGGGGACACCCGCGGTGCAGATGTCGCAGGGCTGCGGCGCGGCGAGAGGGAACGAGAGAGCGGGGATGGCAGCAGGAGGCCGAGGCCGAGGGGGACGGAGAGGGCGAGACGCAGGCAGGAGTTGGCGAGCGCCGCGGGCGAGGGGGTTCCGACGGCCACGCGCGCAGGGGTCCGTAGTCCGGAGGGCGCACCGCCCGCGCGGCGCGAGCGGTGGCGGGCCGGCCTGGAGGGCGGTCGGCGGAGGGCGCCGACGGGTGCAGTCGGCACGGATTAGGAGGTCGGCCCTGCCGAATCGAGGGGACCTGTGTGTCCTGCGTCTCGCGTCCTCTGCCTCCTTGCCTTGCTATGGCAGTCTGGCCCTCGGAGCCTCGGAAGGGTCTTGTGTCCTCCCGCGCGTCCTGTCCGATCAAGTCCGACTGTGCGGCAGCAAGCTCATGGCAGCAGCCCACGCGGGGGCTCGTGAGGCGGCCAGCCCCAAGTGGGAGCATCACCTCATGTCGTGCGTGTCCCCCACAGGGCCCAACCCCACCAGCCCACACACGCTCACTCGCTATGACGAGACGAATTTCGTGCAGGGAAGGGCCCCTGCAGGTTTTGCGCTGTTTCCTACTTTGCGACCTACTTCGGACCCCAGGGCCGCCGTCAAGGACTGTTCGGGATGGAGGGCAGGTCCTGGGGAAAGCCCCGGGACCAGGACCTATGTCGTCCAGACCGGACTTCCCCCATGCCAGACCCTACCCCGCACATTCACCCACGGTCTTTGTAAGAGTCATGGCGAACGCGACGGAGAGGGGGGATATGAAGGGGCTGGAGAGGGAGGAACTCTCCCTCCCCATCCTGTCTCCACGCCCCTCTGATCTGGAGCGATTTCCACGCCTAGCCTTGCCTGTGCCTCTCCATTTCTCGGGCTGGCCCAGGACTGGGATACATCGCTCCAGTGAGTTCTGGAACGCTCTCTCAGAGTGTCGTAGAGCTCTAGAACGGCCGCGGCGCCCGATGCATCCTCCAGAACCGCCAGATTTCAGAGATCCCCAATGTGTCCCGATCCGATGCAGCCCTGGTCCTGACTTCGCTTTATTTCCCCCCCGTTTGCCCCTCGGGGTTCAGGGTGGCTGTTGGCGGAAGTGGTATTCTGCTTCTTTGAGCTGCGAGAACGACAGACGCCTCATCCGACGCTCGACGACGACGACGACGACGACGACGACGACGACGACGACGACGACGACGACGACGACCAGTCCCTTCCTCCGCTCCACCTCCTCCTCGTTCCCATGCAGATCTGGGTGACGAGGAGTAGGCGTGAGGTGCGCCTGGTGCCTCGGCTGTGCTCGCCGCTCCCCTTGGCGTGCTTGGCCGGGTACTCTCGGTCGGGTCCGCGCCCCTAGGCCTGGGGCCACAGCCTTCGGAGGTTCGGGCAACGACCCGATGGCTCTGCCTGGCTCCGGGTGCACGGAGTCCATGCGCAATTCCGCGCCGCCGCCGCCGTTCCCTTGCCGCCCCCTCTGTCCTCCCCCTCCTCGGACGGAAGGGGCCCAGGGCTCCCCTGAGTCTATCTGGGGGAACGTTCTGGCCAGAATCTTGAGGTGGACCCTTGCCGCGGCGAAGGCGCCCGTTATGTGGCCCAAGAGGCCATCAGCCTGCAGCATCGGAGGTTCATCGTCCTTCTCGTGCTCCTCCGCCTCCTCCTCCTCCTCCGCCTGAGCCCGATTTCGCTCGCTCAGGTTCCTTTTCCTTCTCTGTAATCGTAGTGTTGCGCGTGCTCGTCCTTCTCCTGCTCGTCCCCTTTGCCTGTCCGCTGCTCTGCACACTCTTCCCGATGTGGTCGTGTCTCCTCCTCCGCCTCCTCCTGGAGCGGGATTGGTGGTCGGCCGCGCGCAGAAGAGGGGTGCGCATAGGGGGAGGATTGGAAGGCTCCTTGGGGCCCCGCACCGCCGGGCGGGGTGGCCGCTAGGGGGCTTCCTCCTCCTCCTCCTCCTCCTCCTCCTCCTCCTCCTCCTCCTCCTCCTCCTCCTCCTCCTCCTCCTCCTCCTGCTCGGCCCACACCGTCGGATGTCTGGATCTCTCCGTCGCGTTCCCGCCGCGTGCGAGCTCTGCCCCCCCCCCCGCGCGGATATGCGCTGCGGGGGGCGGGCCTACGAGGCGCTTCCCGGCCGGCGGGCTGGCGCGCCCCCCACGATTTCTGAGGGGGAGGGTGGGGTTCACTTCGTTCGGGAGCTCCCGAGCGAAGTGAACCCCCCACCCTCCCCCCTCAGAAATCTTGGGGTGCAGGGGTAGGGTTCGCGTGTGGCCCCCTAACCGCAGGTTTCCCTCGACCAAGACTCCCGGGGCGTGGAGCCCGCGCTGAGGGTCCTCAAGGCCGCCCTGTGCGAGCCGGGCGAGGGCGAGGAACAAGAGGGGAAGGGCGACGCCGTCGGGGCCTTTCGTTGTGGCAGTCTCTTGGCGCTGCTGCCGGGCCGGGCGAAAGAGGGGGGTTGGGAGAGGGGGGGTACGAAATTTGCTGCATGCAGCTGGTTTCGGCCTCGCCGAGGGGCCCATTCCTCGATACATGGCCGCCTCCGGCGCCGGGAGGCGCCGGGAAAGTCAGCTGCGTGAGCTGATTCTCAAACCCCCCCTTGGTTATCCCCCCCTTTCGCCCGACCCTGGGGCTTCTCGTCGCTGAGGCTGGACGCAGCTCGAGAGCAGGCCGTGATGAACCCTGGAGGGGGTCTGGGGACGGATTTGGAGTGGATCGTGGGTGCTCCACCAAGGATGGGTGCAAGATCGATCCCCCTGCTGCTCCCGATGCGCCTTACGGATTCACGGCTCCTGACCCGACTGAACAATTGAGGCCAGTTTGTATCCTCGACGTTTTGCCCAGGTCCCGCTCCGAAGGCTGGCGCATGTACAGTGCCGTTTTTAATGCATGCTTCGCGTGCGGATCATGTATTCAGAATGCAGGGATTCAGTATGAAAAGCAACGATGAGTTCATGCAACAAATAAGTTCATGATACCGGAGAAAGGCCCCAATCATATGTTTGTTAGGGCTATAGGGCAGTAGGGCTATTGGGCTATAGGGCTATACGGCTATCGGGCTGTAGGGCTATCGGGCTATAGGGCTATAGGACTGTGACCTATAGGGCCATAGGGCTATAGGGCTATAGAGCTATATGGGCTATGGGGCTATAGGGCTTTAGGGATATAAGGCTATTAGGGCTATAGGGATATAGCGCTATAGGGCTACAGGGCTATAGGGCTATACGGCTATAGGGCTATAGGGCTATGCTACTGGGCTATTGGGCTATTGGGCACCCCCGGGCACCCGGGCACCCCCGGGCACCCGGGCACCCCCGGGCACCCGGGCACCCGGGCACCCTGGCCCGGCCACCGAAATCGGCCACCAGGGCCCCCCCGGGCACCCGGGCACCCGGCCCCGGCCACCGAAATCGGCCGCTCACCTCACCTCAGCTTTATATCCGCTAGGACCCCTACAGAAGCAAGCTCTGATTGGGGAATCAATGAATCATGAATCAAAAAACCTATATTAAAAAAATCCCATGTGTTAAAAACTGCCCTGTATTCTAGACTGTTCTGTACTGTGGTCGGACGGTCGGGCGAGGCCTCCAGATCGGAGGGAAGGAGGGCAGAGGAGAGGAGGCAGGAGCCCCAGGCCTCCACGGGCTCGGAGGTGCCGAGGCGGAGCGTTTTTGTCCGTGTCTTCGGCCTCCGGAGGAGGGCCCACCCTCCTCCTCCCTCCACCTCCTCCTCATCATTCCATCCTTCCGTCTCCCCCCCCCGTCCGCCTTCTCTTCTCCCATCTCCGCCTATCCTCCCTCCTCATCCTCTTCCTCCTCCTCTTCCTCCTCCTGCTCCTCCTCCTCCTCATTCTCCTCAACCCCTCCTCCTCCTCCTTCTCCTCCTCCTCCTCCTCCTCCTCCTCCGCCTCCTCCTCCTCCTCCTCCTCCTCCTCCTCCTCCTCTCCACGCCTCTCCACACTCAACTGCGGCATGTACCTCACCACGCAGTTTCTATTTCCATTCGCACAGGACTCCCAACACTTTGCTTGCTCTCATGAGCTCGTTCAACAGGGCCGCTTTCGGTTCTAATGTTTCAGGAGGTAAAGAAACACACAGACACAATTAATCGGCGATTCCCCAGAAAGTATGGGAAAATATGGGAAGTGGGGGGGGGAAGACAAAAACCCAGAAACTATAGGAAAATACAGGGAATCTGTTTATTTGTGTGTATTGATTTGTGTGTCCCAGGGCCCCTTCAATGTTGTGTTCCCGCTGCGGCGCTGGCCACAATTCAGGGTCGGCGGGCTGCTCTCGTCAGATGTGCGCTCTCGCCGCAGGCGCGGGCCACATCTCTGGATCCGATGCGTTCCTCGTCGTTCCCACACCCCACCTTTGTTCCTTCTCTGCCGCTCCTTGGCCACACTGCCATTACTACTCATGCAGCTCCTGCTGCTGCTCCTCCCCCTGCCCCTCCCCCTCCTCCTCCTCCTCCTCCTCCTCCTCCCCCTCCTCCTCCTCCACCTCCTCCTCCTCCTCCTCCCCCTCCCCCTCCCCCTCCCCCTCCTCCTCCTTCTCCTCCTCCTCCTCCTCCTCCTCCTCCTCCTCCTCCTCCTGCTCGTCCTCCTGCTCATCCTTCTGCCCAACCGCCACCTCACCGTCCAATGTACCCCTCCCTCTAACCTACACATCATGCGATTTCGAAGATCATGGTCATCGAGGACACCACGGCCGGCGGGTAGGGCAGAGTTCAGCGCAATGGGCAGGGATGGGTGGGTTGGGTAGGATGTCGGATATGAACCGAGCTCATCTGGCTTGTCACTCCCCTCTCTCGCTCTCTCCCTCCTCTTCCTCGTCTCTCTTCGCCTCCCATGTTCTCCGCCCCCTCCTGCTCCTTATTCCTGCCTGCCCTCGCTCGTCCTCTGCCTCCCTCGTCCTGGACCCCCGTTCTCCAGAACCCGACCTCCCTCGCCCTTTCCATCTCGCCCACTGGAGATTGCTCAGGCTTGTCATGGGGGTGCCGCGGCGACGCAACGCCCACCATCAGCACAGCCCCGACAGCTCCAACCACAACCAACACACGGTCGACACCAGCAGTGCAAACAACAGGGTCCACACGTAAGGCAACAGCGACGAGAGGTGGCACACACACACAAACACACACACACACACGCACACACGCACGCGCGCGCACGCAAACACGCACGCACGCACGCACGCACGCACGCACGCACGCACGCACGCACGCACGCACGCACGCACGCACGCACGCACGCAGGCGCGCGCGCACACACACACGCACACACACAAACAAACACACACACACACACACACCAAACACACACACACACACACACACACACACACGCACACACACGCACACACACACACACGCACACAGAGAAAAGTCTGACTACGCCTCACGGGCAAACGTTTAGCAATTGGCTGTGTTGTCCGTGGGCATTCCGATGCATCCCGAGCAGCACACGATTTCGACAGCGGAGGCAACGAGCCGAGGGCATCGACCGTTTGCTGCGTCGCTACCTCCTCCCCGTCCTCCTCCTCCTCCGCCTGCTCCTCCCCTACGTGTCTTGGGGCGTGCTTGTCCCGAAGCTTCGGGCTGTACGGGCCGATACGTGTGGATTGCCAGCAGAGCCGATTCGGACTAGATCCGATGATCCGATAGGGTTCTTCTCCGTCCTCTCCTCCCCTGGAGGAGGAGGAGGAGGAAGAGGAGGAGGAGGAGGAGGAGCAGCAGCAGGAGGAGGAGGAGGAGGAGGAGGCGGAGGAGGAGGAGGACCTATCCTCCCCCCCTCCCCGATCCGAACCCCCCTTCCCCGCGGGCCCGGCGGTCCCATCAACAACGCGACCCGCGTGGCCAGGCGGATGAGGTCCTCGAGCTGATCGAGGGCCCGCGCAAGGACGCGCGCGCGGGCGGAGGAGGAGGAGCGCCCTGTCCAGAAATGGAGGGGGAAGGGAGGGAGGAGGAGGAGGAGGAGGAGGAGGAGGAGGAGGAGGAGGTGGAGGGGGAGGAGGAGGGGGGGGAGGAGGAAGTGAGGAGGAGGAGTGGGACGAGGAGGGGGAGGAGGAAGAAGAGGAAGAGGAGGAGGAGGAGGAGGAGGACCAATGCAAACGCAAGACGCATCAACGATGCCGCAACGAGCCTTTCCTCTAAGTTTCCTCTTCATTGGCCACTAGAAGATGTGTTCAGTGCTGGAAGTGCCCCGCTGGAAGCCAACCGCTCTAGAGCCCCCGAATCGCGCCAAGAAGACAATTGTCGGGACTTCAACGCCGCGAAGGAACGCGACTTTTGAGCCCTGACCAGCCCAAATCGTCCCAGGAGATTAAACCTGGGGCTGCAGCACCGCGAATCAACGTAACTGCTTGAAAGAAAAAACAGCATTTCGAAATGAACTGTCCTCGATTCCCCGTGCATTGGTGAGCTACTTGTGCACTCAAATTGGCGTGCCCATTGACTCTGTTTGTGCGTTGATGGAACATCTCCGTTCTCCAGTTCGATGTTTCCGCGTGGGTGGCGGCATCGGGGTCGATAGGTGCACCGCCACAGGCGTCCCCCAAGGTGGCACCCTCCCGGTCATCGCTCCCATCTTGGTGACGATTATTCTTCTTATCATTCTTCCTATTATTAGTATTATGTTTATTCGTCTTATTCTTCTTCTTCGTCTTCTTATTATTTTTTTAATATTATTATTAGTATCATTCTTCTTATGCGTTTTCCAAGCCATGGCACAGGCGGAGGGCGTGAGCGCCTCGTTGATGGACTGGGCCGACAGCTTCCAGTGGCTCAGCGCCGCACTGCTTCGCACGTCCCCCCGTGGCTTTCTCTTGCCTTGAGCGCTCCTGCTGCCCACGGGATCTGCAGCTCGAGCCCGACGCCTGCTGGACCTGGTCCTCGGGCCCAGGTGCTGCGGGCAGGTGTGCAGAAAGGGAGGCCCGCTGCGCGGCTATCACTGGCACCGTGGTCCCTCACCAAGGGCTACGCGCGCGAGCTCGGTGCTCATCTAAGTCATGACCATTCCCGTGCGGCGCCGACCATGGTTGGGCGAGCTCACAAGGCCCAGGAATTTCGGCATCGTCTTGGGGTGTGGTCCATATCCTCGTGCGGAGAAGGTTGCCATGGTTGCCCCTGGAGCCTTGCAGTCTGCTTTTTGGGTTGCCGAAGCGCCCCGCGTTTCTGAGCATACTACCGTGTACGCTCTCACGTCTTGCGTGTCTGCTGTGTTGAAGCCCCGCAAGGGCAACACAGCGAACCGCAACCCTGACTGGACCTGCTGGCTTGGAAGTGGCACCAATAGCTGCACTAAGATTTTGATGTGTGGCATCTTGCTGTGCCGCCGCACGCCGGGCTTGGGGAGCTTTCTCTCCCGATCCGGCAAGGGTGCGGCAGGCAGGGGCACAAAAGATCCTGGCCGCACGCGCTGCTGCCCACGCGCTCCCCGGCGCCCTGCCGATTCTGCTCCTCGGGGAGACGTGGTCCGGCGCGCGCTGGACTCTTGGGGGGGGGGGGGGGGGGGGAAAAGGCGCCTGGCGGATCTCTCTGGCCGGGTGCGCGGCCATCTGCTGGCATGCTGCCGCCAGGAGGTCGAGTTCCTAATCGCCAGAGCCGCTGCGGACTGCGCACCCTTTCGCGCTGCTGCTGCCCGCCCAGAGCTGGCCGCATTGGGGCGCATCGACGTGGCCACCACGTTGGACGACAGCCGCGACCTCGGGGACCTGGCTGCTGGCACTCTCTTCGCGCGCCCTTCACCGGGCTTGTCTACGCCCAGAGGGATTTCGCGAAGACCGCCGGCGACTAGGTCGATGTCGCGTGCCCTTGCAGCGCCGAGGTAGAGACGCTCTGCCACAGGTATCGCCGCTGCTGCTTGCACAACGCGGACCAGGAGGCCATCCCAGACGTTGCTGACCCTACGCAGGTGGATGATGCCCTCGCCACGTCCGCATAGTCCAGACTACGGATGCTGAGCGCGCCTTCTGGATTCGGGACTCATCTCGAAATTGCGTTGCCACGGCCCTGCCAGATTGGACCACTCTGCGCGCATTCGTCGTCGACGGCGACGAGCTCATGAATCTCTTCAGCGACGGCTCCGCAGATCCTGCTGATGATGCCTGGTGGCGCGTTGCAGGCAGCCGGGTGGTCTTCCGTCTGTTTCTGGCTGGCGGGTCGCTCCGGTGGCACCTGTGGTTCTCCCTTCTCCCAGGCCTCGTTCAAACGATCACGCGTGGCGAATTTGCTCCCCTGGTCATGTTGGCCATCACTATGGGCCGCGACCTCTGGGTCTGGATCGAGAACAACTCCGTGGTGGACGAGCTTCAGGCCCGCGTCTTCAGTGTTGGCCGCGGCCTGCCAGGGTGCTACACCGCCCGGCTGAGGGGCGACCTTTGGCAGAAGTTCGACGACGCCTTCCGTGCCCGCCCCGCCCGACGCATGGCGGTGACAAAAATGAAGGCTCACGTCGCGGGGCCATTGGGGCGTAAGTTGGGTTTGTTCGTGGGCCCCCGACCCACGTGGGGCCACTCGGCGCGTAAAAAGGGCCATGGAGGCGTATTTTTTGCTGTGGGCCGCCGACCCACGTTGGGCCATCAGGGCGCGAGTGGGTCGCCGACCCGAGCGGGGCCACTGCGGCCTGAGTTGGGTACCGACCCGCGTCACGGAGCCATCGGGGCGTCAATGGGTCGCTGACCTTCGCGGGGCAATTGGCGCGCGAGCGGGCTGACGCAAATCAAAACAACATCGCTGCATTTGAAAATTTGAAAGAGCTTGTTCTACCGCTGCTGGCGGAAAGCTGGGGGCGGTCACGGGGGGGTCCCAACCCGTGCCCCTCCCCCCCCTCCCTCGACAACCGGGCACGGTCACTACGGGTTCGAACCCCTCCCCGATCCATCATGAAAAGGAGGGGGGGGTCACTACCGGTTCGAAGCCCTGCCCCCGCCGTTCCTCGCCGCCGGCAAACGACTCCCGCACCTCGGGACAGTGGGGCAACAGTGGTGGGGACAGTGGGGACAGTGGAGGGGACGGTGGTGGTGGTGACAGTGGTGTGGGGACAGTGGGACAGTGGTGGGGACAGTGGGACATTGGTAGGGACAGTAGTGGTGGGGACAGTGGAGGGCGGTGGTGAGGACGGTGGTGGGACAATGGGACAGTGGTACAGTGGGGAAAGTGGTAGTGACAGTGGGGACAGTCGGACAGTGGTAGGGACAGTGGGACAGCGCAGTGGGACAGCGCAGGGGGACAGCTGCAGGGAAAGTGGGACAGTGGTGGGGACAGGGGGGACAGTGGGACAGTGGTGGGGACGGTGGTGGTGGGGACAGCGGTGTGGTGACAGTGGGACAGTGATGGGGACAGTGGGGGCAGTGGGACAGTGGTGGGGACGGTGGTGGTGGGGACAGTTGTCAGGGCGGTGGTGAGGACGGTGGTGGGACAATGGGACAGTGGTACAGTGGGGAGAGTGGTGGGGACAGTGGGTCAGTGGTGGGAACAGTAGGACAGCTTAGCGGGACAGCGGCGGGGACAGTTGGGACAGTCGGACACTGGTGGGGACAGTGGGACAGTGGTGGGGACAGCGGAGAGAGTGGGACCGTGGTGGGGACAGTGGAAACAGTGCGACTGTGATGTGGGCACTGGTGGGGGCAGTGGGGACAGTGGTGGGAACAGTGGGAGCAGTGGGACAGTGGGACAGTGGTGGAGACGGTGGTGGCGCGGACAGTGGTGAGGACGGAGGCGAGGATGGTGGTGGGGACCCCAGAGTCGTTTGCCGGCGACGAGTGGTGGGGGTGAGTGGGGTTCGAACCGGTAGTGACCCCCCCTGGTTTTCCAAGAGAGGGGGGGGGTCGAACCAGTAGTGGCCCCCTGGTTTTCAGGAGGGGGGGAGGGGGGTAAGGGGGGGGTTGCCGGGGGGCGAGAGGGGGGGGATGGGGCGGGGGGGGGTTCGAGCAGGAGGGGGCGGGGGTTTTTCGGAGGGGGGGGGGGCCCGGGCTCCAGAAGAAGGGGGGCAATTTTCCACATCAAAGCGGCGGTGGATCACGCCTTCTCCAATATGAACAAAGGCTTGCATAGTTAAGCACACGTTAGAGGTACTTCCGATGTAAAAGCGAAGATGCTCCTTAGGTGCCCGCACAACATATAACGATCGTCCCAAAGTAAGTCTTTCTACTTGTTTTTCTATCTCGTTGAGGCGCTGGGAGGGCCCCCAGACCTGCCAAGATGGCTGCAAGGCGCCTTTTAGACGGTCCAAAATGGCCCCGAGTCGCCGAGCCATCGGTCCAAGCAGCTCCAAATGACCTCCAGACTCCAGACAGCCCAAGAGGCCTCCAATACGTTTCAAAATGAGTCCAAGAACCCTCCCACCAGAGCTCCCAGAGGCACAACTCGCTGCATTGCCACAGGAAAACATGGCTCAATCGTCTGTGATGACGGGAAGAGCGAGGCACGAGTGATGTACGTTGAGTTGGGGCGAAGCCCCCTAGCGAGGGGTCCAGGCGAGGGGCGAGGCGCGCGTTGATGGTTGTAATGGCAGCCCGGGGGCCGTTTCCGTGGATTTTTTTAAAGCGAAGCGGCCCCCTGGCGGCTCCCAGGGCCCGGTTCCCCGTTTTCTTCTAGATTGAAGCGGCTCAAGGGCCCCAAGACGTCCCAAGATGGCCCCAAAGCGGCCCAAGAGGGCGCCAGGACGGCCCCAAGAGAGCCTCCCATGTCCCCGAGACGGTCCAAGAGAGCCTCACGACGGCTCCAGAGGCCCTCAAGAGAGCCCTCTGACGGCTCCAGGGGCCCCCAGGAGCAAGAAGCACTGATTTTTCGATGGGTTTGGGAGATTTGGGTTTTTTGTTTTTTTCTGTCCATGAACGGCGCAAAACGGCCCAAGAGGCCTCCAATACGTTCGCCCCAAGACGGCCCAAGAGGCATCCCAAAACGGCCCAACAGGGCCCCAAGACCGCCCAAGAGGGCCCCAAGGCGGCCCCAAGAGAGCTCCAAGAGGGCCCAAAGAGGCTCCGAAGAGGGCCCCAAGAGGCCCCAAAGAGAGCCCCAAGACGGCCAAAGACCTCCAAGACGCTCCAAGACGGCCCAAAAGGGCCCTAAGGTGGTCCAACATTGTTCCAAAAGGGCTTCCAACGGGATCCAAAAGGGCCCCAAGAAGACCCCGAAGAGGCCCAAGAGACGCTCCAGACCACCATGGCTCCCATCAGCGAGCGGTGACGTAACAAACTCTTGACACCAAGGCTCCCCAGAGCGCGGTGACGTAAAAAGCTAGTCACACCAAGGCTCCCAAGAGCGAGCGGCAACGTAAAAGTCTCTGAGCACAAGGGCTCCCAATTTAGAGCGGCGGCGTAACAAGCTCTTCGCACAAAGGCTCCCAAGAGCGAAGGGTGCCATGAGCCATCTCGGGCAAGTTCCTGAGGCGCTTCTTGCGTTCCCGTGCCGGCTCAGGTTGTTCGGCCGTCTGATATCTAATGTTGCAATGTTGTTCATTCAAACTGGATTACAGTGGCCAGGGGCGGAAATTATACTGATACCGATGCCTTTCTCGAGCTTTCGCCTTTTCTGGCTTCCTGGGGCTGCCTCGTCGGCACGGATGGTCTCGGATCAGAGTCTTGCTTAGAACGCACCGGGGAAGGGCCCTGGACAATCGGTATCTACGTACTTCCCCAGCTTGCTCCGCCTTGTCCTCGCGCACACCCCTCAGCGAGCGGGTCGTAACGCCTCGGCGCGGCCAGGGGCAGCTCGCGAGAATGAGGCGTCCCGCCAGAGCGTCTCACACTATTTCACGGTGCGCTGCCACACCTTTGCTCAGGACGGCGCCTAGACCTCACCCTCGCCTCTGGCCTCGCCGTGTCCTCGCGGCGGCCTGCCCTGGCGCGGCCCGCGAGGAGGCCTACGACCCGTCGCTCCGGGCCAAGGGCAAGGCGGCCAAGGACGAGGCTCCGGCCACGCGGGCCCCTGCACCGCGCGACGGCCGCCCCTGGAGGGGCCACGCCCAGGGCAGGTGCGACCGCGGCCTTTTGGCAGCCTTCGTCGGCCCGCTGGGGGCCTTCGGCGGACCTCGGCGGCTTTCGGCGGCGGCCGCCGGCGGAGCTCCGGCGGTGCTCCGGCGGCCTGCGGCCTGCGGCGGCCTGCAGCTCCGGGATGGGGGTGCTGCCGCCACGTCGGAGAGTCAGATTTTTGCACGCGCGAGGGGGGCACGGGCAGCTTCGGGTGCGCAGTCGAAGGCGGCATTTGCATGCGCATCGCTGTGCATGTTCTTGGCGTCGCTGCTCGTGCGGGGAGGCCGAGCGTTCGCATCGAGGCTCTGCGTGTCCTCCTCACCCGGCCCGCCCTTCATTAAAAGCAGACTTATAAGACCACCGTTCGGGTGATGAGGAGGTTGGGGGGGAGGAAAGAACCAAGTGACGACAATTGCGATGGCTGTGATGATGACGATGCTGGTGGTGCGCCCTCGAGTTGGTGACGACGCGTGGTGACGATGCTGCGTCGTGATGTGACCCCACTCTTGACCCCACTCGATTGACCTTACCATTGATTGATCTCACGATCGACCTCACGGCCAATCCCACTGTCGATGGATCCAACTATCGATCCCATTATCGATCTCACCATGAGTGGCGATGGGTACGGTTGCTTGCTGAGTGTCGTGGGTGAATGCTGATGACGATGTGATTTTTTTCTGCGCTCGCACCACCTCCCACAAGTGAACTGCGCACCAGTAAGTAGCCCGAGCCCGTCGGACTCGGTGAACGAATCGGCGCCAGCACGGCTCAGAACCCGACAGAGCTTGGCATAGTTTGGGCCACTGAGCCTGGCAGAACGTGGGCCTAATTAAGCGACCCCGCTGCTCCTCCGCGCTCGCTGCTGTTGGGGCGCGCATGCTGCGTTTACAAATCTTGCGCGGACCGCCTGCGTGCTGGACACACTTACGCCCGCACCAGAGGCAGACCCACACCGAAGCCCGATGCTCACCGCGCGCGCGGCCGGGCTGGGACACGCACCTCTGTCCTCTGCCACGGCGGCAGTAACGCCGCCATGCCGCGCGCGCCTTTCGCAAGCGCTGCGGCTTCGCTCCCGACATCACACCTGTCAGGAGGGGAAAAAACACAGACACAGTTAATCGTCGATCCCCCCGATGATATGGGAAAATATGGGAAGCGGGAGGGCAGGCATCCACCCAGAACATATGAGAACATATGGGGAATCCTGCCATATGTGTGTGTGTGTGTGTGTGTGTTTATTTGTGTGCCCCAGGGCCCCATTCAGCAGAGCCTGGGCTGGGCCAGCGGCGGGCCGCCCGAGCCCGAGTGCACGGGGCTGCCCGGCAGCCTGTGCACCGGCCTCGTGCGCGCACGTGCGCGTGCGCGCCTGGCGGCCTGCGCTTCGGTTCCCTTGGAACCATCCTGTGGTGCCGGGCCCGCGTTTTTTGAAGAGACGGCGCCCCGCCTCCTCCCTCCTCCCTCCTCCTCCTCCCTCCTCCCGTTTTCGCTACTGGGCCATGAAACGTGTGAGGGCTGTGCCGAAACGGGCGAGACGCCCAGCGATCTGCAACACTGGGACCGTCGGTGGAGTTCCCTACGGGGCCACGAAACGTGTGAGGGGTCTGCCGAAACGGGCGTGACGCCCACATGCGAACTGCAACACTGGGACCGTCGCTGGAGCTCCCTACGGGGCCACGAAACATGTGAGGGGTATACCGAAACTCAGGAGGGGAAAAACACACAGACACAATGAATCGTCGATTCCTCAGAAAATATGGGAAGTGCGGGGAAGAAAGAAACCCAGAAAATATAGGAAAATATTGGGAATATGGTTATTTGTGTGTCCCGGTTCCCCTTCAGAAACGGGCGTGGCGCCCACATGCGATCTGCAACGCTGGGACCGTCGGTGGAGTTGCCTACGGGGCCACGAAACATGTAAGGGATATGCCGAACCAGGCGTGACGCCCACAAGCGAACTGCAACACTGAGACCTTCGGTGGAGCTCCTTATGGGGCCACGAAGCGTGTGAGGGCTGTGCCGGAACGGGCGCGACACCCACATGCGAGGTGCACCACTGGGACCTTCGGTGGAGCTCTTTCTGGGGCCACGAAGCGTGTTAGGGGTGTGCCGAGACGGGCGTGGCGCCCACATGCGAACTGCACCATTGGGACCTCCGGTGGAGCTCCCTACTGGGCCACGAAACGAGTGAGGGGTGTGCCGAAACGAGCGCGACGCCCAGATGCGAACTGCACCACTGAGACCTTAAGTGGAGCTACCTATGGGGCCACGAAACGTGTGAGGGGTCTGCCGAAAAAGAGACGATGCAGGGATGCGAGGAGGGAGGAGGGGGCGGAGGAGGAGGAGGAAGGAAGGAACACGTGGCGCTGTCTCTTCAAAACGAGGACCCAACACCACAGGATGGTTGGGACAAACATAGTGTAAGATGACACACCATGACAGAACAATGAGCGCGCTCACCTTCGGGATCAAACGCCAGAGGTTTCGGTGGGGATCGCTCGAAACAATATAATGTTTCTGAGACCGGATTGTTTATCTGTTGGCTATGTCGTGCCCTCCGGGAGGCCATCTTGAGCTCAAACGTGCGGCGCCACAGCCACAGCCATAGCCATAACCATGGCTATGGCCTAGCGTGAGTAGCGGCCTTATCGTAATAGCATGCTGCAAAGTCGCGCGCACGACGCGAGAATTTCGATCGAATCGTTGAGATTAGCGCAGCCCCGCGCGTTTGCTGCAAAGATATCTAGGCATGTGTTGTTTGATGTGTTCGTCGGTTTGTTCGGTAAGTTTTCCAGGCGTGCTCGCGCTAGGAAGTTTCAGGGCATCGTTTCTGCTCGTTTGTTCGGAAAGTGGTTCGGCACGAGTGCGCGGCTCTGCCGCGTCGTCGGCGGGTTGACGCCCGTGCACGTCCGAGGCCGGAGTTGCAGGCTGTGGTCGAGGGTCTCGCATCCGCTTCGACTAGACGTAAGAGTGACCCTTCGCCGGAGTGGCCTTTGGTGCGGGTTCACCGGGGTCCCCCCGACCGCTGAGCGCGATGCGATAGTGGCTGCTTGCGCTTTGGAATTGGCCACCTCGCGCCCCCGTAGTCCGAGCACTACAGGTCACTCTTGCCTCTGGGCCACTCTTGCGTGCAGCCGACCCGCTGCGTCCAGCCTCGAGAACTCTCGCTGTCCAATGGGCCCAGTCTGCGAATCTCTGTAGCGGCGTTTGCTCAAGAGCAGCCTCCCTGCGCAGGCGTCGGTGCCAGGGCGCTCGTGGTCGACCCCTCGCCTGCTCGTGGGCACCAAGAGGCGAGCTCGCGAGGCCATGGCTGCACCGCTCTCTCCATGCGCAGCGGACGACGAGGAGCTGAGCGCGAACAATGCGGTAAGCGTCAAGGCGCTGCTGTCGGAGCCAGACGAGGACCTCGGGGACACCAGGATCGAGCGCTTCATCCAGCTCCTGTCGCTTCACGCGAGGATCTTCGAGTGTCAGAGCGTGGAGGTGCTCCGGGGCCTGTACGACGAGCTGGGCCGGAAGAGCCAGAAGGGCGGAAAAGTGTTCGACCAGGGCAGACAGTATATTTTGGGTCCAGTCACCCCCGGGGTGCAGAAGCCGTGGACTTACCAGTCAAGTCGAGAGTTTGGGCTCCGGCATGGTGTCAGTCTGTGGAGCAGAATCCTGACCGATCGGCGCCCATGCAGCCCTCTCAGCGGCATTCCGAGTGACGGTTCCCAGTTGCCAGCATCTTTTTCGAAATGGAAGCAGGAGTACAGGAGCAAGCATCTCGAGGTGATGAGGAAGATCTGGACTCACCCCGAATTCATCACGCTGATTGACGACATGATGTGCCAGGTATGTCCATCGGACGGCTTGGCCCTTCTCGGGGCGCTTTGTGTAAGAGTTCCAAAGCAAGTGCTCGGGCAGAGGAAGCTGCAGTTCACCAACGTCTTCTGCCCCGTTCAGCTTGCTGAGGGCACCCTGAGCGCTCATGCTTTGCAGCAGGGCATAGGCAAAGACAAAGGTTCAAGTCCTATTATACAGGGGGAAGGGCTAGAGGTGTTGGATGGTCTTGTTGACGCAGACCCTGCGATACCCACAGGGTGGCAACGAATGTGTTGCAAGAGGCGACAGCGGTCACGTGTCGTCGTATATTACACGGAGATGCCCAGATTGTTTCATCGGAACACGACCGACCACACGGCTCTCTTTGCGATCAGCCAGGCGATCAGTTTTGCAAGCGACGACTTCGACAAGCACTACGCAACGCCGTTCGGGCAGGCCATCTGTGCCCATTGCTGGGAGATGGCCTTCCCAGGGTTCTTGAGCAAGCGAGTTCATGACGTGTTCACCCTGGTGCTGCTGACGGTATTCGTGAGCCCTGCAGCCCGCGCTGTTGGCGACAGCGGACTGCCAAGACAGCAGGTTCTGCCGTTCAACGCCGTCATTTGTTTTCTCATCTGTTTGAGCCTGCACGGCCTTCTTCACATATTCGTTGAGTTGTACAGCCTGCTGTCGGACATCGCGAAATTGAGGTGGGACTTCTCGTTTGTTTCCGTTCAATAAGTTCTGCCTTGGAGTGTTCCCGGGTCGCCCGGCTGGTGCCGGGGGGGCATTGTGGCGGTAAGAACGAATGCCGCCCGAAGGGCCCGCGCGTCGAGGCATTGGCAACATGTTGAGGTTGTTCGGTCCGTTCCGCATCAGACATTCTCACAAGTCAGCGTTCCAAGACGACCAGATTTGACATGGTCTAGCCCGTTTCGCCCGAGACATCCTCGCAAACCTGGGTTCCTAGACGCTACGCGAGAGGTGGTCTGGCCCATCTCGCATGAAACATCCTCAAGACTTCTGGGCTCGGGGATACCGTAACCTAAGGTTGCTTCGTTCTTTTCGCTTGAGACATCATCGCTGCGCTAGGCTTCAAGGTGCTGCCCGCGAAGTGATCCTGTCTTTTTCGCCTGGGACGTCCCCGCAAGTATGGGCAAAGAGATGCCGCTTGCGAGGGGGTCCAGCCAGTTTCGCATGAGACGTCCCCGCAGTTCTGAGCAACCGCTGCGGAGTGCGAAGCGAAGGGGAAAAGGAGGAGGAGCAGCAGGATGATTGAGGACGAGGGGGAGGAACGATAATGCTCGTATTGCTGGCAGAAAAGTTTTACTGTTGTCAATGCTCTCGGGAGACTTCTCGTCGCCAGGGCTGGACGAGGCTCGATCGTGCCTGGTGATGCGGGATGGTGCTCTGCCGACGAATGGTGTGTCACGGGCCCGTTCGCGCCCAGATTGTGAGGATGTCCCGAACGGCCCGTTAGTGTTACGGGGTGGAGGTGTGTTTCGGAGCTGTATGGTCCTCGCTGGCCACTTCAGTTGGCTGTTGAGGCTGTTCGGGCCCCATCCAGGGCTTGCCTTGGCTGGTGAGGGGGACAGTGCACCTGACCCCCCGTGCCAGGGTCGCCCGGGACAGATTCGGGCGACCCCGGCAACCCCAACGACGGTGCCAGGGAGGTTGCCCTCAAAAGAGCTGGGTGCGCCCCATGACCTACAGAGAGCCATCCTCGCAACATCGGGCTCCAAGATGCCCTGACTAGATGTCCTCTGGTTCGTCTCACTTGAGACGTCCGCACAAGTCTGGATTCCAAAATGTGGTTCGCGAGGTACACAGGCCTCTTTTGCCTGAGACTGTGCTCTGGCCCGTTTCGCCTGAGACTTCCTCACATTTCTGGGTTCCTAGATGTGTTTCGCGAGGTACTCAGGCACGTGTCGCCTGAGACATCCTCGGAATCCGTGGCTCTGACCGTTCGGCTTGAGACGTCTTCGCAACTCTGGCTTGAAGTGCTCTGGCTCGTTTCGCTTGAGACATCCTCGGAACCTCGGGCTCCGAGGTGCTTTGACTTGAGGTTTTCTAGCCCGCTTGGCTTGAGACAGCCTCGCAACTCACACCTGTGGTTTTGCGGCTCGCGAGGTGCTCTGGCCCGTTTCGCTTTGGACATCCTCACAACTCTGGGTTCCATCGCGAGGTATTCAGGTGTGTTTTGCCTGAGACATCGTCCGAACCCTGGGCTACTGCGAGATGCCCTTCATTGAGGGGCTCTGGCCCGTTTCGCTTGAGACGTCCGCACACAATGGGTTCCAAGACGAGGTCCGCGAGGTACTCAGGCCCGTTCCGCCTGAGACATCCTCGGAATCCCTGACTCCGAGACGCCCTAGTTTGAGGTGACCCGGGTGTAAGTGCGCCGCGCTTGAAGGCGCGATTGACGGAGTGGTTACTTGGGTTGCCCCCGTTGTTGGGGGAAGTTGGGGACCAATAGAGAGTGACTGAACAAACGAGAAGTCGCAAGGTGGGTGTGGAGCACTTATTTCAGTGCTGCCACTTGTTTGGCGTGGATGGTGGAACTTCTCACCGCATATTTCGTTGGTTCGCTGGTGCGGGATTGTTTCGATGACGGGCTACGCATTTCAGAAGGAGACATGAAAGGGTCGATCACGGACAGGTCGCCCGGGCTGCTCTGTAGCCTAATTTTTTACAAGTGGTGCCAGTTCATGGTAGCTCTCGCCAACTCCCACCTGCTGATTGAAAGGTCTCTGCCTGCATGGTCCGCAATGACAAGCAGGGATTCAATGATTTTCTTAACTTATATCTTGATGGCAGCGCTTGGGGCATCAATGGCTTATTACGCGCTGCCCAATCCTGACCTATCCGGGGGCCCAACCGCTTGGATAGAATGCGTATTCAGGATGTTCCGTTTGCAGGTCTTCGGTGATATGAGCCTTAAAGAGCTAAGCTCCGACGACGCTAAATATGATATACCGTACACGAAGGTCGTGGTGGAGGTCGCAACCATGTTGCTCGGGCTCATCTTCCCGGTGATGCTGCTCAACGTGTACGTTGGTTTGTTGTCGGAGGTCTATTCGAGTGCGAAGGCGTGCATGTTGCACGTACAGGGCAGCTTCCAAACGAAAACGGCGTGCAGGTTCCTCCTGGTCGAGGACTTCTGGCGTTCGAAGATAGGTGTCCATGGCTGCTTCAACATCTTCCGCGCGATTTCACTCTGCTTCGGGTCCGTGTGGGGTGATGAAGGCGACGGCTGCGACGACTGCGGCCACGATGGTGTCTTCATCGTAATCCCCGAGGCGCGCCTCGGTGCCGAGTACTTTCAAGCGGGCGTTTCGCAGGATGCCCCAAAGGAGGGTGTGACGCTCAAGAGGAAACGTACCCAATCGAAGCATTCGACCATGATCTCTCGGAGTGCTCTAAGCGGCGACGACGGGTCTGAAAGCGACGGCGATGAGTCGATGTGCAGTTCCGCGATGGCAGCCAACTCCGAGCTCCACGCTCTGCTGACCAAGCTCGACTCTCTGGGGAACGGGATGAAGTCACTGGGCAACGAGCTCAGCGGCATCAGAGGCAGGCTAGACCAGCTCCAAGGCTCTGGCTCCAGCAAGGTTCGCTCTACGATGTGGCGTCGCAGCACGTGAGACCCAGGTAGGTCGCGCAGTATGGCCTTGTCCTTCCTCCCCCGCATTTCCCATTTCAAAGGCGCGTGCAACAGTGCGCTGCTGATTTGTCTTGCTGCCCCCGCGGGCAGCCATGCTGATGCCCCCGCGGCCAGCCGTGCTGCTGTTGGCGCCTGCTGTGCGTGCCCGCAGCGGCGCGGGGACCTGGCGCGCCACCCTGCGCGCACGCCTGCAGTCCCGCTTGGAGCCGCCTGACTAGGTGGGTACTTCGGTGCAACTTCCTCCCTTCCTCCACAACTAAACAGCATGAATATGGGCCCCCCCGCAGTTGCGGATAATAGTCAGGTGTCGACGGCAGCCTGCGAAGTTCCGAAGAAGCCCGCCGCAGGCGCCGACCTTTGAACAACTTCTACAACGAGCCCGCCGCAGGCGCCAAGTTTTTTGTCAAAGTAAATGGGTGGGTCGCGGGTGGGTCGCGGGCGGGTCGCGGGGTGGGTTGCGTGTGGGTCGCGGGTGGTCGCGGGTGGGTCGCGGGTGGGTCGCGGGTGGGTCGCGGGCCGGGTCGCGAACCGGATCGCGGGTGGAACGACGACGACGACAGACAATAAACAACACACAACACACAACACACAACAACAGCAAGCACCAACAACAACGAACAACAACAACCAAACCACAAACAACAACCAATGAACAACGAAAACAACAACCAACAACAACAGCAACAGCAACCGCCATTTTGAAACTGTTCGCTCTTACCGGCCACTGACTGAAGTGCGAGGAACTCTCGAGCGAGAGCGCCGTTCCTAAGTTCGGGTGCTTCTCTGACCTCTCGGAATACAGATTGAGACATATCGAACGGGAACCGCTGTCGCCGTGTCTGAGCCTCCACCACATTGCCTGAATTGCGAGACAGTCTCGAGCGAGAGCGCCACTCTTGAGTTCGGGGGCCGTTCTAACCAGGGCTTCTGGGAATACATCTGGAGGAAGTATCGAACGAGAGCCCTTGTCGTCGTAGTTGGGCCTCCACAAATTTGGCTGAATCACGAGAGTCTTCAGCGAGAGCGTCGCTCCTGAGTTCGGGGGCCTTCCTGGCCAGGGGCTCGGAGTAGACCGTGAGGAAGTATCGAGCGAGAGCCTTTGTCGTCGTGGCTGGTCATCCGCCAACTCGAGTGAGCTGCGAGGACGTCTCGCGCGATTGCGCGGTGCCTGAGTTGGGGGGCCTCTCTGGCCAGGGCGTCTGGGGGGAAATCTTATGACTCTACCGAGCGGGAGCCGTTGTCGCTGTAGCCGGGCCTCCGAGGGCACACGTTTGCAATCGAGCCCGCGCTCGAGCGGGAGCCTCATTTTCAGAGGTTGTGCGCCCGGCGTCGAGGCGAGAGCGCGCGGGACCGCTTCCAGAGATCAACAGTATTTATCTTCTAGGAACGAATATTCAACAACAACATCGCAACAGCAACGCCACCAACAGCAGCAGCAATCATTGTGAGACTGCTCGCTCTGATCTGCTCGACTGTCCGCTAACGCGTATTTCTCCAAACCATCGATACCCGCTCTCTTGGTCTTCGATCGTGCCCCTTATTGGGGGTAGGCCGTTCTTCCCTGCAGGCCAGGCCAGGGCAAGCGGCGTGGCGGCCGCGGACCGTCGGCCTGGCCAGCGGGAGGGACGGACAGGGGACCGACCACGACGACGACGACGACGACGACGTCGACGACGGCGACGACGGCGACGACGACGAGCGAAAGCGAGAGCGAGAGAGAGAGAGAGAGAGAACGACAGCAGGGCCACGAAGGTCACGAAGTAAGCCACGAAGGGCGACACCGGGGACACGAAGGGAAATTTCTATGAGGTCACGAAGAGCGCGAACGAGCGGGGGCCACGAAGGGCAGATATGCGGAGCCACAAAAGGCAACGACGGGGCCACTGAGGGTAGCAACTGGGCCACGTAGGACAGCGAGGGGGCTGCAAAAGGCGACGGCGGGGCCGCGACGGGCAGGCGCATGGGGCCACGACGGGCGCGAACGAGGGGGAGGCACGAAGGGCATGCACATATTGGGCCGTGGAGGGCAAGGACGGGACCACTGAGGGCCACGAAGGGCAGCGAGGGGGCCACGAAGGGCGACAGCGAGGCCACGAAGGGCATGCATATTGGGCCACGACGGGCGCGAACGAGCGGGGGCCACGAAGGGCATGCATATATGGGGCCACGACTGGCAGCGAGGGGGCCACGAAGGGCTGCAACGGGGCGACGAAGGGGAGCGAGGAGCCCACGAAGAGCTGCAGCGGGGCCACGAAGCGCAGCGACGGGGGCCACGAAGGGCTGCAACGGGGCCACGAAGGGCAGCGATGGGGCCACGAAAGGGTGCAACGGGGCCACGAAGGGCAGCGAGGGGGCCACGAAAGGTTGCAGCGGGGCCACGAAGGGCAGCGAGGGGGCCACGAAGGGCTTCAACGGAGCCGCCCAGGGCAACGAGAACCAGATTCTCAAGTAAATTGTGACTGTGAGGGAGTCCTAAGCGTGAGCGCGACTCCTGGGTGCCTGAGTAAATTGCGGCGAAATTCTAACGCAAAGGGCGCTACTCTTCAGTAAATTGCAAGCAAGTCTCCAGCGAGAGCGCGACTCCAGAGCGCGATAGCGATTCCTGAATAAGTTATGAAGAAGTCCCAAGCGAGAGCGCCTGAATGAAATGCGAGGAAGTCTCGGGCGGGAGCGGGGGTCCTGGCTAAATAGAGAGGAAGTCTCAGGCGGGAGCCGCTGTTGTTGTAATCCGGGGTCCAGGGGCGCACTTTGAGGACGAAGACTTTCCCTGATAAAAAGCAGGGTGCGAGCGCAGGGAGAGGCACTTCAATTGAAAAACAAATGTGCACCGGAGGGGGTGGATCAACACAAGTTATTGTTCAGTAGTGAGAATTCAACAATCCGCACCCGGGAATCCCATGTCTGCCACGCGCCCAGGGACAGTGAATGATTACTGGACCCCCTCACTCTGACTATTCCCCCTCGTCCCATGAAGTTGTCCGCAAAATGTCCCCGCCCCCCTTCCGCGTGATGATTTTCCTGACCATCCTGTGTTGAGTTGAGAACCCGCTTTGCGGAGACAGTCCCCGCGTCCCTCTCTCGTCTGTCTCCATCCTTCTCCCCCTCCTTCGCCCCCTCCTCCCGTCACCCCCCTCCATTTTGGCACTCCACGCACACGTTTCGTGGCCCCATAGGTAGCTCCACCGAGGGCGCCAGTGGCTGCGTTCGTATGCAACCACCACCCCTCACTTTGGCACATCTCTCACACGCTTCGTGGCCCCATAGGGAGCTCCACAGAAGGCGACAGTGGCTGCGTTCGTATGCCACCACCACCCCTCACTTTGGCACACCCCTCACGCGCCTCGTGGCCCCATAGGGAGCTCCATCGAAGGCTCCAGTGGCTGCGTTCGCATGCCGCCACCCCCCTCACTTTGGCACACCCCTCACACGCTTCATAGGGAGCTCCACCGAAGACTCCAGTGGCTGCGTTCGCATGCCGCCACCCCCCTCACTTTGGCACACCCCTCCCACGCTTCGTGGCCTCAGAGGGAGCTCAACCGCACCCCCCTCGCTTTGCCACACCCCTCACACGCTTCGTGGCCCCATAGGGAGCTCCACCGAGGGCGCCAGTGGCTGCGTTCGCATGCCGCCACCCCCCTTACTTTGGCACACCTCTCACACGCTTCGTGGCCCCATAGGGAGCTCCACCGAAGGCGCCAGCGGCTGCGTTCGCATGCCGCCACCCCCCTTACTTTGGCACACCCTTCGCACGCTTCATAGCCCCATACGGAGCTCCACCGACGGCGCCAGTTGCTGCGTTCGCATGCTGCGCCCGCATGTCTTCTGCCGCTTCTTCCGGTGCCTGTCGGCCGAAACGGGTTACATCAGCATGTAACCTGTTTCGTTTGACCTCCGCACCCCCAGTGGGCGGCCCCAGTGGCAGCGCCCACATGGCGGCCCCGACTCATTTCGGCGCTCCCTTCACGCGTTTCGTGGCCCCGTAGTGAGCTCGACCGAAAGGTTTTTTCTGATCGCAACGGCGGCACTCGCATATGCATATTTGTGGTTCCTTCGCCCAGATATTTTTAGCAAGTCAGACATTGTGTTTGTTTCATATGGTATGGCAGAATCCAAGTGTCTTCGGCGTGTCAACATGGCGTTCCCGTTGCAGCGTGAGATGCATTTTCGGATCGGCGCGATGCTGCCGTCGGTCAAACGGCGCTCTCGCCCCAGGGACATATTTCTGGATCTGAGTCTTGCTTCATTGTGGTCTCCCCATCACTTCCCCTCCTCAGCCCTCCCCTCGTCTTCCTGTTCCTCCCGCCCCTTCTACTTCAGTTCCTGCTGCTGCTTTTCGTCGCGCCCCAGCGCGGGCCACTTTTCTGAATCCGAGTCTTTATTCATCGATGTCGCCCCCCTCATTTCCCCTCCTCCTTCCCCTGTTTTTCCTTTCCCTACCGGTCCTGCCTCTTTAGTTCTGGTTGCTGCTGTTCGTCCTCCTCCCTTCCCTCCCGATCATCCTCCTGCTCACCCACCACCTCCTTCCTCTTCTTGCGCACGCTCCGTAGCCAATTTGGCCCAAGTGTGTCCGCGGCGGAAGGGCCTTGTTCGAGGCCCGTCAGCCTCTCCTCTCGATCCTCTGGTGAGATTCAGGCGCAGCTTCAAGGCCAACCTCTGCGCTTCCGCGGATTGCATCCGCTGCGGGCAGCAGCGGGGCACTCATTTGCACAGATCCTGGACGCGCTGCAAAAATGATGGTTCGCTGGCATGCACATGCTGGGCAGGCTTGCTTCCCGAGGCTGTCCCCAATCATGAAGCGTTGCTTTGGATGCGGGTGATCATTCCCGCTCCCTGAACCGCTGTCCCTCTTCCTCCCGCTACTGAAGCCTGGCTTGGAGGTAACTTGAGGGGAGATGGCCTAATGGGGCCTTGCTGTCTCGGGGCATGGTCCCTACAAGAGCCCCTGGTGGTCTTTGGAGACGCCTCTGGAGGCCTCGACGCTCATGACAGCAGTCTCTGCCGTGCAGATTCCGGCACAACCACTTTCATTTCTTTCACGCCTCTGCTCCCAGGTCCTTCTCTTTTTAGTCCTCGCGTACGCCCCTTTTTCGGAGTGCACCCCGAGGGGAGCTCCAGGCCTTCGAGTGGGCGGTCAGAGATTCTGTTGGAGTGCTTGTGTACGTTGCGGACTGTGCTAATGTTGCTAACCTTCCCCCCTCCTCCTCCCCCTCCCCTCTCCTCCTCCCCCCTCCCTCCCTCTCCTCTCCTTCTCCCCCTCCCCTCTCCTCCTCCCCCTCCCTCCTCCTTCATTGTCGCCACGGGGCTCGCTTGCGCTGGTAAAAGTGCTAATGTTGCTCGGGTATGGTTCTCCCAGGCCTTCAAAGCCCCAGTCGGACCGCAGGCTGGTCAGTGGCGCTCAGTCGGAGAGCTCCTGGTCAAGCAGGATTGGGACCTTTGGCGACTCGCCAAAGGGGGGTAGGGGGAGGGGGGAGGGCTTCTTAGAAGCACCCCTGCTTCTTAGAAGGCGCGGGCCTTCTCTGTAAACGTAAAGCTCGCTGCTTCTAAGAAGCAGCCCTGTTCTAAGAAGCCTTCCCCCCTCCCCCCACCCCCCTGTGCGCACCGCCAAGGCCTTGCTTTCATTTCCATCATCCAAGTGCCGGCTCACTTAGAAGCTGGCCCAGTTGGCTCGCGCAGGGCAATTCCATCGACGATTGCTTCGCCAAGGAAGCTTCGAAGAAGGCTCGGCTGCCCCAGACCGAGAGGTTTCGTGCCATGTCTGTGGAGGTGAAGGCCAGAGTCGTCCGCAGGTGGCTGTTGCGCGTGGGTCTTGGCCCAATTCAAGCGTCCCAGGCCCAGGCCGAGGGCGATGCTCCAGTTGCTGGCCCTCCTCCTCCTCCTCCTCCTCCTTTTCCTCCTCCTCCTCTCCCTCCTCTCCCTCCTGCTCCTCTTCTTCCTTCTCCTCCTCCTCCTCCTCCTCCTCCTCCTCCTCCTCCTCCTCCTCGTCGTCCTATTGTGTGCGCGTTTCGCGACCCCGCACGTCCTGAACGAAGGCGGGAGGTCGCGCAGCGTGTGTAAAGGCTCGGCATCAAGGGCTGCCCTGGCCGAGTGGTGGAAAAGCGCTTGCTTCCCGCTCTTCCATGCGTCTGGTAGGTTATCCCAAGTTCCCAAAAGACGAGTTTTGCACCTGGGAGGAGGTTGGGATCACCCCTCCCACTCCACACCTTTCCATCATGGTGTAGGGATCTGGTACTCTGCTTGCTGCTCTCTCTTCAGTCAGATCCAGCTCGGGGGCCTCGGAGGGACGCGCCGTCCCAGGGTCGCGAGGACGCGGCGGGAACAAGTATCTCGAACGGATTTCGAGGGGGCTTGTTCCTCAAAGTCTGCGCTCCCATGCCTTTCATCAGTGCGTGATTGCGGGAACCCTCGGAATCCACGCTTCCACGCCGCCCTCTCGGGCCACCGCTGCCGGCAAAGGCCAGGGGGGCGCGAAGCGGGTTCCTCACAGACGTCGTGTTGCTGTTGGTGGTGCTGGCGATGGCCGTCGCCCCCCGTCGGCGGCGTCGACGCCAGCGACCGTCTCGACTTCGACGAGGGCATGGACGACGTCAACTCTGATGGTTACCCTCCCGGGGATGGTCCGCGACGAACTCGACCTCATCGAGGGCCAGCTCACCGCCGAGCTCAGTGGCGCGATCGGCGCCGCAGTGGCTCATCGAGCCTCCTCTCCTCGGCCGGCTCACTCGAGACCCTCGTCGGGACCTGTCCCAGAACTTCCACCGGCAGATGCAGTCCGCCCTCCGCCCGAAGGTCGACGAGATCAACAGGCGCTTCCAGAGTCAGATCGACGCCCATGACAGAGCACTGGTCGAGGCGAGCCGCCGCGCCGACGCCCCCCGGGCCGAGGTCGCTGGTCTTCGCGCCGAGATGGCTGAGATCAAGACGCTCCTTGCCGTCGCTGACCAGCGCCCGCGGCAGCCTGTTCTTATTTCCGGTGATCTTGGTCGCGGTGTCGACGCTTCGCTCGTCATCGCGGTGGCGCAGCGGGCGACGACCCCCGACGCCGCCACCAGATTCGCCTCCCCCTTCCCCGCCGAGCTCGGTTTCTCGGACCAGGACTTCTCCGCGGAGCGGCGCGGCAAGTCCCCCTTTCCGAGCGCATCGCCAGTAAGTTCGGCGGCACGCATGGGCCCGCTCCACGTGCAGCTCGTCGTGTATTCCCGCACCTTCGCGAGGAGATTGCGTGGCGTGAGTTTCAGCGCGACGCCCCTGGGAGCGACGCGCAACGTCGCCTTTGCCTCGGCCCCGACAAGAGCCCCAAGCAGATCGAAACTGAAATCTCCCCCCGCCATTGCTGCCAAGTTGCATGTCCGAATTCGGGCCTCAGCACCGCGTCTTCGCTGACCGCGAGCGCGGGGTCCTCTCCACCGGCCGGCACAAGGTTCTCAAAAGCGGAAGGTGCGCCCGGGGATGGCTCTCCTTCTCTGTTCTGGGACCCTGGCCGGCTGGCCAAGCACAGCCTCTCCAAGGGCACCATGTCGCGCATCATGCGTCAACTCTGAGAGCCAGCGGAGGCCTCCAACTGGCGTCTCTGACGCATGGGACTTCTCTTTCGCGCACTCGGCCTCATCTGCCGGAGCCCCCGCCCCCACGCTTCGGCTCGTTGCGTGGAGCGCGAGGGCTTCGTTGCAGGCTGGTGGGGGCAGGAGCCAGATCAAGTCCAGCAACTCCAAGAAGTTGCCCTCCCCCCGCCCTTCCCCCCCCCCCCCGCCTCCAGCGTCAGCTTCCCTCCAGGAGATCCTCCAGGCGCTCCGCTCTTTGACTTCGAGCTTCCCTGAGCTCGCGCGCGCCCTCAGTTGCGGTGCGCTGGTCATTGTGCGGCGGCACTCCCGAGGAGATCGAGGCGCAGCGCATCCGCGGCGGCGTTGTAGTTCTACTTTCGCCGCTCGGTTGCGTGAGTGGCGCCCCTGCGCCTTGCCGCGCTGAGCCACTGATGCCTGGCGCGTCTTGCACGTGATCGTCGAGTCTGTTGCAGAGGGGCTCGGCATCTTCAACATGCGCAGCCATGATCTCTCGAAGGGCCAAGTGGCTTCGGTCGCTCGGGCCATCCAGTTCGCGAAGAGCTTCGCAGACGCCGACCCGACGAGGCGCGCGGCGGCGGTCAGCGGCGGCTTCAACTTCTCGTGCGAGGGGCCCGTGGTCTTCGGCATCCCGCAGGCGGCCGCGCGCCGAGCCGCTCGGCAGCGCGGCGCCCGTGGTGAGCAGCGACGCCGCGTGCTCGCCACGTTCGTGGAGGTCGAGCGCGACTCCCCGAGACACGATGAGAAAAACACGAACGGTGAAGCTTACATCGACCATTCTGTTCGCCAATGTCGCAGGTTGGCAGCTGCCTCAGCACTTCCTCCAGGCCCCCACCGTCGACTCCCATGCGTCGGTTTCGGGCGGGCAGATCTGTGACCACGCAGCGGTCGCCATCTCGTTCACCCCTCGGCTTCTCCGCCCGCCTGGACAGCGCCCCATCGCTCGACGTATCATTTGTGGACATGGTTGTTAAGCAGCGTTTGCAAGCCATGGTGGGGTCTGCGGAGCTCGATGAACTCTCGCCCCCGTTCCGTCTTGAGCGGCTCCAGATGTTAATTCAGGCAGCGGTCATGGAGACCAGGGGCACTCTGTCTCGCTCTCATCCTCGCCACCCCCGCACCCAGCTGCAGCTCTCTCGCGCCATTGCTCGTGTTGTCTTGCGGCAAGATATGGCCCTCGCTCTTTCGCTGGTCGGATTCCGCCACTGGCTCGGGACTGTGTCGGGCCCTCTGATGGTCGCGTTGCCTTAAAGCATCCGGAGTCTTTCTTGGAGTAGTCGGACGGGGCTCCGTTGGAGGCCACGGCGTCGCCTCGGGAGGAGGTCAAGAATAGAGGGGCGGGTGAGCGAGACGCCCGCCAACTTCGTCGTCTCGCGAGGCCTCTCGAGAAGCGTCAGTGCGAGGATTTGGTCCCCGCAAAACCTTCACTCGTTTGTCTTTTGCTGTCGCCGCTGGCGGACATGTGCCCGCCGCCGCCGACCCCGCAGCTCGCCCCCATGTCCTGCGTCGACACCCGGGCCCCGTGCTCTCCGAAATGGATTGGGGCTCCGAGGCAGCTGGGCACTGCGCTCGCGGGCTCCCTCTGGACATCCCTCACGCGGCTCTGCCTCCGCCGACCCCGCGCCCGAGGCGTCGCGCTCCTCTCCAGGCTCGGCACTCTGCTGCAGGCGTTGTGGCGGCCTCCCGCGCCTGTGGCTCGGCAGGCCATCCCCGCTGGCGTCGACGTGCCCTGGCCGCGCTGCGAGTGGGCGTGTCCGGGCCAGGTTCCGCTCGATGGTGCGAGAGCGTCGCTGCCCAGGCCTTCCTGTCCAGAACACTCAGGAGGGGGAAAAACACACAGACATGGGGAAATACGGGAGGTGGATGGGATGACAAGAACCCAGAAAATATGTGAAAATATTGGAAGTAGTTTTATTTGTGTGTATTTATTTGTGTGTCCTGGGGCCCCTTCAAACACATCGATAAATGACGAGCTCGAGTCCTGTGCAAGCACGCGTTCGACCGGCGAGGCGCGGGTGTTTGGGCTGCGGAACTGCGGCGCGAAGGTGCTCTCTGCGGCGAGGAGCGCCGCCCCTTCTCCCATGCTCGGACGCGTCGCCCCCCTTGCGTTCGCGCGGCCTCATCCTTCGTCGGAGCCTCGGCCTGCGCATCCTCGAGCTGGACGCCTCCAGTCGTTTGGTTTCGCCGACCCCGTACGGCTCCTCTCTCACACCGATCTTGTTCCCCCTGGACTTCGGCCAGGCCTCCCCGTCGCTCAACTGGCAGCTCTTCCGCCCTCTCCTCCAGGCTCTTCGCCCCCCATCGGCGCCCAGCTCGTCCCGGGCTTTTCTTGCATGAGGCGGTCGAAAGGGGCCGCCATCTCCGCGGGCACCCGCGCCCACCCGCATCGGGTTCCGGGAGGCGTCATTCAGGGCTGCGACTTGCGGGGTCTCTTCACGCAGTGGCCCCCTTCCCGTTCCTTCTGGGCGTATGAGACGCGGATCGATGGTTCTGGTCGTGGCCTGGCGCGGGCCTGTGCTGACGATATCGGATGGTGCCTTTCTCAGCGTCGAAGATCTCCACCTCGTCTCCCCAGTCATGGACATGGCTGAGAGGATCGCCAATCTGGCGCTGAAGAGTGCCAGATGCAAGACCCCCCCCTTTCTGGCCCCTGCAATGAGCCCCTCGCGCAGCGTGTTCGGGATCTCGCGCCCGCCGCGATTCCGACTGGGATTACGGCTTGGCCCTGCAGTCGACGAGGCGGGGTTTTGGAAGGATTTCTTTGCGAAAATTGCGCGTTCGGGCTCGAGCAGTTGGTTCCGGCGCCACCCCTGCCAGCGCGTCCTCCATTTCGTACAACGCACGCATCGTTGCCACTCTTTCGTCTGTTGCCCAATTCTGCCTGTTGCCGATGCATGTTCTGCGCGCCGAGCCGGGTGTCTCGGCGCAGGTGTTCCGCGCGGCGCTAGGCACTTTCTCCTTCGACGCTAGGGCTCAGCTCGACCTGTTGCGCGGCACGTGGGCTGTTCGTTGGGCCCACCTCAGCCGCGCCTCCGCGCCGCGCGCGGCTCTGCTGACCTTCCCGCGGCCCTCGAGCATCCTGGGCGGCATGGGGCAGCACCTGGTTGACATGGGTGGCCCTCGCCTCTTCGACGTCCTCCTTGCTTGGCGTCTCGGTCGGGGCTTTTAGAAGACATCTTCGTTCGCGGAGAGTCACCGTCGCGTGCTACATGGCGGCCCCCCAGGTGGGCAGTGATCTCCCATGTGGACTGTCGGTCGCGAAGAAGCTGCGCGTGCCCTTCGCGTTATTGCTGTTGTGCGTCCCCTCCCTCGACGTGGTGCTCACCGAGCGCCCCGTGCGCCGTCTGTGTCCCCTGCCTCGCTCGCATCGCACATTTGCCGTCGGCTGGGGAAGCTTATCGACCCGTCCTCGCGTGCCTTCTCTGCGATCTATTAGGACCAAGTCTTCACCATTGCTAAACGATGCCCGTGCTCCTGGATGTGGGCGGCCGCGCGCGCATGGAATGACGGATGCTTTTCCATCACCGCGTACGTTGTACCCTGAAGGCCTTCGCTGTTGTGCGTTCGGCTGAGGGGGCGGACTGGATTTTCTTGTCCCCTACGCCGTCTGCCCTCGTCCCCTCGCAGCTGTCCGCGTTCGTCGTTCGTCCGCTTTCCCCGATGATTCTTGCGAGGTGGCGCTCGATGCGCCCTTCGATGCTCGCACTCTCGTTCATGTCGTTCATGATGACTGCTTTCGGAGCGTCTAGCCAGGTTCGTCTTGTTCCTGCCTGCCCCCCCCCACCCTCCCCGCGAGCCAGACTCGGGGCGCGGCCCGGGCTGGTGCCCGACCCGTGCGCCTTGCCCCACCACGCGGCCTACCGATGGTGAGCGTGCTCGGCTGGCTCCGTGGCGTGCGCGGCTTTGTGCCTCTTCGTCGAGCTCCTCCCCTTTCTCATCGATGAGGTCATCCGCTTCGACTGCTAACTGTTCGCCACCCGCCTCCGCCCCCGCTGGCCAGCGCTTCCCTTCCCGCGTCGGCTGCCGTTCCACGCGCCCCGCCCCCGGACGAGACCGCGGCCGCCTCCGCCCCCACTTGGGTCGACGCCCCCGCCCGCTCTCTCGCATACGCCGCCCGCTCATTCTTACCGCCGCCCTTGTTGAGGCCTGGTCAGGATCTCCTAGTGTTGGGTGCTCCTCGAGCCCAACCCAGGTCGGGGGGCCGCGTTCGCCTTTGGCTTCAGAGCGCGCGCATCCAGCTGTCGAGGCCCGTCCTCCCCCCGCTTCTGCGGCGCTGTGGCCTTGAATCGATGCCCCTCTCTCCCCTGGCGAAGTGGCGGCGAGAATGCGATCCGCGTCGAGAGCCCTGATTGCGACCTCCCGCTCGCCATTGCCCTTACCTTGCTCCCAAAGAGCGCCCCGCTCAGTCCACAATGACACGCTCAAGATCGCAGAGTCCGGCCCGAGTTGCACGGTTTGCCTTGTCCTCCGCATCTTCCGCATTTTCACCATTTTCTTGCCTGGGGATCGTGAGCCTGCGGCAGGAGCGTTGTCGGTTACCGTCGCTCATCGTGTCCTCTCCTGTCCGCTCTTGTCTGTGCTCGTCTGTGCTCCAGAGAGGGAACGAGCTCTGCTTCCTACGACCGTCTCCTTTTGTGTACGCAGAGCTCCTTGTTTAAAGATTTTGCATAACACGAAGTGGTCTTCCTTTGCGAGTCGCAGGTCGGCTATGTATGGCGCGCGTCCGCGCTTAGAGAATCATCAACGCCATGGGGAGGGATAGGGGGGGGGATTGGATGTCAGATGCGGCGCGAGCGCATCTAGCTTGCCCTCCTCTCCCTCAACCGCGGTGCACCCTGCGTTCATGGAAAGTGCGGTGGTGATCTCTGTTTGGCCTCGCTCCTCCTGGCCCCCCGGGTGCCCTCGAGGTTCGATCGGCCACTCCTCCTGCGTCGCCCTGCCGCCCAGAGACTGTATCCTCGAGCCTCCCCCGTCCCTCCCCTGGCACGCGAAGCTGCAGCAGAGCCTGCGCGAGGCCCCCGTCACAGGAGGGCGAGCCCTCAGTCGGGCCTGTCCCTCTACTAGGGGAATCTCCAGGAAGGATCCACGAACATAGTCTGGGGGCTATTTTTTGAGTATTTGGGAGCACCTTCTGGGTACAGTCAGCGCGCACAGTAAGGACAAACGGCTGTTTCAAGGGCACCCTTGGGTCCTTGCCTGCCTCAGCCTCTGCGGCCCGTCCCTGGCCATTTTCGCAGGCCAGTCTCTCAGGTTCCCTGGGGATTTTGGCCGCCCGCCGCCCAGAATACCTCAACTCCGGCCTCCAAGGGCCTTGCGTCCTTACCACGCGTCCTTACTATACGTTTTCACTGTAGGGTACGTCCGCGTCGTGTCGACTGGCGACGACCCCGACGCCAGCGTTCCATGTTGAACGCCGCCCGTGGCCCGGAATCTGTCGATGTTGAACGGTCTGACGTTTTGAAAACGGCCGACCGTTCAAAGTTTGGTAGTCCCCAAATGTGGTGGTGACAACACCTGGCGGTGAGTCTCGGGCGATTTGGTGTCACCACCCGGTTTGGGGACTCGTGCGGTTTTCCGAGGATGTCCCGAACACTGGTGGGTCCAGGAGTCACAAAACCCGGTGGTGACCCCGCGTCCCCAAACCCAGCGGTGACCATTTTTGGGGATTCCATGTCGCCACCCGGCATCTCACCACCCGGTTTGGGGGGTCCAAAAATGTCGAATGTTCCCCGCGGTGTCAGAAGCCGACGCCGAAGGCGGCACGACACAGGCCTGCCGTACGCTGTGGAGTACAGCGAGCGGCTTGAATAAGGAACGCTTGCTTTTCAAAAGGGGCTCGGTCGTTCCTCAGGCTTGCATATGCGCTATTTTCAGCTCCTTATATGCGTTGTCTCTCATTCATCGTTCCTTATGCGTTATCCCTTGGGATAGAACAGAGGAGGAGGAGGAGGAGGAGGAGGAGGAGGGGGAGGAGGGGGGGAGGAGGAGGAGGAGGAGGAGGAGGAGGAGGAGGAGGAGGAGGAGGAGGAGGAGGAGGAGGAGGAGGGAGGAGGAGGGAGGAGGAGGAGGAGGAGGAGCAGGAGGAGGAGGAGCAGGAGTACGAGCAGGCCGATGCCTGTATGCTGTCTCCTTCGTCCGGCACCCCCCTGCAGGGCCCGCGGGCCCGACCTCCGGCGTGCCCCGCGGGCCCTCTCCTCCCACGGGCGCGTCGCCCCTGCGCGCGCCGTGCGGGGGCGCGCGGCGCCGCGTGGCGCGGGGCCGCGACGCGCGGGTCCTCCCCTTGGGGTGCCGTTCGCCGCCCCCGCGGGAGAACAGTCTCTCGCCACGACGTGGTGCGATCTGCCCCGCGAGGGGAGGGGGGGGAGGAGGGGGAGGAGGAGGAGGAGGGGGAGGAGGAGGAAAAGTGGGAGGAGGAGGAGGAAAAGTTGGAGGAGGAGGAGGAGGAGGAGAAAGGAGGAGGAGGAGGAGGAAAAGGAGGAGGAGGAGGAGGAGGAGGAGGAGGAGGTGGGGCCAAGTCTCAGGTCGATCCCGCATGCCAGCTGTCCAGCACGCACGCGAAGCTCTGGTTTTTTCTGCCCGCGTCCGCGGGCGGCGACCGATCCGAGGCGATCGGGCCCTGCCTGCCTGCGAGCGGGGCCGGGCGGAGTTCCAGAGACCCTATAGGGGACGGATGTTCCTCGGCCCCCCCTCTCAGCCACGCGCAGGGGGGGAGGGGGCGGGAGGGGGAATGCTAGGGGAACAAAAAGTGGCATAAACATAAAAACTCGGAGGTCCGCTCGGATTTCTCGGATCCGCGCTGGACCCCCCTCCCTGGCGCGCGGAGCGCGCCAGGGGCGGCGCCGGAGGCGCCGCCAGGGGGCCCCGGCGCCGATCCGAGAAATCCGCGCGGACCTCCGAGTTTTTCTGTTTATGACATTGTTCGTTCTCCTAAATGCTTCTTGGAAGCCCTCTCCCTTCACCCTCCCCTACCCGTTTGCGCGCGTTCCAGGAGCGACACCTGGACGTACACGGACGTACACGTGCATGAATCCACGATGGTCTCGAAATCACGCATTGCGCGGACGTTCGTATCACGAGGCTGGTCTCGCGGACTGGGGTTTCGTATTGATGTACGCCGTTGGTTCCGTACGTCCCTTGTGGGCTCCATGGCTCCTCCTCCTCCTCCTCCTCCTGCTCCTCCTCACCGTGCGTGCGCGTTTCCAAGGCGATGCAGTGCGTTCGCTTGTGGCCGCGCCACTGTGTTGTGCAGCACGCGTCGGCGGCGGAAGCTTCCGTGGCACTGGCCGGCGGGCTGTTTGCGCGGGGAAAAAAAGAAGAAGATGGTACGGTGGCCGTGGCTCGTCGAACCTGGCGAAAGCGCCGCACACGGGGGTTCCAGTCGAATGCCTGCTCCCAGGGGGCCACATGCAGAGTTACCCCTTCTCGGCCGTACGGGCCGCACTTATAGATGTTCTATCGCCGTGAGCTCCACACGGGACAGCCTCAGGACGACGGACAGCCAGAACAGCCACAGGGCAACCACGGGACAACCACAGGACAAGAGTTGGACAAGCTTGGCACAACGCGGCGTCCACGGGGGGGGGACCTGACACGAGATGTGCCTCACTTGGGCGCGATCTCGCGCAGCTCCGCCTCGCCCGCACGTGCCCGACATGAGCCGGAACTGAAGCTGAGTGTCCGGCGGGGGGCACTCCGTTCTATTTCGGCCACGGTTGGCCATGAAGACCTGACACCGCAGTGTACGGCGTCACACGGAGACCATCCTTCGCTCTCGAGATCCGCGGCAGCAGGAGCAGGCCAAGCATAGGATGAGGCCGCTGGCTGCAGCAGGGGTCCGGTCGGGGCTAAGACGAGGATAAATACGTTCCAGATCGCTCCAGAACGCTCTAACAGTGCGTTCTGGAGCGCTCTGAGAAGGCCGCGACGCCCGATACATCCTCCACACCCGCCGGATCTCAGAGATTACCGATTTACCTTCACCCGACTTGTTTCTCGCCCTGGCTTCGTCTCAAGAGAGGCACGCCAAGGGGGTGAACAGCACGAGGACACCGCGCACGGCCACGGCATGGCGATCGCGCCCGTCGCGAACAAACGCGACCTACAACACCGCGCGGTCCCAGCAGAGGAGGGCGCCGCCTTCGTCAAGCGGAATGTCCTCCTCTTTCCCGGGGCATCCGCGAAGATTTGTTTCTCCTATTCTTGCCTCTAGCTCCTCCTCCTCCTCCTCCTCTTCCTCCTCCTCTTCCTCCTCCTCCCCCTCCTCCGCACCTTCCTCTTCCTCCTCCTTGCGTAGCCATGTTGGCTCAAGCCGTATCGGGTCAGGGTGGTCTGCGCGACCCGCTCGTCCTGGCGTTCCCCCGGACCTGTTCCGCGGATCCCGTTGTTCCCGCCTCGCCGCAACCCGCCGCGCCCTCGTCTCTCCTCGGCCCCCTCTCCAGGCATGGCGGGAGTGGCCCCGCAGCCGACACCACCCGTGTATATGATCTCTGATGAGGAAACTCAATCTTCTCCGCCTGTCGTCGCCCCGCAGGTACATTCCAATGACATCAGCGCGATCACGTCCCAAATGTCGAGACTCCAGGATCTTGTTCGCCAGGGGTTCGCCACGCACGCAGCGGTGTTTGAATCAATCTGGAGCCAGACGTCGACCTTCGGTTCGAACTTCGGTCGCATGCGCGATGAGCTTGCGAAGAGGGCAATTCGTCAGGAAGGACGATTCGCTCAGACCAAAAGTGTCTTGGACCAGGCGATCCACCAGGTAGTGATCGATACATATGTTAAGCTCGCGATGACCTGAGGACGGCGTTATCGTCAAGCGCATCGACTCGTGCCGATGCGGAGTTCGAGGCAGTGGCAGGAGGAGAGGATGGGGGTCGTCGGAAGATCTTGGAAACGTTAGGGCCAGACCAATCCGGCGGCACTCGTCTCAGCGAGCTCGGATTTGAGAAAACATCCCTCGAGTCATCGCTGAAAGAGGCGGCTCTTCCCATCGTTGCACAGTGCAGCCCCAAGGGAAAATAATCGATCGCGCGAGCGCACTCAGTGACCAGGAAGATAATCCCTGACTTACCGTCCACTCTCGCGCGGTCAACATCGACCCAGAGCGTCTGCAAGACTGCGCACCAGAACCCCATAGATGATCTTGGTTGGGGGCTTCGGATTCGTCTTGCTCTCCCCCCCGCCTGTAAGAAGGTCTTCAACTACCTTGGGCAGACCAGGATTATCATCGGCAAAGTCTTGGGATAGTTCACAGTCGGTAGCAACAGTCTTGGAGGCCAAATCAATGGACTTATTTTTATTGAACCCCCAGTTGCAGTGGCGAAGGTAAATATTTCTAATAATGTTGTACCTGGCCTCCTGCTTGATCCAATCGGCCTGAGTAGCTTTGGCAAGGGGTCCCATGCGGGCTGCATCCACCGTAGACGCGCAAAAAGGTGTTGTTGCGAACGGCGATGTCGGCAAACCAATTGTAGGAAAACGTGGTCCGTGGCCAAACCATTTGTAGGAACGCGTGGTTCGCACTTTCCTGCATCTCGCTGTGTCGCTTTCGTTCGATGTACTCGCGGATCTGAACTGTGGGAAGCGGTGTTCCTACACGCCGTTAGAGCGGCCTTGGGCCCAGACGCTCTTCGACCAATATCGCCCATTGGCGCGATGGGCCCAGCTGCCCTGGGGCATATTGCCTTGGGGCCTCGGGCGCCCCATGTGGCCAGATTTTGAGCCTTCCTGGGGGCCCTGGCCTCCCGTCGGGTGGAGGGCCGTCTGGGGCGGTGCCCAGGATCTGCGTGCCCCTACTTAACCAGAGTGGAACTCAGTCAGACAAGCGCAATTGTGTTCTGAGTTTTAAAGGTGGGTTCGCTCCTGGTGGCCTTGCCTCGGGAGCACATGGGGTGTACTCTCCCAGCCCTTCTCTCACTGCGTGCACTTGGAATGCCCTTGCTCTGTTCTCTTCTTATGCTGTGTCCTCGCCACTTGCGGGCACGCGGCATGCGCGGGAGGCGCAGCTGGTCGGCAAATTTGATGCGGCGCGTTCACAGGATACGCACGGCGCGCGTGCTGACTGCGAGATGCTCGTTAATAATGAGCGATGCCGGAACGCGGTGGTGCATGACTCCGTGATTGGCCCGTCTGCTGGTGGCGGCGTTGTCGCGGTATTGCAGTTCGCATCTGGCACCTCGCACGCGGTCGCCCCATGGCGGATCATACCATCTCGCCTGAGAAGGGCGATCTGCAGATCCCATGGTCCTGAATGAACGCGCGCCCACCACTTCGGGCCCTGCCGGAATGCATTGCAGGCGCCTGTGTCTGATTCAGACGATTCTCCCATCTGCTGCCCATGCAATGCGTATCCTGGAGAAGGCAGGTTTAGAACGGATGGGGTGCGGTTGGCTAGAGACCGATCGCAAAGTCATGGTTTCGCGTCGGAATGCGGGTTCTCGGCAGAGCAGTGCCCCTCTGATCCGACCAGGGGCGTCGTTGCAGGCGCGGTGCGTGGCGCGGCTCGTTCCGATGGCATCTACGCCCCCGTTCTGAACCACGAGTGATCTCCTGGTAGCGGTCGGCACCGTCGGACGTGCTGTTAAGACGTGGGCGCCTCCCGACTACATCCCTGTTGTCGCCGCCATCTCGACCGGAATCCCCGCGGGCGCGCCCTCGCAGATCCCCAAGTTGATTCCCGAGCATGAGCTGCACCGTGGGCCTTGCTGCAGCGCGGTCCAGGAAATCGACGGGCGACCCCCCCCAGGTTTGGGCTCGCTCGGGTCGCGGAGATCCCCTGGCAGATGGCGCCGATGTTCAAGTCCCGCGTGCGTCTTCGGCCCCCGAATCACTGCGTGAGAGGTTGTGCTTTGCTCGGTCCGAGCATAGAGGACGCCGCGCGGCGGCCTTCTCGCTGCGCGGCAAGGCCGCAAGGGCCCGCCTCCAGTTGCCTCGGCATTTGGAACCTGAAAGGGAATGTTGCTCGGATGGAGCTAGATGGGGGCGCTATTTCAGGCGCTGAAGGGCGCCGGGCACGACAAGGGGGGGCAGGGCTTGGACGGGCGGGGGGGGGGGGGGGGGCGACGCGAAGGGCGAGAGGATGGCGCGTGATCCATCATTTCCGGGGGGTTTGGGCCAAGATGCGCAGGCGGCAAGGGCTGTTTGGAATCCTGGGCCCCGACTTCCGCGTCTGCAGCCCCCCGGCGCGTCGGCTGCCGCCCTCGATGCCCCACGGGGGGCAAGTCTTCGCGCGTCGCGATTTTGGTTGTTTGCTCCGGCCTGGGATCTGGGAGCATGTGCCAGCCGCTCAGATCGATCGTGCTTCCTGGCGATTGGGCGCCGGCCCTTTTGCAGAGCGTGTTCGCCAGGAGAAACAGGCCGCTCACAGGGGGGCGGGGCCCATTATGGGCGTTGGAAGGCGGGGGGGGCAGCTGACATTCTGTTTGATGTGCATTGAGTTGCACGATGCTTCTGGACGGGGCGGCCCCTGCGTTGGCGAGGGGGGGCGCGCGCGTTTCTCCCCGTCAGGCCCGAAGGGTGCTCGGGCCCCCGCGGAGATTGCGCGCGCCCCCGGTAAGTCTCGACCTTGACCTGGCGAACGCTGATGCGACACTGCTGGGGGGGGGGGGGGGGGGGGGGGGGGCGATTCTTCGATGGGTTGTCGAGGGCGTCGAGGGGCGCCATCGACCCGACCCGGCGAGAGGGCATTGTTGGGGAGGGGGTGCTGGGCCACGCTGTCGAGGTTAAATGGGCCGGGCTCCGACAGACGTTGTCTGGCGGGGGCCGCTCGGAGATTCTCTTGACTGGCTTCAAGGCCGCTCTTTATGATGGATCGCCGCGCGGCTCATGGAAGTTCTTCTGGCGACGCGCGTGCCGGGCGAAATCCGCGGCTTCTGCGAGGAACTATATATGGATAACACAGAAGTGATTCACTTCTGGCTCATCATCAGTGGAGTTTGCGGTTGCGAGAGGGGTTCGACATGGGGCCCTGGTTCCGCGTCATGTTTCGCGCGTGCTCTGGATCCTGTTCGGAGATAGGCGAGGGGGGGGATGGTGGGGCACGTCCCGCGGATGCGGGCCTACGCCGACGATCCTTGCTTCAGTCTTTCCAATGTCCACTCAGGCCTTCAGCCGACCCTGCAACTGCCGTTGCCCTTCGAACGGGCAATCGGTCTGGGTCGGAACCCTCCCGCGGGCAAGGTCCCTGTCACATGGGCGCCCGAGCCTGAGCAACTGATCGCCTGCTCCGAAGAAAAAAAAACAAGCCTGGCCCAGCTCATCGGTTTTGCCCATGTGGTCCTGCACGTTGGGTTCTGGCCCGGGCCTGGCGCGTCGTCGAGAGCCCGGGGCAACGCGACCCCGAAGTGCCGGGTGATTGTTCGGAGGTTTCGGGGACTATGGCTTGGGCCCCCGCGGGCGAGCCGATTCTTCCACCCCCGCTGCACGTCGACCCTTGCCAGCCAGCTGTAGCTGCGTCCAGTGGCGAAGAAGCCGCAGGAAGCTCATTGCGAGGCGTCGCAGGTGCTCGCGGTCGGTCCCCAGCATGTCTTCTCCAGAGAGATGTCGGCTGGATTGCGTGCTCTTGGAGCGCCCGTGGATTTCGTGGATATCGATTGCTTCTCGAGGGCCATCAAGCATGGGGCCCTGGTGTTGCGCTCGCAACTGGATGACGCGCGGCATTTGATTGGGATTCGAACGGCTTCTCTGGAAGAAGACGAATTAATCCCCGCGCGGGCCAGGTAGGGTCGGTGGACGCAGTCATGAATCAGGGCAACGGTGGAGGAAAGATGTAACTTCACGCCCCCCGCGCTCGCTCCCATCCCACGGGGGCTGCTTCAAAGAAGAGCCTCGAGACGTTTGATGGCCCTTGGCCTTCGGTTCCACTCCGCACCCTGGCCCCGAGGGTCTCCGAGCGGGTTGGGCCCGACCGCTTTGCGGCCGCGCATTTCCAGGCGCTGGCCAGGGGGTCGCGGCACATAGAGAAAGACAGCACGACGCGCCTAGTGGCAGTTGTCCTCAAGGCGCAGCGTCGTGGAGCGCGCTCTGTTAGGTAGCGCCTGTCGGTGCGCGGAGGAATCTAGTGATGGCGACCTTCGGCGTCATCGCGCGCGCCCGAGCCTCGAACATTGCCTCGTCGGCATCTTTCCCCGCAGCGTTTTTCTTGAACAGCAATTCGCGGGTGATGATTGGCTGTCAGCACTTCGTTGCGTGGGGATACAATGGGGGAGCTTGCCCCCCCCGTCTTGGTTTCCGCTCCGCGCTGCCCCTCCTCATTGTGCTCTTGTGCTCTCGCTTGCTTCTTCCGTCCACCGCGCGGCCTGGGGCCTTGGGGGGGCCGCCTGCCGCCTCTCTCGCCCCTCTTGCCGCGCCCGCCCCGCGGGCCGCCCCTCCGCCCCGCCGCCCCCCAACTCTACGCCCGCCCGCCCGCCCGCCCGCCCGCCGGGCTCCCGGCGAAGTTCGAGGCCCCTACGGCGCCTTGCTGCTGTCGTCCGCTCTTGGCCGGCCTCCCCTCGCCGGCGTCTCGACGCGGTTCGTCGAACTTTTGTCGCTTGGTCCTCTCTTTTGTGGTCCTTCCTGTGGGGCGTGCCCCTTTTTGTGCTCCTGCTCTGCTGCCGTGGTGGGCTGGGCCAGTCGTTCGTTCGGGACCGATGGCGGCTCGGGCTCGCACAGGAGCGGCGATTCGCTCGGATCGCGGGGGTCCGATTTAAGACGCGAGAACGCGCCCGCAGGGACAACGGACTCCATGTGCTGAGTGCCCGCCGCTGCTCCTCTTGCTTCTGTTGCTTATCCGTGATGCTTCCCTCCTCTCTGCATGCATGGTTGATCCGCTGCGTTTGCTTGGATGTTGATTGTGCGCGCGCGCTGTCGGTGAAAAGCGTTTTTGTTCCTCCGCCTCCTCCTCCCCCTTCATTTCCTGATCCTCCTCCTTCTCCTCCTCCTCCTCTTTCTCCATCTCCTTTTCCTCCTGAGCACGCGCTGCCGGCGGCTCAGGCCCGGGTCTCCGGCGCGGCCTCCCAGCCTTCGCCGAGAGAGCCCCGGGCTGCCCGCGCGATTGCTCGCCGCGCAACGCCGGCCGGCGTGCGGCGCGCGGGATGGCGGCAAGGCGCTTAGCGGCATCCAGCCACGCGCAGACAGGGGGGTAGACAGGGCTCGTTTCTCGATGATCCCGATTCCGATTCCGAGTCGGTTTGGCTTCCGCTGCCGATCTGGATTCCGGCTCTCAAAAGAAGCCTGCCTGCGGATTCCCGTCAATTCGAGTTTTCCCGGTTCGGCTGGTCGGTCGGGTGGTAATGGGGGGTGGCCGAACTGGGCGGCGAAGAAAAAGGCACCCAAGAGGCGCTTTAGTGGCTCCAGTGGAAACCTTACAGGACCCCTTAAAGGCCCGTTCCTTCACCCCCCATGGAGGTCACCCCCCGTACAACCCGCCCGACAAAGGGCGGGTGGGGGGACGGGGGGGGGTAGAAACATTCTTGCTTATGAGAAAGCGCGGGCCCTGTTTGTGAATGTAAGGTAGTCTTCTAAGAATCAACATCCTCCTAAGAAGCCGTCCCCCCTCCTCCATACCGCATTGCGCGCGCCGCCCATACATCGGCGATGTATGGCCGATTTCAGCTCGATGCCCCCACCCTTGAGCGGGTCCATGCCTAACGTTCGCCCCCGAGCATGTTCTACCAGGACGGCGGGCGCACGCTTGGCGCTCCTGAAGGGGCCTCGCCTCCGAGGGGGCGGGCAGGTCGATCTCGGCGGAAGGGCGGCGGACGAGCTGGGGGGCCAGCGGCAGCCGATCCGGCGCCCCCCGGAGGCGGCACCCTCTTTTGGGCCCCGGGGTTCCTGGCGCGGGCCGCGCGGCGGGGCCGACGTGTGGCCACGCGCGCACCCCGCGCGCAGCCCCCCTTTGTGTCGCAGGCCTAGAGATTGACACCAACACCAATATGGGCGGTTTGCTCCCACCGAGGGATGAAGATCCCGATCTCGGTGATGGTGGTAATATTCTGGCTTCCAGGGTGGCCGAAATATTACCACCAACGCCGAAATCTAGGATCATCTTCCCCCTATGGAGGCATACCCCTGTGTTGGTGTTGGTGCCAATTTGCCAGCCTCCAATTGTGAGCGTCTCCCGCCACCGTCCTCCTGCGGAGGTGTCTCCGACAGCTGGCCCTCCGGACGCGCTGCCGCGCACCACTTTTTGCAGGGCCGCATTGCGGCTCGATGGGGGCCCCCCGCGTGGGCGGCCGAGGGCTGCGCACGAGAGCCGCGCGAGGTCGCTGCCGTCTTGCAGCGCGGGGGAGGAGGAGGAGGAGGAGGAGGAGGAGGAGGAGGAGGAGGAGGAGGAGGAGGAGGAGGAGGAGGAGGAGGAGAGGAGGAGGAGGAGGAGGCGGAGGAGAGGAGGGAGGAGGAGGAGGAGGAGGAGGAGAGGAGAGGGGAGCAGGAGGAGAGGAGGAGGAGAGGGAGGAGGAGGAGGCGGAGGAGCAGGCGGAATATCTGCACGGGAGGAGCAGGAGGAGGAGATGAGGAGCAGGAGGAGGAGGAGGAGGAGGAGGAGGACGAGGAGGAGGAGGAGGGTCGAGACGGCGACTCGACGGTCAGCACGTCCTCTTCGAAGTTAGGATATGCAAGGGCGGATGTGCGGCTCTTGGCCGACTGCCGTGAAAGGAGAAGGCATGCTGGAAACGGCCCCTGGACTCTGGGACCGGGAGGACGGAGGAGGGAGGAGGGATGAGGAGGAGGAGGAGGAGGAGGAGGAGGAGGAGGAGGAGGAGGAGGAGGAGGACGAGGAGGAGGAGGAGGAGGAGGAGGAGGAGGAGGAGGAGGAGGGGAAGGCCGCCGCCCACGATTTCGCTGCGAGGCACGTCCGATTAACCCTCGGACCAGGCGCCGGGGAAGCGCGCGCGAGCGCGAGGATGGCCGGGAGGAGGAGGATGAGCACGAGAGGGAGAGGGATGTGGCCGGGGCGGGGGGGGATGGGGAGAAGCAACAGGCGTTGCCCTTGCGGAGAAACACGGGCGTTTGGGGGCACGTTCTGGAGCCCGCACCTCAGCGGTGCCGGCGAAGGCGCAGGACTCGTCTCTTGCCGGAGCAAGAAAAACACCCCAAAGAGCAGCGAAAGCAAGCGGGCGAGTGCGCGTGCTCGAGTAAGTATGGAAGCAGGCAAGTGCACGCAGAACTTGGAAGGCAAATGGGCGATCGAGAGGGGCCCTGAAGTGGGCCCAGGGCCCCAGCCCGCCGCGTGCGGGAGCGTTCACCCTGCAGGCACGGCGGCCGGCGATTCGTCCCAGCTGCGAGAGGTGGTAATGGAGGACGACGATGAATAAGTTAAATGACCGGGGGTCGTGTTCACGCGGCGGCGCCCGGGATGGCGATTAAAACAAACTGGCCGCGGGCTGGAAAACTACGTTTTAAAATCGTTCTCCTCCAGTCAGAAAATTATGCAGAAATAACAGAAAACTATGTTTTTTTATCGTTCTCTCCCATTTGTTTTTAATCGTCATCCCGCATTACTTCTGGGGTGCTGACCTTTTTCCGCGAGCTGTTGACACGAGGACAGGCCTGCTGGGCCGGAGTCCCCTGCTCGCCGCTGCATGCCAGGGACGTCCTCCGTGCAGCCGCGGGCAAGCTGCAGGAGGAACCGAGAGCCCGCGGCTCTCTCGCATGCTTGCGTGTGTCCTCGGACGTCTCCTCGGGTTCCAGTGGCGCCCGGGGGCCTCCAGAGGCCCCTCCCAAGTGAGCAAATTCACGAGCAAATTCTTTACGCTTCGCGTATCCCCACCAGCCCATCTCACAGCAGCAACTCTTGCGAAGCATGCCGACAGTCGTGTTTTTCAGGCGTGTGTCCGCTTGGCCCCGCATATCTCCCCTGTTCCTCCTTCCTCCCGCCTCCTTGTACATCCTCCTTGTGGGGGGAGCGGGAGAAGGACGAGGCGGAGGAGGAGGGAGAGAAAGCGCTCCTCGTGATTTGAGTCGTTTGGGGTTTCTCGTCCTGGTGTGAGTCGTTCGGGCCCTTCTTCCTGGTGTGAGTCGTTCGGGCTCTTCGTGGTGTGAGTCGTTCGGGCTCTTCGTCCTGGTGTGAGTCGTTCGGGCTTCTCGTGGTGTGAGTTGTTCGGGCCCCTCGTCCTGGTGTGAGTCGTTCGGGCCCCTCCTCCTGGTGTGACTCGTTCGGGCTCCTCGTGGTGTGAGTCGTTCGGGGCCCTCGTCGTGGTGTGAGTCGTTCGGGCTCCTCGTGGTGTGAGTCGTTCGGGCGCCTCGTCCTGGTGTGAGTCGTTCGGGCCCCTCCTTGTGGTGTGAGTCGTTCGGGCTCTTCGTGGTGTGAGTCGTTCGGGCCCCTCGTCCTGGTGTGAGTCGTTCGGGCTCCTCGTGGGGCCTCTTGGGGGCCTCTTGGAGCCTCTTGGGGCCTCTTGGGGGCCTCTTGGGGGCCTCTTGGGGGCCTCTTGGGGGCCTTTGGGGGCCTCTTGGGGGCCTCTTGGGGGCCTCTTGGGGGCCTCTTGGGGCGTCTTGGGGGCCTCTTGGGGGCGTCTTGGAGGCCTCTTGGGAGCCTCCTGGGGGCCTCTTGGGGCCATCTTGGGGCCTCTTGCGACCTCCTCAGAAGCGCAAAGGAGCGCTGCCCCCTGAGAGGGACAAAATGAGCCCAAAACCTTCGTAAAATCAATGATTTTGCTATGAAGGAAGATGAGCGCGGCCCCCTCAGGACGCCAAAATGGGGCCAACACCGTAGTAAAATCAAGGATTCTGGCTTCAAAGAAAAGGAGAGGGGCCAAACTCGGTCCCCCCGTCGGGGCCAGAATCCTCGTGAGGGTCGTCGTTTTTCTGCCCTCCCAGGAGTCGAAAAAGACCCCTCTGACCACCCGCGGGGGTCACTCTCCAGGCCCAGGGGGAGGGGGTAGGGGGAGGGGTAAACCCCTCCCCGAAGGGGAAGAAGGGGGGTTGAGGACAGAGCGGGCTCTCTAAACCACTCACGCCCAAAGGGCTGGTGGGATTCACAAACGTGTGCCCTCGATCATCGTCAGTCGCAAGCGCTGAATATACAACAGCAGTGCCAACACCGACGTTTCTCTCGAGAGGGAGGCGCGGCCATGCGCCGAGAGCCGTGCGCGAAGAGACATGCGCAAGCAGCTCAGCCGCGCGCCTCCTGGCGGCCCGCCCAGACATTGGTTTGCGACCGCTTGTAAACCCTGCCCCTGCTGGTGCCATCGACGCTGAGGTATCGGCCACCCCCGCATGGGCTTCCCTTGGCTGGAGAAGGCCTCTGATTGTGAACCGCGGCTGGCCTCTCAGAAATCTAGCCTGCAGGAAGCGGTTCACACGTGATTGGCCAGCTGGGGCGTTGTGGGTGGGCTGTGGCGCCACGCGTTCGGAGCCCCACCAGCTCTTCCCTGCCCTGTTCCTCCTCCTCCCGCTTCTCTCCCCCCATTTCGCTCCCCCTCCTATTGGTCTTTCCCTTCCGTCTCGTCCCCTCTCTCTCTTTATCTCTCTTTCTCTCTTTCTCTCTCTCTCTCTCTCTCTCTCTCTCTTTCTCTCTTCTCACACACACACACACACACGCACCCGCCAGCCGCCCAGTTCCCCCAGGAGCAGCAGCAGCAGCGGCAGCAGGAAGAAGGCCTTGTGAGGAGGACACTACCAGCTTGGAACATGTCCCTATCCCTATCCCTATGCTGGGCACCTCCGCATCACGATGCCAATATTAGGGATTCCCTTTGTTGCTTGATGGCGAATCCCTAAGCTTGTCGTCGCCTTTTGGCGTGCCAGTCTTAGGGATAGGGATGCGTTCGAGGCTGGTCAGGACAGTCATCGCTGAAGCCTGCGGAGAGGCCCAGGCGGACGCACTGGGTCGGCGCCGGGCTCCCCCTTCTCCCCCCCTGGTGCACGCAGCGCGCCAATGAAGGGCACCGGAGGCGCCGCCGCAAAGGGGGTCCCCGATGCCACCTGGGACAACCGCGCGGACCTCCTCCTCCTCCTCCTCCTCCTCCTCCTCCTCCTCCTCCTCCTCCTCCTCCTCCTCCCCCCTCTCCTCTTCCTCCCTCCTCCCCTCCTCCTCCTCCTCCTCCTCCTCCTCCACCTCCCCCTCCTCCTCCTCCTCCTCCTCCTCCTCCTCCTCCTCCTCCCGAGGCCTGTGCGGCCAGTGCCGCCAAGACCTGGACGACGACCCGCCACGATGGAAGAGGCATTCGGGAAGGTCGGGATCAGACGCGCCAATGGGGTCTCTAGAGGCTATTTACACGAGGCCCCCAAGAAACCCCGGGAAGTTTTGGGGGGTGCTTGGGTTCGTCGAAGTCATGAGAGAGATGTCCAGGTCGTGGCGCCACAGTGTTGGGGAGGCGCCCTTTATACTGAACGTTAGGCCTCGTCGCCGCCGTCGCCATGTTTGATATTGCTTTCGAGTTTGTCTATTTGTTTGCCTGCCGTTTGCAACTCGCTGCCATCGTCACAGTCGTACTTCCACTTGGTCACGCCAGGGCCGTCGTCGATGTCACGTATGTCCACCCTGCCGCCATCGTCCCCGGCATCTTCCTCGTCGCCGTCGTGCTTCCGAGTTGCCCCCCTCTTCGTTGCCACACCATGTCTAGACGGTATCCACGCCCACCGCCTCGGAGCCGTGCCCCAGGAGCCCCCCAGGACCTCCAGGATCCCTCGGGGAGTGGAGGATGTGGATGCCTGCCCGCCCCCCCGATTGTTGGATGTTCTGATCTGCCCGCCTCTGGAGGGCGGGGACCCGTTCGCACCCACAGCTCCCCAGGGATGGAAGGACAGACGATGACATGGACCTACAGTGCCATTTTTAATACATGCTCCGCGTGCGGATCATGTATAAAAAATGCCGGGATTTAGCATTACAAAGAACGAGGAATTCATGCATCATTTTTTCATGCATTGATCATGTATTAAATATCCCATGTTTCTAAAAATCCCATTTATTAAAACTTGCCCTGTACGTGCTCAGCGGTCCGCGCGGATCTCTTGGGTCGGCGCTAGATACCCCTCCCTGCACCGCGCGCTGGAGGCGGCGGCGGAGGCGCCGCCCAGGTGCGCCGACCTGAGAGAGCTGCGCGGACCTGCGAAAGCATACACTCATAATGGAGGATGACGATTAGTAAATGACCGGGGGTCGTGTTCACGCGGCGGCGCCCGGGATGACGATTAGAAAAAACTGGCCGCGGGCTGGAAAACTATTTTTTTAGTCGTTCTCCCCCAGTCAGAAAATTGCAGAAATAGCAGGAATCTATGTTTCTAATCGTTCTCTCCCATTATTTTTATGAATCGTCACCCCGCATTACCACTCTGCGCTTCCTTCCTTGCGGCGTCTGTTCACTCTGGGGAGTTTTTGTGGGAGTCCTGGGGCCCAGCGTGAGGACCCCCAGGGGCGGGAAGATGCAGCAGCGATCAGTTAAAGACTGTTCGCTCTTCGTTGCTGGCGTCATTCAAAATATGTGTACCCCTGGTCCTCGATACGCGCCCTCTTCGTCTTCGATTGTAAGGAGGAGGAGGAGGAGGAGGAGGAGGAGGAGGAGGGGGAGGTGGAAGGGAGGAGGAGGAGGAGGAGGAGGACTTTGGGGGTATATCTTCCTCGACTGCTACGTGTAACTGGCGCGGCCTCTAACAGAGGAGGGAGAGCGAAAAAAGGGAAACGGAGAGAGCGAGGGAGTCATGAGGAATGGATGGGCAAGAGGGAGGAAGGAGGGGGGCAACCCTTTTTTCCTCTCCCTCCTCCCTCCCTCCTCCTTCCTCCCCCTTATGAGGGGGCGGAGGAAGGAGGAGGAAAGGAGGGAGGGAGTCATGAGGAGTGGAGGAAGGAGGGGGGCAAGAGGGAGGAAGGAGGCTTGAGGGCACACAACATTTAGCAGAAAGGGGAGGAGGGAGGAGCCAGAATTTTGGCAAGTGGGCCCTGACGGCCCGGTCGGGCGGGCCGGCCCCTAGCGGGCGCTATACCGGAAAGCCTCCCAGTTTTTACACATCTTTGGGAAAATCTCCAGGACATCTCCAGCGTGCAGGACAATCTCCAGCGAATCTCCAGCGTGCAGAAATAACTGGGGAAATTCCAGCAAATCTCTGGAACAGCTCCGGCGTGCAGAAACCTCTGGAAAATCCTTGCAAATATCCAGAACATCTCCAGCAACTCTCCGGAACATCTCCAGCGGAGATTTCGCTTGATATTGTCAGGCGCGAAGATTTGTTTAAGATTCGCCCGAAGATTTTTAAGGGGCGATTTCTGGGAGATTCGCTCGAAGATTTTTCAAGTTTGGAGATTCGCGGGAATTCGCGGGAAGTTTTGAAGGGATATTCCACGGCCCAGATAAATTCAGATTCGTCTGCCATAATCGACCCAGTTAAATTCAGAGACTCTTCAAGATTCCATAGAAACTCTGGGTTTTCAAAGGTTTATGAAGGATTGTACAATTCTCCAAGCTTTCTCGGGGGTCCTGAGGATTCTGTAGAAGTCATGAGGATTCCTGTGAATTTCTGCGAACCCCTCAGGGTCCATAAAGGTCTCTAAGGATTCCTCCGAGTTCCTGCGGTTTCGCAAGGACCCCGTTACATTTTAAAGGGCTCCTTCGAATTTCCAAGAATTCCTGTGGATTCGGACGGCTTCTTGGGGATTCCTGAGGATTTCTCTTTGTGAGCAGAGTCTACCAGAGTTCCTGAGGATTCTGGGGGATTCCTGAGGACTCTTCATGTTTCTTAAGGATTCCTGAAGGTCCCCGATGGTCTCTCCAGATTTGGACGGAATCCTGCTGACTCCTGAAGATGCTTTTGGAGATTGAAGGTTTCTTGAGGAGCTCCGAGGGTCTATGAAGGAAGCCAGAGGAGCCCGAAGGATTCCAAATGATTCCTGAGGAGACCTGAGGATGCTTTTGGATTCCAACTGACTCTGGATCATTCCTAAGGATCCATCAGGATCCCTGGCGATGCAATACGATTTCTAAGGGTTCTTGAGGACGGCTGATCATTCCCTAGGGTTCCGAAAGTCTCTTCTGAATTCCCTTGCATGTTTTCCGGATTTGCATCGTATTCCTACATATGCTTGGAGATTATGACAGATGCCTGGGGATTCTTGTGGGCTCTCCAGGTTTCCAAAAGATTCCTCCAGATTCTTCGGGACCCCAGACAAGGATTCTTATGGATTCTGGAGGACTCCTCGGTATTCCTGAGGCGCACAACATGTTGCGCTGCACACGGGGCCGGAACAGACAGTAGCGCACGCGGCGCTGGAGACCATAGGTCGGATGATTCGAGACGGGGCTGGCTTGGTCGTTTGTCCAGCCGGGCGCGTTGCCGCCGCAGGGTCCACCCCGCAGGGCCAGAGGAGTCGTTGTCGCACCGTGACCGCCAACAAATGGCCCCTGGGGCCAAAGTGACCGTGGCTTCACCGAGGAGTGGCCGTTGAACGTGCGGCCCCGTGCCAGGGTCACGGTCTCCGTCTTTCCGCTTGTATCAGTGTAAACTGAAGGCCTCTGGCGTTTGAGCATCAAGATCTCACCTGGTAAGTAACAGGGTGCGAACCCTGGCGGGATAGTGAATGGACAAGCACAATGGGCACTGGTGCGGACGGGTCGACCATATGTACTTCCCAGTGGTGGCAGATCTGTGAAAACGCTCCCGTTGTGATTTCTTCCGCGACGGCAGGGCGCCCGGGAATCCAAGGCAGGACCTCTCTCAGGGTGCGTTCTGACCAGGATCTTGAGAAGAAGCCAGACGCGGCGACGAGAGATGCCCATGCAGGCCAAGGGCTTCAAACAGTTCCATCCTCGAGGCTCGGCTCGAGACTTCGACCCTCGATCCTCGGGGTGCAGGGACACCCGCACAGCATCGATCTCCACTGCTCGAGCTTCGTCCCACCACTTCGGCTCTCGGGGATGAGGGGCGACTCCCCGAGTTCGGTCGTTGAGCCTCAGGACGGGATCCCGCTGCTGTCTTCAGCTGCGGGCGCGGATGCGTCCCAGCAGTGCAGCCGTCGCCGCCGCTCCGCAGCCCTTGAAGGCCTGGCGACCCCGGGCCCCCGCCCGCGGCAAGTCCCCGCGCGCGGCCGCGGGGCCCCCTTCGGAAGATCCTCGCCGCGACCTCTGCTCCAGGTTCCCGCGTCGTCGACGTCGAAGAGTCTTCGTGGCGAGGGGGCTCGGGGCGCTTCTGGGGGGACCTGTCGCCACGGGAGGCCGCATCCTGGGAGGCCATCCGGCGGCCTGGGGGAAAACGAGACACCTGAGCATCGAGTCTTCTTTCGGGCCGGACGAAAGGGGGGGATTGAGAAAGGGGGGGTTGCAAAATTTGCTGCATGCAGCTGGCTTCGGCCCCACCGAGGGGCCCATTCCTCGATACACAGTCGCCTTCGGCGCCGGGAGGCGCGGGGAAAATCAGCTACGTGAGCTGATTCTCAAACCCCCCCTTTGCTATCCCCCCCTCTCGCCCGACCCGATTCTTCCGTGCAGCGTCGGATCCAGGCGCAGCGGTAGAGCCACAACGGGCGCTTGGCTGCTCCGAGTTGCAGGCCCCGGGGGCCCCCGCGGATCGATCCGGCCTGTGGTGAAGCGGAACGGTGGGGCCGAGGCCAGGGGTTCTGTCGGGCGTGTCCCCCTACAGGGGGATTTTCGACGAAACATACAAGATACCCCCAAAAAATACCCCAAGAGGGCCAACACATACTCACAAAAAAAAGTCCCCAGACTATTTTTGGACTGTTTTTTGATTATGTTTGGGGTCTGTTTTATTTTTCGTCGAAGATCCCCCTGTAGGGGGGCAGGCCCGACTAAAGCCGAGGGTTCCGGTCGTGATGTTTCACTACATGTTCATTCTTCCATGGCATCAGATCTCGTGGTCTCTGCACAGCCCCCCGACCCCCCCGACGGGAGGGGACGAGAGGGAGAGGATTTGACCTTGGTCTCCTCCTCCTCTGCCTCCTCCTGCCCTCCCTTCCCTTCGTCCTCCTCCTGCTGCGCGTGTGTAATAGTTTCCAGCTGCCTGCGCTACCCTTGCCTCTTTGCCTGCGAACCACTCTGCTTGGCGACCCTCCAAGCACCGCCACGAAGGCCGTCACATGCGACACCTCTCGTCTACACTTTTTTGGGGAGCTCCCATGGGCCTGTTTGAGCTGTCTGGTGGCTGTCCTGGGATCTTGTGTGGCTGTCCTCGGTGGTCCTTTGGGACCCTCTCGTGTCGTCTCGAGATCGGGGCCCGCTTGGCCAGTCTTGGGGCTCTATTGGGCCGTCGTAGGGCTGTCTTGGCCGTCGTGGTGATGTCTTGGGACGTTCTTGGGCCGTCTAGGCTTTCCTAAGCCGTCGTCAGTCCCTCCGGAGGCCCTCTTGGGCCAGCTTGGTGCTCTCTTGGCCGTCCACGGGCCCTCTTGCGCCTTTCAATGGGCTCCGTTGGGCTCTCGAGGGTTAAGAGGAGGATTCAGAGGAGGATAAGAGGAGGAGGAGGAGGAGGAGGAGGAGGAGGAGGAGGAGGAGGAGGAGGGAGGTGAGCAGAAGAGGAGGAGCCGGAGGAGGAAGAGGAGCCAGAGGAAGAGGAGAGGAGGAGAAAAGGGAACAAGAGGAAGAGGAGGAGGAGGGAGGCGGAGGAGGAGGAGCAGCGGGAAAGGGCGAGGGCCAGCGGCGCCTGCAGAAGGGGGCTTGGCGCGACTGGGAGTGACCTGCAAGGAGGTGGGGGGCATCTCGGAAGGCCTCTCAGAAGCAACTCCAGATTCGTTTGCGTGTCACGTCACGCCGACACCGCTCGCGGTCAGATGCCTGGTCTGACCGCCCGTCCGCCACTGTGAGACGGCTCACGGCGCGCAGACGTCTGCGAGTGGAGTCCACTGACGTCGCCGTGCCTCCCAGAGCCCCGGGGACTCCCAGAGGCCGCTGGGTCCCCCGCAGCGCTCCAAACGCTACGAACCCGAACCCTTCCACTGGGGAAGGCTCAAACAAAAGAACTCCGCATTCTCCGAGGGCAGCCCCCTTCGCCCACCCACGCAGCTCCGAAATGCCCTGGAGGCGGGCCTCCGGAGCCCGCCCTCGCCCCGCTCCCGACCGGCCTTTGCGACCCGCGGGCAGCCACGGCGACGAGGTGTTCCGGAGAGGCGCAAAACTTTTGCAGAGCGACGACGTTGTCGTCGGTCCAGCGCGCCGCCAAGAGGAGGACAGGAGGAGGAGGTGGTGGACAAGAGAGAGAGGCTGTTTCCGTAGGTCCCGGAGGCCTCTTGACGTCTGTCCTGACAGGGCAGACAAAGATCCAACAGCATTGGTTCCTTCCTCTCCCTTCTCGAAGAGCCGCTGACAGAGTAGGCGGAGGAGGAGGAGGAGAAGGAGCGGTCGTCGTGGCGAAGATCTCCCAGCCTCCGCGCGGGCGCGCCAATGGTTGCGGCAGATGGGCAGCAAGAGCGCGCGAAGCTGCTCAAACAGAAGACCGGGACGCTGGGCGGCGTCAGGGAGGACAGGTGGGCCCTGGCGAACATGTGAGCTCTGGTCGATCATATTTAGGATGGCGTGGTCGAAGTTTCAGGAGAACGGCCGCGCCGACTCTCCGAGGCCAGAGTTTATACACATCCACCGCTGGGAGAAACGATGTCCGGGGACCGCAGGAGGCATGCCGCTCACCCAGGCGGTGCTCATGTACAAGTTCCAGCATCGCAGAGTTCGTAATCCGAGGGTCTCTCCCCCGATCTGAGTGGCACTTATCGGGTTGTGAGGAAGGGGCTGGAAGAAATGATCACACCAGCAATCTTATCGCTCATGTTGAAGGTTTCTATTCCACTGTCGTACCCTATATCTTCCCAACCCCTTCTTCCCAACACGATATTGTTCTTCGCGGAGGCGGCAAGCTGCACATCCTTCTACCAATGATGACATTACTCATCCCTGGCATCGCTCGGACGTGTGTATTTTTTCTCGGCGGGGACCCTTGAGGAACATCCTGGACCATCGAGCAAAATCAACACGCACGAAACCGAAAAATGCACGGGAAATGGACGTCCGAGCGACGGCAAGCATCCTCATGTTCCTGCTCATATCCTTTTACCTGCGAACTGTCCTCTTCGCCCTCTTCCCACGTCTGTGATCGTTCTCCTCATCCACCCTTCTCGCGCGGAGCCCTCGTCCTTGCAGGTGGATGGACGAGGCGAGGAAGTCCCCAGCAGCCAAGCGCATTGACCAGCTGATGGCGACAGCCGCGACCGAGCAGGAGCGCGAACGGCAGCAGAGAGAGAGAGAGAGAGAAAGAAATAAAGAAATAACTAAACCAATAATGACACACATACAGAGAGAGAGAGAGAGAGAGAGAAACATAGACAGAGCGAGATGGGCGAGAGAGAGAGAGGGAGAACACACAAACATAGAAAGAGAGGCGGGATCGTTGTTAGATTGTCTCGCCCTCTCCCCTGGGTCTCGGGGTCTTCTTACGAGTAGTGTGCATAATGTACGTATTCATGTAGACAGAGAGAGGGAGAGGCATAGAGAGAGAGAGAGAGAGAGAGAGAGAAAGAGAAAAAAGAGAGCGAGGGAGAACAATCAAGAGAGGAAGAAAGAGGGAGAGAGAGACAGGGGAAAAGAGAGAGAGAGAGAGAGAGACACAGAGAGGATGAACGAGGAGGAGAAGGGGAGGGAGGAAGAAGAAATGAGGGAAGAGAGGGTCAGGATTACCACCGTAACGCTGCATGGAGGCGACCAGTGCCCAATGAAATCAGACAGTCCGTTTGAGCAGGTGGCCCTTGTAAAGCATTAAGGGAAGGAGAGTTTGGGACCCCCTTGAGATGTATAGATCAAGGGGGAGTCAGAAGGGAGGAGGACGTGAAGAAGGAAGGATGGAGGAAGGGAGCATGGGATAATATCCCTCGCTCTCCGTATGGTTCTCCCGACCTCCTGTCGTTTTCCCTTCTCCGCCTCCCCCCACCTTCCTGTCCGTCTCCGTTTGTCTGGCCCACTCCTCCTCCTCCTCTCCTCCTCCTCCTCCTCCTTCCCCCCCCCTCTGTCTTGCTTTCCCTTCTTCTTCCTCCTAACCCGGCTTCTCATAGTTCCTCCATCCCCCCTCCCTCTCTCCTTATCCTTGCGTACTCCCCCCTTCAATTATGTTATTAAGTTATTTGCGGTGACTGCGAAGCTCGTTGTCTTAGTGGCCTCCTATGTTCTTGGTGTACCCCCTTTCTATCCCTGTCTCGCCCTCTTGGCCGCCGTTGCGTCAGGTTGGGCCATATACCATAGAAGGTGCACGCACAAAGCGATTTTTCCGGTAAATGTTCTCCCAGTCTCTCTCTGGGATCATGTGGAGGGCATTTGAGGGTCTTTGGGGCCATCTTGGGATCATGTGGAGGGTTGGGAGCATGCTGGACCGTCTGAACGTTTTTGGCGTCCTCGTCGGCCCGCCCCCATTGGGGGCTCCCCTTATCATCCCTGAATTTCACGTATTACAAAATTTCTCCTCGCTGTCTCAGCTTTCCTCCCTCTTTCTCCTGCCCCTCCTCCGCTTCACCCCTCCCTCTCGGCGACCTCCCTCGTCACCGTTTCCTCTTTCCTCCCCGCCCTCATCCTCCCTCCTCTCCGCTCCCTCCCTCCCCTCCCCGCCTCCCGCACCTGCATCCTCACCATGATCCTCGTCACATCTCGTTCACCTCGTTTCCCTCGCACCCACCGTCGTCCTCCTCCTCCTCCCTCCCCCTTCCCCCCCTTTCCTCCGCCCTCCCCCTCCCCTCCTCCTTCCTTTGTCCCCTCCTCCTCCTCTGTCCTCCCCCTCCTTCCCCTCCTCCCCCTCGTCCCCCTCCTCCCTCCTCCTCCCCCCTCCCCCTCCCCCCGGCGTGGCCTTCGGCAGCGCGGCCCCGCAGCCCCTGCTGCCGCGCGGCGGTCGGCCCGCGGCGCCACACGGGCCCCCCAGAGCCCCCACGGAGGGGCGACCGGGGCGGCCCGCGCGCGCTCCTCCCCTGCCCCTGGCGCGGCAGGGAGCGGCGCCAGCGCTCGAGCGCAAGGAGGCGCCTCGGGCGGGAGCAGAACGCCCACACTGTTCGTTTCTAAGTTGTTTTGGAAGCCGTTGGATTTTTGTTTGGGGGGGCCGTGAGCCTTTCATGGCTAAGCCTCCTGTCCTGGGCCCCTTCCTGGCCACCAGGGGGGCAGGCAAGAAAATCAGAAGCGAGCACGATGAGAAACGAGCACGATGAGAGATGGACGACGTGTCCAGGTCCTGGAGACGCACCACGGAACCATGGCGCCCGCAGGTGCCCAAGGCGAGCGCGCGACGTGCACGGGATGCGGAGGCTTCCGCTGCGGAGAGGAGAGCCAGTGGTGCACGAGGTGCTGGGCCGCGGGGGGGCCACAAGACGCAGCGCCACCCGGTGCAGAGACGTGGACGCCAAGGTCGACATGGACGCGAAGGCAGTGGAAAAACTTGAACTCGCGCCAGGACAGCCATTTTGGCGAGTGGCAGTACAGCGACAACGCAGAAGTCACCAACGCTGTTTCTTGAGCCCCATGTGCACGCCAAACTCCTTCCCAGGACGAGGCACGTCAATATGTTTGGTTTAAGCTTGGTCCAGAGCATCTCCGCGCACAGCTCTCTGGCTTTTTTTTCCGCGCTGGCGCGCGCGTTGCAGGCGCTTCCCGCCAGGCCCGAGGTGGTCCGAGCTGAAAGAATTGCTCTCCAGAGGTTGCTCCATGGGCCCGGGCGCACCATCCCCGCCCCTTTTCTCATGCATTCCCTGGATGCCGGATTCCCCGTGGAACCCGCGAATCTCCTGGCCACCAGTCGCGCCAGCATGTGTTAGGGCCGCCCGTAGGAGCGGAGCTTTCGACCACGCCAAGGACAGGTTCCACCTGGCGTTCGGATTATGACGTCGAGAGGTCGGCGGTGGTCCGACACAGAGAGCGGCTCGGGAATTTCGGTTGCGCTCGATTCTTGAGAGCGGGCGCAGGGCTTTTCAGATTTACCCCCTCGTCGACGCGCGTGCACATGAGCTTCAGAGACAGGTGGCCACGCGGATTGCCAAGAAAATCGGGTGGACCTCCATCCCCCCCGGGTGTTCCCGAGGATTCGATAATTCTGGGGCAAGGCCCCTGTGAGCCGCGGCGATGGCTTCAAACAGTCAAAACGAGCCATGTTCCTTGCCGCGACCAAACAGGCCCCACGCACTGCCTCCACTGATTGATAAACCCATGTGTAATGCCTGGCCGACTCGTGCTCGCTTTCGATGTGGGAATCGGTGTTGCCTGATGGGGCGTGGAGCCCAGGGTTCCTTGCACATTATACACCAGTTCCAATGCCCAGTGCTTTTGCCGCCCCTCCCTCTCGTTGCCCCGTCGCTGCCGCCCGAGTTTTGCCGAGCGGAGTGCCATTGGCCGCATTTGACTGCGACCCCGAGCGCCTCACGCGAGAGCCTTGCACGGTGCCGTTCTTGTGCACGGCGTCCTGCTCCCGCTAGAGAAGGCTGCGAGGGTGAAACACGGCTTCTCGTAGGATTTGCTTAGCGGGATCGAGGCGTTGATGAGGGGTCGTGCACGCGCCATCATCAAGCGCAAGCGTGCCATTCGAGAGTTGCTCATCCAGCGAAGTTGAGCCCCCCATTATGGAGCCTGACAACTTCACAATTACCATCATCATCATCATCATCACCATCACCAGCATCGACAACAACATCACCGTCATCATCGTCACCATCATCGTTTCCATCACCATCGTCATCATGCTCATATTCCCAGTCGTTATCACATTTCCCACCACCATCATCAATAACACCATCACCATCGTCATCATCGGCATCTTCAGATGTACCATCATCATCATCATCATCATCATCATCATCATCATCATCATCATCATCATCATCATCATCATCATCATCATCATCATCATCATCAGCATTATCATCATCATCATGTTTCCCTTTTTTGCCCCAGTCGTTCCAACCTCGGCCCAGCGTCCGCATCTTCGCCCTACCTCCCGCCGCCCAGGGGATTTGGGCGGGAGGGAGCAGTCCAAAAAATCCCGCCCTCCTTTCTTCCCCATCCTTTCTCCTTGTTCCTCCCTGATCCCACCGTTTCGTTCTATATGTTCTGCTTTCCCTACTCTCCACTACAGCAGACATCACATAAAAAACTGGCATGCCAGCACGTGTGTCTTCCTTGACACTTCTTTGTTGGGTTCCTCCCTCTCCTCAAGGTCTTGTTATTGCCCTTCCTTCTGTTCACTCTCAGCCTCATCCTCCATTCTATTCATCCCACTCCTCACTCACCATCAGTGGTCCATCTCACACCCTCCGATTTCCGTTCCCCTCTTCTTTTAATTCCTGCTCTTGTTCAACCAATCCCTATGTTCTCGTCGCTCACTTCCTCCTCCGCTCCCGTCGCCAAAACTCTTTTTTCACACTTTCTCAACAGCTTGTTCATCCTTCTCGACTCTCCTCCGTTCAGCGCGGGACAGGGATAAGGATGAGCGGCTCGGAACCAGGAGCGCGAGCAGCTGAAAAGAGAGACCTTCAAGGTGGTCTACGACAACTTGGGCCAAGAGTTGGAGGGCAAAGACCTCGAGCGCGTCGTGGTCATCAGGAACGAGGCCTGGGGCCGGCAGAACGCCGAGGGTCGCGGGGCTTCGGGAGCGGGTCGGCCATGCTGGCGGGAGTCAGCTGTTTCGGTTTGTCTTGTCCGGCCTCTTGGGAGGAGGAGGAGGAGGAGGGCCAGCTACGGAGCGAGGCGGCTGGCTACAAGTCCATGGTCTTCTTCGCCATCGTCACGCTGGGCCTGTACCTCATCCGGGCGCGCGGCCGCGCATGTCCGCCACACCGCGCGCGAGAGGCCCGCTGCCGCAAACCCCGAGCTGCGCACAGGTCGTCTCCCTGCTTTCGGGCGAGGCTATGACCCACGTCGTCGTCGTCGTCGTCGTCGACGTCGGGGGCTCGGAGGGAGAATGTGGGCAGACAGGGCGCACGCTTGACAGGCCGCGTCGGGGTTGCAAGGAGGGGCATGTCCTTGTCTGTCGAGGAGAGCCGCGAGGGAGGGGCGGGTGGGGGCCGACGCCTCGAGGCGGGGGGGCGCGACAGCGGATCTTCAGAGGCCGTGACGATGACATCATGTTGGTTCTCACAAAACAGGGCAACGTCATCCAGCTGAAGATCGACAGGCCGCTGTGCTGTCCAGGGACCTCTGGCGAGGTTCTGCAGAGCTTCATCAAGTACATGGCGATATTGTTTTTCATTGTGCTCTTGCCCAATATAGTGTTCATGTTGGCCACGAACACGACTTTAGATGACGAGATCGAGTACTTGAGAGCAGAAACGGATGATTTCAAACACATAGATAAGCTCATATCAAAGAAGCTTCCATTTATTGTAATATCTGTGATTATCTTGTTACTGTGGTTGTATAGCTTGCTCCCACATGGTTACATGGATGAGCATCGTCGACGGCACATGGCTCGAGAGTGCACCACAGCACAAATTTGCCAGTGGGGCTGGATGTTCGCACGCCGCAGTAGTCTTCACTTGTATTTCGGGAAGTATCCGAGCCAGGCCGTTCTGGATATGCAGGGCAGCCTGGGGTTCGGGCACGCTGTGAGCACGGTGCCGCTATCTTCGCTCTCTGCGATCAGCACAGGCATGAGTACTTCCGCGCTGATATTCTCCTTGACTCTATTCTTGACTCTTGTCACGAGCGTCGACACTGGAATCTCGTGGATGGACCGTGCCATCGCACTAGAGCACTTCGCCGTAATGCAGGGCTATTGCATCGAAGGCTCAGGGCCAACGGACGCACAATGCAACAAGTTGCATTGCGACAATTACATCATGCACGATCACGACACTGTCAACCCACATTTCTGCAATCTCGTGAAGGTAAGCGACGACGAAACCGAGTGCACGAAGTATCAAAAAACGCCACCTTGTTGTGCCGGCTGTGCCAAAGGTGCTTTCGAGGGTATCTACGACGAGGGCACGTCAGGAAACATCAAGACCATCATAAGCTTGGTCGCTGACACGGGCACAATTATCTTTGCATTTTTGGCTGCCAAGCACGCAATCAACATGACACGAGCGACAGACCACGTGACCGTCACTATCAATCGACGAACAAAGCGGTCCTTCAAGACACTGACAGCAAATACCGCTCTTACGGTGCCTCTGGCGAACGACTTCTTACAGACAATAATGAACCAGAATTCGAAAGACCACGGATTGAGCCACGGTTTCGAGGCATCGGAGGAGGATAAGGACAATTGGACTGGCGTCAGGCATTTCGCGATGACCGACGAATTTGACACTTGGAAGGATTTTTTCAATAAGGACCTCCACGCCGTGCCCGACACGCGCTGGACTTTGAGGCTCCAGGTGCCAAAGAAGCTGTTGGGCATCGAGAAGGATGAGGAGGTTATAGCTGGTTGGATTGAGATGCCGCTCTTGCCACCAAGTATCACCCTTATGGACATTTTGATGGGCAAGGTGTGGTATCTGCTGCTGCCGTTTGGGAAAACTCGTCATGCCGTGGTTGTCACCGATCGCCGTGTGTTCTACGTGCGCCACCGACGACCGTTCTTACCATTCAAATGCCTTGGGACCGACCTGCGCGTTGACGTCTTCAGGCACGACCACGACGTAACGTACGGCAAGATGGCCCGGCACAAGCTTAACACGCCCCAGCGCATCATACACCAGGTTCTCTTGCGGGAGAAATTCCTTCCCGGGACAGCAGTGATGCAAACCAAGTTCGGGGCCATACAATTCACGCGAGACCACGGAGACATCGCCGATGTTTACAACATGATCATGAGCCTTTCCAGGCACATTCCAGAGTTCATCACTGATAAGGACTTGGTCGAGAATGGCGTTGTCCCGTCGGCTTGCAAAGAAATCGTGAACAGAGCGTTCATTGCGGCCAGCAGTAAGCAAGGTAACCGATTCACCATCCGGCCGCAGTCAGATGATGTAGTACAGCCGCAGCCCACGCTCTATTTGGCAAGTGGGAGCAAGGAAAAGATGCTCTTCCACCTTTCCGTTAAGAACACAACCGACATATATTCGAAGTGTTATTTTAATCCAGCTGCCTACGGCAAGTCCTGCCACCGCGCCAGCTCAGCCCTTCGAGTGGCGACTGGCAGGGGAGCGCACGGGAGGCCCCCAGACGCGTGACACCTCGTGCCCCCAGGCGGGGGTACGCCGTGACTTGTGACGCTGTCTTCCGTGTCGTGTCGGGGTGTCTCTCTTCGTGTTCGTCATTTTTCTCCCTCTTCTTTGTCATAGTTTTTTCTTGGGGCCTCTGAGAGGCCTCCCTTCTCGGGGTCCAGTGGTGGCTCACTGGGCCGTCCTAGGGCATCGGTGGGCAGTCTGGCGCATTCGAAGTCTGTGGTTGGGCTCTCTCTCTCTGGGCCGTCTTGGGGCCTCTCCTTGGGTCGTCTTGAAGCGATAATGGAGGCCTCTTGGGCCGTCTTGGAAGGGCTCGTGGGCTTTCTTGAGGCCGTCTTGAGCCTCTTCGGGTGCCTTGGGGCCATCTTGGGGGCCTCTTGGGCCGTCTTCGGCCGACGGAAGCTCGAAACAGCGAAAACACGAGAATCATCCAAACGCACACGGGCAGCCAGTGGTTCTGATTCCCGACGCTTCGCTTACCATTGTGATACGGTAGAGGGAAACAATTACTGAACATTCCCCCCCCCCCAAACTCAACGTTGGCACGCGCGGGGGAGACTGCGGTCGAAGTGCATCTCATCAGACCCACCGCCAACTTTGAACATTGCGGGGAGGGGGAAGCGTTGACGGATGAATGTGGCATGTGTTCGCTAATTTGTTCCGAGGCCTGTAGGGCGGGGGAATTTGCGGGGACGGGCCATTTTTTGTGCAGCCTTGGAGGCAGATAAGGGCCATCTCGGCGGCCTTGGTGGCTCGCCTGGGCCGTCTCGGAGGCCATCGTGGCCCCCCCCCCGGGAGGCTCTGGATAGCGCCAGGGAGGCGACTGGGGCGCCCAGAGAGCACCGGGAGGGAAGGGGGGGGGGGTGGCGTGCATGCCGCGAAGTGCCGTCTAGAAGAGCACATACAGTCGGGGCGCTGAAGAAGGAACCCGTCTCGTTGGGGAGGGGCTCCGTGTTCCTTCATTGTGTTACAGCTGGCCTGAGGTTGTCCTTAGGTTTTCGATGGGGAATCAAAGTTCGACTTCTGGAAAAATGGGGCCCCGTTCCTTATGTAGGGTTCCTTAGGTCAACGCCTCGACTGTACACCTTACCAGAGAGTTGTTGGCATTCTGCCACGTCTCAGCGTGCCAGGGTGCACGGTGACGGATCTAGACGTAGCCGTCACATCAGCCCGTGTGTTCTTCTGGAAGAGAGACTGTTACAAGAAGTTTGACTGTTGTGCTTTACCATGCTGGCTGTTCATATGGCTTGGCTGCATGAACAGGATCAATAACCCAATCAACCTGCCGAACGAGATGTCTTTTATTACGCTACCTTCGGTCCAAAGCTTCTCGACCGACGTGAGCGTCGTCAGTCCATCTTGGCTGGTACCTGCTCCTCACGCTCCTGCTCATCTTGCGTATCCTGCTCCTGCTCCTGCCCCTGCTCCTCCTTCTCCTCATCCTCTTCGGTACCCCACCATATGCCTCTCAAGTGGCCCTGCGTGGAGATGCTTTGCGCCTACCTGACGCGCTTTGTGGTTCGTGGCAGTTACGATGTGAAGAGCCATTCGAAGTGGGTACTCTGTCCCAGGAGATCGGGCCCGAGCGCTTACCTCCTCCTCATGTGGAGGCTCAAGGCAAGCGCCCACGCGGATACCGAGATGTTCGTGATGCATCAAGTGAAGCCGTTTGTAAACAGCGGCATGCCAGAGGCGGATGCACAGGATATCTTCGACGGCATGAGCCACATCGCGGAGGATGAAGAAGAAGCGGTGTCAGATTTGATTTCCGCACAGGAAGAAAATTTGGAGACCCTGCGAAAGATCATGTGCGCAGTCCAGGAGCGGACAGCGTAGGGGGGAATGGGAGAGGCAGGCAGAGGAAGAGAAGGGAGGAGGGGATTGAGTAGGGAGCAGAGAGGATGAATGACCGACGGGAAGAGGGGTGATGAGCAGGAGGAGCAGCAGCAGCGTGAGCAGGATGCGAGTCATGAGCATTCGCTGTGCACTATGGCAGCCTGTGGCACACGGGCGCGTTGACGTTGTATTCTGCCCTAGTGGGCGAGCCGGAAGCTAGTGAGGAGGGTGGAGGAGGAAGGGCCGGAGGAGAAGGAGGACAGCGAGAGAAGCGGAGGAGCAGGAAGATGAGGAGGGCATGCAACAGGACCTAGGGCAGGGGCTGAGGAGGACACGGAGGAGCAGAGGGACGATGACGAGGATGGAGGAGGCCACCATCGACTCACAGTTCATGTCGGCACCACGTTCTTACCCTGACTGCAAGTGACACGAGAAAGACGGCACGAGGGAGAAGGAGGAGGGCAGTGAGGCGAATGAGGAGGATGAGGAGGAAACGGAGGATGACGACCAGGAAAGGCCAGGGGCTGAGGCAAAGACGGAGCAAGATGGAAGAACCCAGACGTCCTACATCGTTTCAGGTGGCTTCCGCCATTTCGCCGATCCCCAAGACTTACCAGCCTGGAACATATCCCTATCCCTGTGCTGGGCATCTCCCCATCACGATGCCAATCCTAGGGATCCCCTTATTTTTTGAGGGCGCATCCCTAAGATTGTCATCGCCTTTTGGCGTGTCAATCTTGGGGATAGGGATACGTTCGAGGCTGGTAAAAGACGGACAGAGTCGTGACGTAAGTTTGAAGGTGCGTGTTGCAGATGCTTTCTTGTGGCCAATCGGGATTGCTAGGTGGGCCTCCTAGGGGCGTGTTATGCTTATACAGTTGTCTGTTCGCACGGGGCCAGGAAGAAGGGCAGAAGGCTTCGTGGGAGAGGTTTCTCAGATCTGTCTGGAGGCGTCTTGGAGTCATCTCGGGGCTTCTGCGGGGCCATGTTGGGAATTGTCGGAATTCTCTCGAATCATTCTGTGGCCATTTGGGGGCCTCTTGGGGCACTCTGTGGCCGTTTGGGGGCATACTGAGAGGCGTGCTTTTTTGGGGGGTGGGCTCCGGGAGCTCCGTCTAGCTCCCTCACTAAAGCCTCTCTGAGGCTCCTCTTGGGGGCCTCTTTGCCAGTCTTGCGCCGCCTTTGGGGCGTGTGGGGCCGTTTTGGGGGCCCTCTTGGAACGCCACGGGGCTCTCTTGCCACTTGGGACGTCTTGGGTTGGTCTGGCGGCGTGTTGGGCCGTCATGAGCTTTCGGAAGCCCGAAAAGGCGAGAACACTCAAATGTGTAAAAACGCTTTGGAAATCAATGACGGCTCCATCTTAGGACCCTCGTGGGGGTTCTCTTGAAGTTCTCTTGCGGCGTCTCGGGAGCAGCCCCTTGGGCCGTCTGAAGGCCATGTTGCGTCTGCTTCAAAACACTTCGGCGTCTTGCAGACCTGCTGGAGCGTCTTGGAAGACTTGTGGGCGTCAGTGAAGCGCCAGAAGTTGCACTTGGGAGGCCTGGGGAGTCTTGGAGGTGCGTTGGTAAACTCATCGGCCCATCCCCCCAAACAGGGGATGTTGGACCCCGGGGATGCGGGAACCAGGGGGGAGGGTGCAACCAACTGCCTCACACGCCTTTTCACCCCCGGCATGCGGGTTTCGCGGAGTTTCGCACAACGTGGACCCCGGTGGTCGTGATCCCTTCCCCGGGACTGGTTTTCTCACCCTGCGTGGTCTTTACCATCCCTCTTGCCTTGTTGGATCCTCATGCCGCCCCCCCGCCCACGTCGACACACCCCTTGCTACGCATTTCGCGCCCCTCCAGGGAGCTCGACCTACGACCCCGGTGAGTGCGTTCACATGCCGCCACCCGCCCACGTCAGCACACGCTCCACGCGATCCTTGCCCGCATGGGGAGGTCCACCTGCGGCTCCAGTCGAGGCATCCACACGCCGCACCCCGCCCACTTCGGAGCAGCCCGCACGCGCTTCGTGCCGCCCTCGGGAGCTCCACCTACGGCCCCTGGAGGGCGTTCACCTGCCCCCCCCCTCTCCGCTCGGCGGCAGCCCGAACGCGCTTCGTGCCCCCGTCGGGGGCCCCACCAGCAGCCCCAGCGAGGGCGTTTACGTGCCACCCCCTTCTCGTGTCGGTACGCCCCTCACACGCGTCGTGCCCCCGCAGGGAGATCCAGCGACGGCCCCAGCGAGAGCGCTCACCTGCCGCATCCCGCCCATGTCGACGCACGCCACGGGGGCCCGAAGTCCACACATCCTGTGGCGCGCGGCGCATTAGGAGAGGGCCACGCCCTGCGCTGCACGCAGCACAACGGGTTGCTCCCTTTGTCAGTTTCACTTGTCGGTGCTGTGGCTTGGTAGAGGCCACCAAAGGCACAACATGTCGAAGTCTTCCCGTGGCAACGTTTTACGACGCGAGGGGTTCGGGAAAGGGGGGAAGAGGAGTGCAGTCGACCCGCACAGGAAGGATGAGCGATTTTCCAAGGCTTGTAACCTTGGGAAGTCGCTCATCCTTCCTCTTCGGCCCGTCCTTAGCGACTTTCGCTGGCCAACCTCGTTCGAAAAACGTCAACATTATAAGGGTTGACTGCACAGTTTCTAAAGGTCACCAGGGGCAGGCGCACCAGAGCTCTTGCCTTGGGGCAGCCCATGCCGAGGTCCCTCGGGGCCCTTCGAAGTCTCCCTTGCCGACGAGGCCCGAGGCCCCCCGATGGCCTCCGAGCTCCCGTAGAATCCCGAGGAATCGTAAAACACACCACTTTGTTTTAGGTCTCTGGAGGCCATCACTGGGCCTTGGAGCCTTGGCTTCGTTTTGGTCTGCGCGATCCCCAACAGGGAGTTGCTGCACAGGGTTGCGAAGTCTGTCGACTTGTCCGTGCGGTACAGAATCATTGATGCATATCCGCTGCAGATATTACGTATGTGTTGCGTGTGCGCATGTTGATGACTGCGTGATGTTTGAAGGGTAGGTATGTGGGAGACGCATGTACGATGCATGCAGTGCGTTGCATTATTATATCAGTTGCTGCCCCCTATGATGTCGTTGCTTGTTCTGGGTGCAGGATGTTTTTGCTTGCTCTGGTCGCATCAGCTTGGTGTATAGCCCTGGTGGGTTCTATAGCTTGCCGCCGTTGTGCATTAGCGCTGCCTGCTCTTCGCGGCGCGACACCCATGTTGCTCCTAACGTGTGTTCACGTGTGCTTCGGATCTGCGCTCCTGAAGCCAATCATTGATGCCCAGTGTTGGTGTGTTGGCGTCATGCATGCTTTCATTTCTGAAAGATCTGGGTGTGTGTCATGGTGTTGGTGTTTGCTGGTGTAGTCCAGGTATGGTGCATGGCATTGACGTGTTATGCGGCGTGTGTTGATGTGTGCTGCTCGTGTATATTATTTGTGTGCGAGAGTGGTAGCTGTTGTTGCCGTATGTCACTGGTGTATGTTGTCCCCGTCCGGTATTGGTGCGTCTTTGTGATGTTGATGTTGGCATACGTCATTGGCTAGATGTTACCTGTGTGTGCTACTGGTCCATACATTTGATGCATGTTCATTGTGTGACCTTTTCACGCGTGCCATTGATGTGTGTTCATTGTGTCTGTCGCTGGTGTATGATCTTGGTGTGTATGATTGACGCTTGTTTGCGATTCGTGTAGGCATGTTGTAGTTCTAGATGCCTGTGGCCGGCGTGATGACGGCGTGACGCACAGACGGCTCGATGCTGTGGCGCCTCCCTGGTAGGGTGGTGATCGCGATGCGGGTTCTCGAGGCGGGATCCATCCCTAGGGAGAACCCGGATTGTTTGGGTCTGGCGGCCGCAGTACCTTCGTTGGGCGAGGCGAGTCGCGAGGCGGGGTCCCCATGACTATTGCGGCCTGGCGGCCACGGCATGCTGAGTGGGCGAGGCTAGTCGGGGGCTCCTTGATTCAGACCATACAGGCGTAATTGCCGGGTGGGGAAAAACATCTTAGAATGAAAGGCCGGTACCGTCGACAGGGGTGAGAGACTTTTGAGCATTCACGTTGCGAATGAATGAAAGTCGGGCCAGAAGAGAAGGGGGAATTGGGAAAGGTGGTCATTGACGAGATCTGTTGCACACAGCTGGTTCGGGCTCATTCGCCGAGCACTTCCCTCGATGCATGGCTGCCTCGGGCGCCAGAAGCGCCGGGAAACACAGCTACGTGCAGCCGATTCGCCAACCCCTCCTGTGCCACTCCCCACCGCCTGTTGTCCACCCTGGGGAGGGGGTGGAGTGTTGCCGTCGTTTTCAAGCTCCTGGGAGGGCCCTGGGACCGTCACAAAGCGACTGAGGATGGAAACCGGGATTGGGGGAAAATCCCTGGATCTAGCATCCGTTTGCACCAGAATCTTTGCCCTCATGTCAAAGGGTCCCCCGGAGTCCCCGGAGTTCCTCCGAGGTCCCCCGCGAGTTCCTCCGACGCCCCATCAAGGTCTGCCTGAAGGGCCAGGCGTTGGCCCGATGGCCTCTGTGCCACGCCCGCGCAGGACTCGTGCCACGCGCTCCTCAACAAGGTGGACGACCTCGGGGGGTCGATCGCGTGAGAGCGTGCTCCGCGGCCCGCGCCCCCGCGGGGGGTGGAAGCAGGAGGGGGGAGGACGAGGGAGACGAGGATCGGGAGGGTGGGGAGAGAGGCGTCCTCTCTCCTCCCCGTCCTCCGCTCCTCCCTCCTCCTCGTTCTCTCTCTCGCCCACTTCCTCCTCGTCCTGCACCTCCTCCACCTCGGTCGTCCTCCCTGCCTGCTCGGCCTACTCCTGCGCTGCCTGATCCCCCCCACCCCAATCCCCATCCCTGAGACGCCCTCCCCCATCCTCCTCCTCCTCCTCCTCCTCCTTCATTCCCACAGCTTCTGCCCTTCGCTCCCCCGCCCCTGCATCCCTTTCCCCGCACCCTCTCTCTCTCTCTCTCTCTCTCTCTCCTCCGCCCCCCCCTCTCTCGCCTTCCTCCCCTTCCCTGCTCTCCTCTGCTCTCCGCTGCTCATGCTCCTCTTCGCTTCCTGTCGTACGCTGGTTTCTCAAGCAGCTTGGCAGTCGAATGGCTTCCGATCCAGCAAGGAGGCGAGGGCTAGGCCGTCTTATCTTCCTAGGCGTTACCCAGCGCTTTCACCCCCGCATGTTTGGACGACGTTGTGGGTGCACCCACAGTGATTGCGCGGCGCTCAGGCCAGGCATCATTTGCCCACACCGTGACCAGCTGCCTCAGCTCTTGCTCGTCCTGCTCCGCCTCAACCTGCCTCCTAACCCCCTCGTTCCCCCCTCCCTCCCCGCTCCTTCTCAGCACGTTCCCCTCCACCGTGTCGTATGGCCATCTCCGTCCCTCCTTCCCCTGGGATTCAGATGCAGGTGTGGATCTGATCAGAGATGTTCTGGGAGGCTGGATGCGAATGAGGTGGCAGGCCCAGGCCAGAGTTGGATGCACAGCGCTTCGGCCCTCGTGTAGGGCCGTTCTGGAGAGGGACGCGTCGCCAAGGAATCGAAGAAGTTGGCACCTCTTCGTCGGCGGGAGGCGGCGGAAGGTCGGCGGAAGCTGGCGGATGCCAAACGAGGGCGGCTCCGCTGGCGGAAGCCGGCGGCAGACCAGCGGAAGCCGGCGGAGGGAAGGCCAAGACCCCAAGGTGTGCCAAGCGCTTCGGATTCAGGGCTTCCAGAATCCGCCTCATGTGGGCGCGCGTTTTTCCGGAGCTCAGCTACCAATTCGAGCCGTTTCAGGAGGGGCCTCGCCGTGGAGGGATCGAGAGGTTGGCAGCTCGTCCTCGGCGGCAGGCGGCGGAAGGGCGGCGGAACTGTAGCGAGGCCGCCTCCACCGGCGGAAAGCGCCGAAGAGCTGGCGGAAGCAAGAGAAGTCAGCTTGTTTGTGCTCCGGGTCTCAAGCAACCGCCGTCTGGCTTGGTGCGCCGGCCTCCGCAGGCGCATACCCTGCGCGTGGGCTCCGCGCGCGAGTCTGGCCGCTCGCGCGTTCCCGGCCTCTCTCCGGGAGCCTTCGGCCTCTGTGCCGCAGGACCGCTTCCCGGTCTTCCGAGGGGCACATGTGCTCAGAGGCGCAGGGAGGCGCAGGAGGAGGAGGAGGAACATACGTAGGAGGAGGAGGAGGAGGAGGACGACGAGGAGGAGGACGACGTGAACCTGGACCTGAGTGGCACCAGGGAGGCGGCATGTGCTCCCCCAAAGATGTTCGCCGGGCTGGCCGGGCACGGGCTGCGTGGCTGCGCCTGGGGGGGGGCTCTGCGGCGCGCAAGGTCGCAGCCTTTCGAGTCCCCCCGGCACTGTGGCGGCTCTCTCCTGCGGGGCTCGGCGTGTGCACCGCGCCGTGTGGTCGGCCGAGGAGTCGAGGAGTGTTTGGACAATGTGGTTCCCACGAAATGTTCGTACAGTCGGGGCGCTGAAGAAGGAACCCTTTTCGTTTGGGAGGGGCTCCGTGCTCCTCAGTTGTTTTACAGTGCTCCTTGGGTTTCCTGAGGTCTCCCATGGAAAATCGGAGTTTAACTTATGGGAGAAAGGGCCTCGTTCCTTATTTAGTGTTCCTTGTGTCAACGCCCCAACTGTAGAACAGTTCTGGCTAGGACTTTATTGTTTTAACGCATCGGGTTTATGCTCTAAGGACATTGTTTTTGTTCTCAGAACATTTTTGGGTTCTAAGAACACTTCGTGGTATGACTATAGGAATGCCTGGACGGTCGATCCCTGCTCAAAAAAGGGGGGTTCTGCGCACGGACGCTTTGGCATCCGATGGCTCGGGAGGCCAGGGCGTCAACGCGACGAGCTCCCTGGCCAGCAAGGCGACGTGGGGTGCACTTCGAGCCCCTCCCAGACCTCTTCACTCGACTGGCGCAAATGCTCGCGAGGAGCAGCACGCCCTGTCGGCTGAAGCAAAGGCTCGCGAGGAGCACACGCGCTGTCGGTTGAAGCAGAGGCTCGCGAGGAGCCCCCTCGGTGGAAGCAAAGTCTCGCGCTTCGTCGCCGCCGCTGTGCTTGTCGCGCAGAATCGCGCTCCCGTCGTGTCGTGCTGATGCGTCGTCGCCCCAGCCGCTCCTGTACATCGTCACGACGGTGGTACGTCTCGTTCGTCCGTCAACCGCCGCCGCCGTCGCCGCCATCGCCGACACCGCCGGGGGTTCTGCTCGGGATGCCGCGGCTCAGCAAGGGGGGGCAGGGGGAGGAGGGAGAGGCGATCGGGGGAGGATGGAGGAGGAGGAGGAGAAGGAGGAGGAGGAGGAGGAGGAGGAGGAGGAGGAGGAGGAATAATAAGACCAGCAGTCTCATGAGGAGAGGAGGTGGGGAAGGACGGCGGGCGAAACGGCAAACAGAGCGGAGGGCGGAGGAAGCAGGACAGAGCAGGAAGGACGAGGAGGAAACGCACGAGCACAGGGGGGAGGAAGAATGGCGGAGGGAGCAGGGAGGAAGACACGACGAGGAGGGGGGGGGGCGGAGGATCGGGGTGCGAGGAGGGGAGGGATGAAGAAGCGGGGGGGACGGACTCAGGAGGGACACCGGCCGCGAGCGAGACGCACGCGGGCTCACGACAAGCACATTGGAGCACCTTTGACCAGGGTTCCGTGCGGCAGGGCCGCGCGAGAGAGGTGCGATTGGAGCAGGCTGAGGAAGGAGGGAGACATGATAAGAGAGGGGATCTTCGAGATTCAGAATGGGGGAGGAGGACGTGGATGTGGAGGAGGAGAAGGAGCGGAACGGATGACGTTGAATTGGCGAATGGGATGACGAGGACGAACAGGAGGCGCTAAGTGGATCACGAGGACGAAGGGAAGAAGGAGGGCGAAGATGAGAAGGATGATCAGGATGAGGGAGCCGAGGAGGAGGGGGAGGAGCAGGTGCGCAGGAGGAGCATGAAGGTGAGCAGGAGGCTGGTGACATTTTTTGTTTGCGAGGAGGGGATGGAACAGGAGGAGATGGAAAAAACAGGGAGGAGGAGGAGGAGGCGGGGAGGGGGTGATGACGAAAAGGAGGAGGTGGGAAGGGAATTGGGAGCGGAGTGGAGCGAGAAGAGAGGAGGGAGGACGGACCCGAGCGCTGCACGTGCAGGTGGTGCGGGCGGATATTCGGGACATGCCGTCGTGCCGTCCATGACGGAGCAGGCGGATGGGAAGGAGGACCAGGAAAAGGAGGAGGAAGCGGAGGGGGAAAGGGAGAAGGACTGGAGTTGTTTGGATTGGACCTGGATTCAGCGTTGGGTTGATATTCGGCTAGACTGGGAAAGGAGAAGGACGAGAAGGATTAGGACGAGGATGACAAGGAGGACGAGAAGGAAGAGGATGAGGATGAGGACGGAAGAGGACGATCAGGGATGAGCAGGAGGAGGACGAAGAGGATGGAGGACGAGGAGGATCAGGACGAGGAGGCCGCAAGTCCGGCTCCACGTGGCGCCGCGGGCACGGGTTCGGCTCGCCGAGGCCCCCGGCGGCGAGACGAGCGCGGAGCTGGACGAGGCGGGGAAGTGCCGCCTGCCTGCTGCTCCCCCACACCAGAAGAGGAGTGCACAGCAGGAGAAGGGAGGGAGGATGGGGGAGGAGGAGAGAGGAGAAGGACGGAGACGGAGGGAGGGAGGGAGAGAGAGAGAGGGAGGAGGAGGTGGAGGAGGAGGAGGAGGAGAAGATTGTTGCTATTCCTCCTCTTTGCCTCTTCTTCTCCTCCTCCTCCTCCTTCTTCCCCTCCTCCCTCCTCGTCCTCCTTCTCCCTCTCCGCCGTCTCCTCCCTCCGTCTCCTCCTCCTCCTCCTCCTTCTCCTTCGTCTGCTCTCTATATTCCGCCCTCTCCTTATCCCGCCTCCTTTCTGCGTTGTGCTACCTCCTCCTACTCCTCCTCTTCTTCCTTTTCGTTTTCCAGCTCTCAGGGAATTGCCCAAACCCTCTGGGGTAACTGCGAACCGTTAGGCGTTTGGCCATGCTTCGTAGAGGTTCCTCCCCTGCGTTTGCCACGATCCTCGCAAGAGTTCCTGGCCAACCGCCTTATCCTCCTCCTCCTTCTCCTCCTCCTCCTCCTCCTCCTCCTCCTCCCAATCCTCCTCATCATGTGGGGTATCGAAGGTTGGTAAGCCGATGTTTTGGGGGCGGTCGTTTGGGGAATCCCTGGCCGCGCGGTGCTCGCAAGGGTGTTTCAAGTCGTTTGTGGAATCGCGAATCTCCACCTCAAGCCCATCAATCGGTTCTGTGCGTCCCTTTGTGGCGGGCCGCGCTTCTCTTCTCGTGTGTCGGCAAAGGCCTCCCGGCTGCTCCAAGAAGCGTGCAGGGAGTGGGCGGACTTCCATGTTGCCCCCGGCCTCGCTATCGTCGGATTTGAGCTGGGGCCTTGGGTTGGGCACGATCCTCGAAGGAGAGATGCGCCGTCAGGCCACCGCGGTCGCTCGCTCGGCCGCCAGTTCGAGCGCCTCGGTTCGGCCGTGTTCGGAGGGAGCGGTCAGCACGCGCCCGCACAGGTGCCAGCCGGTGCCCCTCCCGCGCCAAGACTCCCAGAGGTTGCGGACGAGCCTCGCGTCCTCGCCCGCCTCCTCCGGGTTCCTTTTTGCTCGTGGCCCTCGCGTTCTGCGTGGATGGACCCGCAGGCTTTCAGTGACCCTCCTCCTCCTCCTCCTCCTCCGCCTCCTCCTCCTCCCCCTCCTCCTCCTCCTCCTCCTCTCCTCCTCCTCCTCCTCCTCCTCCTCCTCCTCCTCCTCTCCTCCTCCTCCTCCTCCCCCTCCCCCTCCCCCCCTCCCCCCCCCCCTCCCCCTCCCCCTCGCCTCCGCCTCCCCCTCCTCCCCCTCCCCCTCCCCCTCCGCCTCCCCCTCACCCTCCTCCCCATCCCCCGATCGATTTGACCGCGCGGATGCGCGCGGCTCTGGGGGCTGCCAGCGTCTAGCCGCAGACGTGCGCGCGCGCGTTCCTGCGGAGGTAGAGGAGCGCATGCCAATGATCCATCTCGCCGTGCGTGCCGAGGGTGGCAGCCCCCGGCCCACGTTCTGGCATGTGCCCGTGTTCGCGTGGTCTCTCCGTCTGGCAGCGCATGCCTCCCTGGGCCCTCGGACGCGCCCTGCGGCTGGCTGCGGGTCAGAGCTCAGATGCGAGAGGACGGCGGCACCTGCGACCAGCTCCCCGCGGCATCCTTCGCGTAACCAAGACGCGGCGTGGCCGCTAGCATTCACCTGCGGGACGAAGCGCTGCAGCCCCTTGTTGCGCATGGCGCACATTCGCACCTGGACGGGCGGGTTGGCGTGCGATGTGCGACATTCGTCGTCGGAGCCCCGACCCCCGATGCATCATGGGCTGTGATGCCCCCAGATTCTCTCGCTCCCTACGCCAGGTCTCGTGGACCCTTTTCCTGGGTGACCACTGGCATTTCTGGCCTTCCGTGACCGTCGTCGATGCTCTAGTTGTTGGCCCTCGTTCCTTTGCTCTCTTCCTTGGCCACGGCTTGCCGCTACGCATCGCCTCCTCCGAAATCTTCGGAGAGGGCTGGGCCGACGGGCGCCCTCGGACTCGGAAGCGGTGGATTTCACCCAAGCTGCCCTTCTCGCAGCTGACCTCCCGCACAGCGTAGGGGATCGCAAGTGAGTGTGGATGGAGCTTTCTTGGGTACGTTCGGCCTCTTCCTGCTCCTCCTCCTCCTCATCCTCCTCCTTCTTGTTCCTCCTCGTCCTCATCCAAAGGAAGACGGGGGAGGGAGGAGAAGGAAGAGGAGGAGAAGGAGGAGCAGGGGGAGCAGGAGTATGCGGAGGAGGAGGAGGACAAGGGGTGGGGGAGGTGATGAGGAGAGGGGGAGGGTGATGAGAGGGATGAGGGGGAGAGGCGGGGAGAGTGGCAGATGAGAAAGGAGAAGGAGGAGAAGGTGGAGGAGGAGGAGGAGGAGGAGGAGGAGGAGGAGGGGGACGAGGAGAATTGTGATGATGAGGGTGGTGGTCTTCGTTCATCTCGATCATGCCCCGGGCGTTGTGTTTTATCAGTTTCCAGCTCGGTGTGTTGGGCAACATGCCACAGCGCCGTCAGGTCCAAACCAAATAACGGAGACACCACAAGCAATTTGGCATGTTTTGGTTTGCGTTGTCAGGTCCGCCAGTTCCCATCGGCTGCGGACGGGCCGTGGGTTCCCAGGCCTGTTTCGCACGGGTGTCAGACTGGTGTCAGAGCGTTTTAGACAACAAAAAAATCAGCTCTGCGCGCAGGAACCATTTAGAGTCCCGGCCCCATCTATGGATGCTGCGGCGAGAACGGGAGAGCGGAAGCGAGTACGGCAGGGAACGCAAGGAACAGTTTTCGACAAGAGAGTATGGAACGTTAAGAAACGAGGAAGGTCCACGGCGACCGGCCTCTGAAAACGCAGCAACAAAAATATGATCCCCAAACATGCATATCACACGTCGCCTTAGTTGGTTCGTTTTCCGCCTATCAAGATCCAAACGCATAAACAAGGGAACACAAGGCCAGGTCGGTCTTAAGATGAACCGAGGTAGTGACAGTAGTGGTGATGATGATGATGATGATGATGATGATGATGATGATGATGATGATGATGATGATGAAGAGGAGGAGGAGGAAGAGGAAGAAGAAGGAGCATGGGGAGACGATCCCCCTCGTCTTCCGGACGAGGTGGAGAAGTACAAGAACGCGTTCTTCGTCGAATCAGGGGCTGGCTCGGCAGGTGTTTTTTTTTGATCGCCCTCGTGGTTGCTGTTCGCCTGTCTCTTTTCGCCACCGCAGGCGTGTTGTGGACGAGGACATGGTGAGAAGAGGAGGACGAGGATGATGAGGGAGGTCGAGGGAGCAGCAGGGCGTGTTCTACGCGGCCCCCGAGTGACCGCACCTGTAATGGGCAATTAATTGGGAGCACTGTCAGCATTGGGACGCCACCGAGTCACTTGATGCGGACCAGCGCCAGCGCTACTTTGAGAATATGCCCCCGCACCTGGCGCGAGGAAGACGCGTGTGACAGACGGCCGCCAACGGCCCTCCCGTGCCACTGGCCGAGCCCGCAAGCCAGGTACTTGCTATCCCGCCTCAGGGTCTGGGCTGACAAGAGCCACACGGCACCGCACAGCACTCGGCACTCGGAGCCGATGCCCAGGTAGGGCAACCTTACCCCCTGGGGCCAATGGACGGCGCGCGGAATTCCCCGCCCCGCTGCCCAGACCCGCACGCAGCGCGTGAGGAAGCACTGGCTCGATGCTGTCACGAGGTCCCGAATGGCCGAAACCACCAAGCTGCCGCCGCGGGCCTGCTGAATCCTCTGGCCTTCGAGCCCTGGAGTGTCAAGGATCTTGAGGGTTCTGCGCAGCCTCCGAGTGACCGCGCCTGCAATGTGCAATCAACTCGAAGCGCTGCTTTCGTGGGGACGCGACCGAGCCACTCGATGCGGCTCGCTGCTGTGAATCCGCCCGCCTCCCTGAGCCAAAGGCAGAGGCGGGACGAGGAGGAGGAGACGGAGGAGGAGGATGAGGACGAGGACGAGGACGAGGACGAGAACGAGAACGAGAACGAGGACGAGGGCGAGGCGGAGCAGGAAGAGCAGGAGGATGAGCACATCTTTCGGAGCGATTGTTCACCACTGCGAGCATGTGCATCGTCGGGTCCAGTTTCGGTGCCGGTGTCGCGCAAGAGCGTTGTTGGCCAGACGACTTCTGCGCGCCCGCGTGCGCGGAGGTGGAGGTTCGAGAGTGCAGGGGTGCGGTCGAGGAAATACCTCACGATATTGCTTTTCCGCTAAGCCCCATAATAGACGGGGGGTCGCCCCCCGCCCCCCGCCCCACCTTGTGACTGTAACGAACGTACAGGGTGAGGGGGGCGGCTCCCCCACAGACATGGCGCCGTGCTTTCAGGCATGTTGTGGAGCTGACAGGCATCGGACGGCCCTGAGACGCCTCCAGAGGCGGCGGCCGTCGTCGTCGTCGTCGTTGTCGTCGTCACCGTCGTCGTCCTCGTCCTCGTCCCCGTCAGCCTATTCTGCGAGAGAGTGCTTGATTTTCCCGGCGGGTCGTTCTAGTACACCGAAGTACGCCTACTAGTACGACTTGGCAGGTCGTACTAGTACGCCGAAGAAGAACGCCTATGCTAGTATGACACGGCGAGTCGTACTAGTACGCCCCAGTACGCCTATTTGTACGACACGGCGGGCCGTCTTAGTACGCAGAAGTATGCTTACTAGTACGACCCGCGGCGTGAGGTAGGCGTACTCGTAGGGCCGCAGTACGCCTACTAGTACGACCCGGCAGGTCGTACAAGTACGGCCAAGTACCCCTACTAGAACGACCCGCGGCGCGAGGGGGGCGTACTCGTAGGGCCGAAGTACGCCTACTAGCACGACCTGGCGGGTCGCACGAGCACGCCCAAGTGCCCCTACGAGTGCGACCCGCGGCGCGAGGGAGCCGCACTCGTAGGGCCAGAGTACGCCTACTAGCACGACCCGCGGACCGAGGGAGGCGCACTCATACGGACCACGTGCGCCTACAAGTGCGACCCGCGGGTCGAGGGAGGCGTACTCGTAGGGCCGAAGTACGCCTACTAGTAATGGAGGATGACGATTAATAAATGACCAGGGGTCGTGTTCACGCGGCGGCGCCCGGGATGACGATTAGAAAAAACCGGCCGCGGGCTGGACAACTATTTTTTGATCGTTCTCCTCCAGTCAGAAAATTATGCAGAAATAGCAGAAAACTATTTTCTTAATCGTTCTCTCTCATTGTTTAAATAAATCGCGTCATCCCGCATTACGCCCTGGGCTACTTGGGCCCTGCCAGTAGCCCCGCCTGGGCGGACTTACGAGGATGTCTCGAGCGGGGGCTCCCTCCGCCGATCGTCCTAGTAGGCCAAAGTAGCCCTACCAGCACGCAGCCCGTCATGTCCCTGGGGCCGTACGAGTACGCCAAAGTAGTCCTACTGGAAGCCCCGCCTGGGCGGACTTGCGAGGATGTCTCGAGCGGGCCCCCCCTTTCCGCCGGTCGTCCTAGTAGGCCGAAGTGGCCCATTAGTACGCCGCCGGCCAGGCCCCCGGCGCCGTATTAGGAAACCAAAGTTGCCCTACAAGGGCGGACTTCCGAGGATGTCTCAAGCGGGCGTTCTCCCCGTCGGTCGTACCAGTAGGCCAAAATGGCCCTACCACTACGCCCCCGCCATGCCCCAGGCCCCGGGGACCGTATTAGTACGCCGAAGTAGCCCTACTAGTAGGCCCGCCGGGGCGGACTTTCGAGGATGCCTCGAACAGGAGCTCTCTCCGGCGTGTCCGCACGAAGACGACTGTGCGGATCCTCACAAAACCAGTGCTATGTGCGACCTTGACAGTTACAACATAATGGCATGCGCATCGACCAGCGTTGGATGTCCTCACGATGTATACCCTTCTGAGCTTAGCGTGGGATATCGGAAGAGAAGTGGCCTGGAAAGCTTAGGGGGCATCCGAGTACTCATCGTGAATATCCGACGTCGCAGCGGAACCTTCACCCTTTCAGAAGCAGCTTAATCGTATAGTCTCTCCGAGCGCCTTCAGAAATCCGCACAGTATGCCTATGCTCACTGCGAAGGCTGAACTCACCCCTCATCGTCTTTGACGCCAACAAAGCGGGCGCGCGGTTTTCCGCGCTCTAGCAAGTCCCTTGGGAAGCGTTCGCCACCGTTTCACGCCTGTCGACCGGAGCAGGTAAAAACATGGAGTAGGAAACGGTAGGTCGATTGGATTCGGACCCGTGCTAAAAATACGAAGCAACATTCGCGAATACGAACTCTTGAAATAGGAACGGGCTGGAAATAAATCGGGATCCGGAAATGCAAGACACCCTCTCTCAGCGACTTGCGGGAAATTGGAAAGCCCAAGAAGGCGTTGAGGATCCACTCGCGGCTAGGAGCGCACTCTCAGCACGCCACGAGCCCAGTCGTGTTTGCGGAAAACACATCCCTCTTGACGCAGCGGAGCGAGCGGGCATCACATCTGTGCAGCACTGGTGCGTGCAGTGGCGGACAAGGCGGCATGCCTGCCCAGGGGCGGGCCGCTGGCAGAAGGGGCAGAGGAGTTGCAAGGAGCCCGCGATGGCATGAGCAAGGAGTAGCAGACGGCAGCGCTTGTGGCGGCCCAGGAGTTGCTCAACGCCAGCACCAAGGCAGACGCCGTCGAGGCGAGCAGGGAAAGGACCGGAGAGAGTGGGTCAAACAGGCCACCGAGTAGACGAGCGGCTCTCAAGCGTTCAAGTCCACGCGCATGGGCGACTCGACGGACGACGACGACCCCGAGATTGGAGGGATTCCGACGACGACCCAGAGATAGGAGGGACCCCGCAAGCAGGCTCAGCGGCGACGAAGGCGCTCGAGGCGTGGACGCCGCCGCGTGCGAAGGAGACCAGGGGGCGGGTGGCCCACCCGCAGGGCGGTTGCGCCCAAGCGCGGGCGACCAGGTTCGAGCGGTGCTGGGCCGCTACCAGCGGCGCTCCGGTCTGGGGTTGAACAGGCTCCACCCGAGGCCGCCGAAGCAGCTGCCCGATGGGTGCAGCGACAGGTCGGCAGCGATCTAAACGCGTGGGAGGACGATGCGAGGCCGATGGCGCCGTGGAGCATGGCGACAGTGTTCTTGCCCGGCCTGACGGCGGGCTCAGGCCGATCCGCTCGCTGGCTTTCGCGACGCGGCGGTGGGGCAGGATCAGGCAGCCGCTGTTGGGCCAATGGGAGGCAGCGCTGTAAGAGCAGGAGCGCTTCCGGGGCTCGGCTGCGACGCCCTGCGGCATGGCGGGGATGGCGTCCCAACTGGCCGCTCGCCACGGTCGGCAGGCGGGCTTCGCGCGGCGCGGGGCCCCTGGACTTGGCGAAGTTCTACGAACACGTCTCGCGCCAGGCCCGCCGCTGGAGGGCGAGACGGTCGCGTTCCCGCGGAAGTTATCGCGGCTGCTGCGCGCGAAGTCCGCGTGCCGAGGAGGGCGAACTGGTTCGGGGCGGCGAGCGAAGAGCTGGAGATGAATGGGGCGCAGGAGGCGGGCTGCTCGTGCGCCGCAGGGCACGCGAAGGTCCTGATGTACCGTGCCCCCTGCGCGCTGGCCAGGGAGTGCCCGCCAGCGAGATGCTGGGGCGTGATCAACGATGCGATGGTCCAGGCGGCGGGCAGAGCACAGGAATTTCTAGGCGCTTACCGCGACCCCACCAGCCCATCCAGAAACGATGCGCAGAGGAATCGCCTCGATCAGGGAAGTGGGCAGCAGGCAGGACGGGCCCCCCAGTGGAGGCCTCTTGGAGCGTCTTGGGTGCCTCGGAGAACTTCTTGGGGCCACTTGGGGGTCTCTTGGGATCATATTGGATGCCTCTTGGGCGCCTGTTTGGGCTTCCTGGGCGCCTCTTTGGGCCTTCTTGAAGCGCTCGCGGGGGCCTTGGGGGGCGCTCTTGGGGCCACCTTGGGGGGCGTCGATCAAACGAGAAGCGAGCATTCGTTGGCGCTGCCCCTCGGGAGCCCAAGCAATCGCCTCGTGGGGCGCTCTTTGGGCGCTCTTGGAGCTCTCTTAGGCGCTCTGTGGGTAAACCTGGGGCTCTCTGGAGCATCTCTCGGAGCCATCTTGGGCCATCTTGGAGCCATCTCAAGGGCTCGGATGGCCATCGGAAGCAAAAACTGCGAGAAAGCCAAACACATATCCTAAGGTTTTGGCTTCTTCGGGGCCTCCTGGGGGAGCTCTTGGGCCACTGGGGGCCGTCTTGAAGCGGTCTTGGGGCATATTGGAGCATCGCGGGAGCCATTCTGAGACATCTTGGGATATCTTGAGCCATCTTGGAGGTCATCTTGGGCTCTCCCAGGCGTTCCGGGAGCCATCTTAATCTGCGCCCCCCCCCCCCCCCCCGAGAGGCCAACGCGCGGCTGGAACCTTCGTAGAATCAATGATTTGGCATTCTCGCCGGGGCCTCTCGGGGCATCTTTTGGTGCCTCCGGGAGATCTTTTGGGGCCTCTTGGAGGCCCCTTGGGGGCCGCTTGGGGGCATCCTGGGGGCCTGCCTCGTCGGGTTCCCGAGCCACCTCCCGGGGCGCCCCTGCGAGCCTTGGGGTCATCTTTGGGCCATCTTGGGCGAGGTCGATCACAGGAGGGGGTGGGTCCAAAACCCTAGTGAAACCAATGATTTTGGCTTCCTCGCCGCGGCCGTTTTGGGCGCTCCGAGACCTCGCGAAACCCCTTGTCCAGGTCCAGGGGGCGGGGTAGGGGGGAGGGGCCACGAGCCCCCCCCCCCCCCCGGCCCCCCCCCCACCCCCCCCCCCCCCCTCCCCCCCCCCCCCCGCAAGACATCTCGCTCACCCCCACCCGCCCCCCAACGCACACGTAGCACCGGAGCCTGGCCCGAGCCGCAGCATATCGAGCGTCGGTCTTGGACGGCCTGTACTGGCGCCGCCGCCGCGCCGCCCACCGCCGCCGCCGCGCCCCCGCTGCCAAATCTCGCGCCGACAGCCGCTGCCGCCGCAGCCGTTGGCGCCCACCGCTGCCGCCGCCGCGCCGCCATCGCCGCCGCCGCGCCGCCGCCCCGCCCCCGCCCCCGGCCCCGCCGCCGCTCCGCCGCCGCCCCGCCGCCGCCCCCGCAAGCATACCGCTGCCCCCGCCGCAGCCGCCGCGCAGCAAGTGTACTCTGTATTCCCAACCCATCCTGCGGGGTTGGGGTCTTCGTTTTGAAGAGACGGTGGCCCGCGTCTCCTCTCCTCCTCTCCTCTCCTCCTCCTCTCCTCTCCTCCCTCCTGCAACTCCTTCTACTCTCCTCTCCTTCCTCTCCTCTCCTACTCCTCTCCTCTCCTCCTCATCCCCCCTTTTCCTCCTCTCCTCCTCTCCTCCCTCCTCCGCCTCCTCCTCCTCCTCCTCCTTTCCTCCCCTCTCCTCCTCCTCCTTCTCCTCCTCCTCCTCCGCCTCACTCCTCCTCCTCCGCTCCTGCTCTCCTCATCCTCCACCTCTCCTCCTCCTCCTCCTCCTCCTCCTCTTCCTCCTCCCACCATCATCATCGTCGCCACCCATTCCGGCACACCCCTCACACGCTTCGTGGCCCCATAGGGGGCTCCACCGAAGGTCCCAGTGGGTGTGCCCGCATGCGTCCCGCACACCCATTTCGGCACACCCCTCAGACGCTTCGTGGCCCCCATAGGGAGCTCCGCCGAAGGTCCCAGTGGGTGTGCCCGCATGCGTCACGCACACCCATTCCGGCACACCCCTCACACGCTTCGTGGCCCCATAGGGGGCTCCACCGAAGGTCCCAGTGGGTGTGCCCGCATGCGTCCCGCACACCCATTTCGGCACACCCCTCAGACGCTTCGTGGCCCCATAGGGAGCTCCGCCGAAGGTCCCAGTGGGTGTGCCCGCATGCGTCCCGCACACCCATTTCGGCACACCCCTCACACGTTTCGTGGCCCCACAGGGAGCTCCACCGAAGGCCCCAGTGCTGCCGTCCGCATGCGTCCCGCACACCCATTTCGGCACACCCCTCACACGTTTCGTGGCCCCATAGGGAGCTCCACCGAAGGTCCCAGTGGATGTGCCCGCATGCGTCCCGCACACCCATTTCGGCACACCCCTCACACGTTTCGTGGCCCCATAGGGAGCTCCACCGAAGGTCCCAGTGGGTGTGCCCGCATGCGTCCCGCACACCCATTTCGGCACACCCCTCACACGTTTCGTGGCCCCATAGGTGGCCCCATTGAAGAACCCAGTGGGTGTGCCCGCATGCGTCCCGCACACCCATGTCGGCACACCCCTCACATATTTCGTGGCCCCATAGGGAACCCCACCGAAGGTCCCAGCGGGTGTCCCCGCATGCGTCCCGCGCACCCAGTTCGGCACACCCCTCACACGCTTCGTGGCCCCATAGGGAGCCCCACCGAAGGTCCCAGTGGGTGTGCCCGCATGCGTCCCGCACACCCATTTAGGCACACCCCTCACACGTTTCGTGGCCCCACAGGGAGCTCCACCGAAGGTCCCAGTGGGTGTGCCCGCGTGCGTCCAGCACACCCATTTCGGCAAACCCTTCACATGGCCCCATAGGGAGCTCCACCGAAGGTCCCAGCGGGCGTGCCCGCATGCGTCCCGCACACCCATTTCGGCACACCCCTCACACGTTTCGTGGCCCCATAGGGAGCTCCACCGAAGGTCCCAGTGGGTGTGCCCGCATGCGTCCCGCACACCAATTTCGGAAAACCCCTCGCACGCTTCGTGGCCCCATACGGAGCTCCACCGAAGGTCCGAGCGGATGTGCCCGCATTCGTCCCGCACGCCCATTTCGGCACACCATTCACGCGCTTCGTGGCTCCATAGAGAGCTCCACCGAAGGTCCCCGTGGCGCAGTCCGCACGCGTCTCCCCCACCCAGCACACCTCCGTCGGAGGCCGTCGGAGTTCCGCGCCTCCCTCGCCCGTCGTCGCTCTGCCCAGCGGCAATAGACTTGCCCGCTATCAGCCAGCTGCGCGCAGCGGACGACCCGCGCGCGTCGCTGGGCCCCCTCCGGGGCGACCTGCGCGCGTCGCTGGGGCTCCGCGCTGCGCTGCGCCTGCAGCTTTGGACTTTTGAGTGCGCGGGCAAAGAGGGAGTAAAAGAAGGGGAGGAAGCGGGCGCGATCCTCGCGGTGGCGTCGCGGCGCGCGGGCGATGCCGTCGGGGAGTCCCAGGGAAGCTCCTTGCGGCGGCCACGCCCAGCGTCACGAGTATTCAGAGGCAGCCATCCACAAACTATTAGCATTCATATACAATAACACCATGCGTTGGCATACTCGTATTCATGCACGTAGACTCGCTCGCACGCAGATTCATTCACAGTCAGACGCACTCGCGCTCATATTCACCCGCGCTCAGTCTCCCTACGTACTCAGATCAATCGTTTTCGTTCGCGTCGTGTACCACGCTATTTTTTTTCGGCACACCACTAGCACGGTTCGTTGCCCCATAGGGATCACCACCGAAAAACGGAATCACAATTGCGGTACTCACACCTGCATATGGTTGGGTCCTTCGCTTGGCTAATTCCCCACATCCTAACTGGGGTTCTTGTTTTCTCTGCACACCCTCCGCGCAGGCTCTCTCGTCCTCCTCCCTCTCCTCTGCTCCTCTTTGCTTCCTCCTCCGCATCATCATCACCATAACCACCACTCCCCACTCATCATCATCATCACCATCATCATCAGCATCACCATCAGCACTGTAACTGTCGTCACTCTTGGGCTCCTCAGGTTTGAACTTGGAGGAAGTAGCAAGCGGGAGCCTCGTCTGTGAGTGAATTGCGAGCAAGTCTCAGGCGGGAGCCCCCTCCCTATGGGGCCCGCAGATCATGTTATTAATCCGAGCGGGTCATCGGATTCCTGAAACTGTCGTCACTTTTGGGCTCCTCAGGTCTGAATTTGGAGGAAGTATCAGGCGGGAACCTCGTTTGTCAGTGAATTGCGAGCAAGTCTCAGGCGGGAGCCCCCTCCCTATGGAGCCCGCAGATCATATTATTAATCCGAGCGGGTCATCGGATTCTTGTAATTGTCTTCACTTTTGGGCTTTTCAGGTCTGAATTTGGAACAAAAGTATCAAGCGGGACCCTCGTCTGTGACTGAATTGTGAGGACGCGTCAGGCGGGAGCCCCCTCCCAATGGGGCCCGCAGATTATGTTATTAATCCGAGCGGGTCATCGGATTCCTGAAACTGTCGTCATTGTTGGGCTCCTCAGGTCTGAATTTGGAGGAAGTAGCAAGCGGGAGCCTCGTCTGTGAGTGAATTGCGAGCAAGTCTCAGGCGGGAGCCCCCTCCCTATGGGGCCCGCAGATCATGTTACTAATCCGAGCGGGTCATCGGATTCCTGTAACTGTTGTCACTTTTGGGCCCCTCAGGTCTGAATTTGGAGGAAGTATCAAGCGGGAGCCTCGTTTGTGAGCGAATTGTGAGGAAGTCTCAGGCGGGAGCCCCCTCCCTATGGGGCCCGCAGATCATGTTAGTAATCCGAGCAGGTCATCGGATTCCTGTAACTGTCGTCACTTTTGGGCCCCTCAGGTTTGAATTTAGAGGAAATATCAAGCGGGAGCGTCGTTTGTGAATGAATTGCGAGGAAGTCTCAAGCGGGAGCCCCCTGCCTATGGGGCAGATCGCGTTATTAATCCAAGCGGGTCATCGGATTCCTGTAACTGTCGTCACTTTTGGGCTCCTCAGGTCTGAATTTGGAGGAAGTATCAGGCGGGAGCCTCGTTTGTCAGTGAATTGCGAGCAAGTCTCAGGCGGGAGCCCCCTCCTTCTGGGGCCCGCAGATCATGTTATTAATCCGAGCGGGTCATCGGATTCCTGTAACTGTCGTCATTTTTGGGTTCCTCAGGTCTGAATTTGGAAAAAGTATCAAGCGGAACCATTGTATGTGAATGAATTGTGAGGACGCGTCACGCGGGAGCCTTCCTATGGGTCCCGCAGCTCACGTGGTTTCTCCGGGTCATCCTCCGGCGCGCGCTTCCTCTGGGTCGTCCTCCGGCGCGTATCGGCTGGGACGCACGTCGTGCGCTTCCTCTGGGTCGTGCTCCGCACGAGGACGAGGAGGAGGAGGATTGCCAGGAAAAGGAGGAGGGATGATGCAGGACGAGACAGGAAAGCAGGAAGAGGAAGAGGCTGAGGGGAGGAAGGACGAGGAGGAAAAGGAGGAGGAGGAATGCCCGAGGAGGCCCCAGTAGGTCCCGGAAGGCCCAGAAGGCTCCAGGAGGCCCCAAGAGGCCCCAGGAGGCCCCAGGAGGGGGCAGGAGGCCTAAGGAGGAGGCAGGAGGAGGAGGAGGAGGAGGAGGAGGAGGAGGAGGAGGGGGGGGGAGGAGGGGGGAGGAATATGGAAACGAGGAGGAGGAGGAGGAGGAGGAGGAGGAAGCGGATGAGGGAGAGGGAGAGGAGGAGGACAGGGGAGGAGGAGGAGGAGGAGGAGAAGGGAGAGGGAGAGCAGGAGGAGGAGGCAGGAGGCAGGAGGGGCAGGGGGAATGGGGGGGAGGAAGCATAACGAGGGGGAGGGGGAGGAGGTGGAGGAGGCAAGAAGAGGAGGAAGAGGCAGGGGTTGAGGCAGGAGGAGGAGCAGACAGGAGGAAAACGAGGAGGCAAGAGTAGGTGGGAAAAGGGAAGGGGCAGGAGGATACCCCCATGCAAGCTAAAGAGATTATCATGTGGGTCCTTCCGTCGGAGTAATTTTTGGACCGGGATGGCGGGGGGAGGCCTCGTTGGGTTCGCTGCTCATGTTCTGAAGTTGGAGACAGAGTGCGTTTTGTAATGTTGCTTACAAGGGATGGTGAGGGCAGAGTGTGTTGTGCATTGTTGGTTACAAGGGATGATGGGGGGGGTCCGCATTGACCTGGGTTGGCTCCCGGTCGCCTGGGGGAGGGGGTGTATATTAATAGGGAACAGTGGTAAACCCTTCCCCGAACGGGAAGAAGGAGGGGTGGAAGAGGAAACTCCCTAAACCACGGACGCCCAGAGGGCTGGTGGGATTGGGGGGCAGCTGCCAGAGAACATGCCCCAAGCTTGTCAACTTGCTGGAAGCGGAGGTCCTGGTGGTAGCCTGGCGCCAGACCAAGTTCATTGCGGGCGATGTGGAGACGGCCAGGATCGCGAAGCTCACCTTCGTGGAGGAAGGCATGGTGCTCGAGAGGACTTCAGGCGCCAAGAGCCCCGGCTGCGACGCCACCGACGGCGCGAGGAGGAGGGCGCTCGAGCAGGGCGCGCGGTGGGCAAGGGCGGCCATGGTGGCAGGCCGCGCGCAGGCGTTCCGAGCTGCAGGAGCGGCGACCAGCGGGCGCCCGCAGAGGGGCAGCCCGACGGCCAGAGCGCCGCGGAGCTCAGGAGTCACGGGAGCCGCGGGCCACAAGTTGCACGCGGTTCCGCGCCCAGGTCGCGAAGGCAGATGGGGGGCTGCTGAGAGGAGCGGCGGCGCGCCTCATTGTTCGAGCGTCGCGACGGCGAGGCCAGCGCGACCCGGGAGGGCTGGCGGCGACGGAAGCAGCCAGGGCGTCGGCGACGTGCGCGGCGAAGCCGACCTGGGCGCTGCCCAGGTTCGCGATGGGGAAGTGCTGGCAGGGTGGGGCGAGGCCGATGAAGAGGAATAGGCGCGGGCGGGAGCGGTCAGCCCTGCGGGCGCCGCGTGCCTGACCGCGGCGACAGCAGGCATCGCGATGCCGCCCGCATTCGAGCTCCTGATGCCGACAGGAGAGGCGCCAGACATCAGATGGCTGGTGCTGGCGCACGTCAGCGAGGTTGTCGGGGGAGGAGCGAGGTGGATGGAGCATGCTAAGGCGCTGCTAGCTCTGGGCAAGAGGTCTGCCTGGGGAGGCCAAGCACATCGGGGGGCAGATGGCCGAGGAGGAGCCGGAGACCTGGGACAATCAGAAGAAGGAGGCGTTAAGGTGCGCGGCAGGGGGCCGCGCGGACGCAGGCGAGGCCGCTCGACCGGCGCCGGGCCATGACGGGGAATTGCACGAGGTGCAGAGGCAGGGAGGCACGCGGTGGCATCGGCACTTCGACTGCGACGCGGCGCTCAAATTCAGGAGGGGCGTCTGCCCGAGGCGGCGCTGCAGGCGCCCTCCTCGCAAGGCGAGGGGGCCGGCGAGAGGTTCGCGCAAGGCTTGTTCTCTGAGGCCACGCAGGCGCGGAAGGCGCCGCGCGCGAGGCCAGAAGTAGAGGAGCTCCACCGGCCGCGGGCGCCGCCAGGAGGCTTCTTCCAGGACGGGTCTTCGCGGGCGGGTCGGCCTCGGACCCGACCGACGAGATCCTCGGGGGAGTTGGTTGGGCCATCGCGCAGCATTGCAATGGGGGCCGGGTCTGCGACGCCGCGCGCGACGCAGCGCCGCCGGCGTGGGCCCCGATGCCGCTTGCGAGGGGCGGCGAGGACTACGCGTTCAATTTCCTGTCGGGCTGCTCGCAGTGGCCGATGGAGATCTTCAGCGACTGGGCGGGTTTCATCAGGGTGGCGACGGACGTCGGCAAGGCGCTGGCCAAAGGAGCGGCGAGAATGCATCTCTGGAGGAGGTGGTGGCTCGAGCTCGGCGGCCAGGACGAGGCCCATGTGACGAAGGTCGAAGCCGAGAGGTCGATGTCGGAGCGCGTGACCGAGACGGAGAGGTAGGCGCGCGAGGGCAACGAGGACGCGGGCAACAGTGCCGAAGAGAAAGCAAACTTGCAGGGCCACTGGCCACGGGCGCTCGCAGCAGAAGGAGCGCATGCACTTGCCAAGCAGACTGCGAGCAGACTCCCTGGAGGGCGCGTTCGTCGAGCTGCAGAGGGCCTACGACAATGCAGAGGAGGAGGGAGAGGAGGCTTGGGAAGCCAGCCAAGACGCCGGCGCAGAGGCAGGAGGCGCGCGTCTTGATGAGGAGGACCTCGGACCCGTGATCAAGCGGCTGGGGCGCCTTCTGGTGGAGTGGAAGAACGGCGACGGCGAGATGGGCCTGGCCAGCGGGGCTCAAGGCCACATGGCTGTCGAGTGGAGGCGAGGTGAGTTGTTCTTTCAAAAATGACGAAGCGAGAGCAAGTGCTGCAATGAGCAGGTCTGGAGGCCGAGGAAAGGCCTGCACCCGCTGCCCTGCAGGCGGGCGCGCAGGTGCGACTTCAGAGACTGAGTCGGCAGAGCTCTCGGGCAGGAGTTGGAGGCCGCGGCTGGCGAGCGGCTTCAAGTGCAGGATGACGCCCCGAGGGGGCGAAGAGGAGGGCGCGATGCTGGAGGAGGCCCCAACGCCTACGGCGGAGCCCTGCCGCTGAGGCCGCTGGGCGACGCCGTCGACGAGGACGGCCTGCTGGCCCTAGGCAGGAGGGCGAGGGCAGCCAAGGCGGAGGCTGCGCGAGGGTAGGAGCCTGCCTTGAGGAGGAGGGGCAGGGAGGTTCAGAGCCGCGCGCTGGGGGGAACGGGCGGCCACGGCAAGGGCGCGGCGGGCGCTCCGAGCCGAGTGTGATGGCTGCCGCGCGCTGCAGGGCAGCCGACGCCAGCCGTGACCAGCGCGGAGGGCGCGCAGGTCAGAGGAGAGGCGAGGCCAGCTGCGTGGCGGCGGGCCTGGCGGCGGACGCCTGGCGGCGCCCGCCGAGGAGGAGGGAGCCGGAGCTGCGCGCGGGGAGCCGCCACGCGCGCCGTTCGGCCGCGGGGGTGAGAGCCTGCGGCCCAGACCCCCGCAGCGCCGTCAGAGCCTGTAGACGCCCGTCCTCGTTTTCGTCCTCGCCACGTCGTCGTCGTCTTCGTCGTCATCGTCGTCATCGTCGTCGTTACCCTCGTCCTCGTCCTTGTCCTCGACCTGTCCTCGTCGTCTTCGCCGTCGTTCTCGTCATCGCCGTTGCTTCCGAGGGCCTCGCAGGTTCTCCAGACGCCCCCAGAATCCTCTGGAGACCTCTTGTTGCCTATGAGACCTCTTGAGACCTTCAGAGGCGGCCGTCCTTGTTGTCGTCGTCCTCGTCCTCCCCCTCGTCCCTCGCTCTTTTTCGTCATCGTCGTCGTCGTCGCCGCCCCCGCCGCCGTCGTTGTCGTCGTCGTCCTCGTCCTCGTCCTCGTCCTCGTTCTTATTGTCGTCGTCGTCTCCGAGGGCCTCGCTGGTCCTCCGGATGCCTCCAGAAGCCTCCGGAGGCCAATTGTGGCCTCTGGAGACCACTGAAGACCTTCAGAGGGGGTCGTCGTCGTCGTCGCCATCATCGTCGTCGTCGTCGGCGTCGTAGTCGTCGTTGTCGTCCGTCGTCGTCGTCGTCCTCCTCTTCGTCGTCGTCGCCGTTGTTTTCGTCGTCGTCGACGTCCACGTCGTCGTCGTCGTCCTCGTCCTCGTCGTCGTCCTCGTCATCGTCGTCGTCGTCGTGGTCCGCCTCGTCCTCGTCCTCGTCCTTGTTTTCAGCCTCGTCGGCGACGTATTTGTCTTCGCCGTGTCGTCGTCGTCGGCGGCGTCGGCGTCGGCGTCGGCGTCGGCGTCGGCGTCGGCGTCGTCCGGCGCCTGGGCCCCCCCTTCCCCGTGGTCCGACCACGTTTCCCCTACCTCCCCACGGGGGCCCGACCCACCCCCCCGGTTACGGACGTCACTGGGAGGGCATAAACAAACAATCCCCAGTCGAAGGTTCGAGTGAGCGAGGAGGAGGAGAAGGAGGAGGAGGAGGAAGTATGGTATGATATGGTACGGTGTTTTGGGTTTGCCCGTCGAGGTCGAGTCGCAGCTGCATAGACACAGTTGGGCCAGGAGTCCTGGCCTTCATCGTCGCCCTCGCCGTCGGGGCGGCGCGGCAAGTCCGAGTTCCTGGCCTTCTATGTCGTCCTCGCCGCCCGAGCTTCCGCACGGCTGGCCACTGGGAGGTCGTGCACCACCACCCCGAGCACTCGGAACACCTCGGCCCGCACCCCAGGCAGCGCAGCTGGCGCCGACAGCGGCGGCGCGCACCTCCGATGAGCGCGCACCGCGGTGGCGTACGGCGATGATGACGCTGGCCGGTGCGACATGCGGTGTGCGTCGGGGTTGGACAGACCTCCTACCCTGACACGTCGATTGAGGAATTGGCCGTTTCCAGTTCGCGAGAGGGCGTCGCGGCCGTTATTGTTGCGGGCCCAGGTCCGTCGGTTTCTGTCCCAGGCCGTTTTCACTAAGGGGAGGTTTACTAAAGGGAGGTTTGTCCACCGCCGAGTGCGGCGGAATATGCGGGATGGGAGGGTAGGTGGTAAGTGGGTGCTGTTACACGTTTGTGCTGCGGCTTGGGGAGCTCACGCCCAGTCCTGCGGCGGCCGCGCAGCGGCTGCGGCAGCAGCGGAGGTGGGAGCCTGCGGGTTGCCCTCCGAAGCTGCACGGGCTGGCCTCGGCCTGAAGTTGTTTGACCCTTGCCTCCAGTGAGAAGACCCTCCCCTGTGGATGAGCCGATGCCGACGGACCGATGGAAAGGTATCGAGTGGCGCCGACTTCTTCTGGGCTGACCTCGGCTGGCGGCTCCTCGGCTGGCCGTTCGTCCACCTGGCCAGCTGCAGCACGGCTCCTGAGAAGCGGTTTCACGATGTCCTTTTGGTCGGCCTGGTCGTCGCACTAGATGTGCACACTCACAGCCCAACGAGCCGCTTCCAGCACCAAGGCTCGTACGCCTGTCCACAGTTGATGCTGCTCCTCGCTGATCCTGGCTCGGCGTATTCGTCGGCGCGGGCGTTGCATCTGAACTTCCATTCCGTGGTCATTCCCGCACCAATTTCGGTTCTCTTGCCAATATATTCTAATTTTGAACACGTGGGCATCGGCTCCCGTGGAGGACCCCCCCAGAACGGGTTCCGAAGGTTGGTTCCAACGGAGGAGGAGGAGGAGGAGGTGGAGGAGGAGGAGCCAGAGAATGGAGGAGGTTCGATGGCGGGGGCGGGATGAGGAGGGCGGATGGAGGGATGATGAGGGAGAGAGGGAGGAGGGAGGGAGGAGGAGGAGGAGGAGGAGGAGGTGGAGGAGGAGGAGGAGGAGGAGGAGGAGGAGGAGGAGCGAGGAGAGAGGAGAGAGGAAAGAGGAGGGTGGAGGGAAGGATGAACGAGGAGGGAGGAGGGAGGGATGATGAGGGAGCAGGATTCCAGGAGGAGGGAGGAGGAAGGGAGGGAGAGAGGGAAGGAGGGACGGAGGGAGAGAGGAGGAGGAGGAGGAGGAGGAGGAGGAGGAGGAAGAAGAGGAGGATGCAAGGATGAGGAGGAATGAGGGAAGAGCGACGAGGGAGGAGGGGCGAGAAAGGAGGGAAGAGGAAGGAGGGGGGAGGGAGGGACAGTGGAGGGAGGGAGGGAGGGCGGAGGGAGGGAGGGGCGGTGGAGGGAGGGAGGGAGGGCGGGCGCAGTTCCGGGAGAGGGCTCTCCTGGCCGCCCAGGCGGCCCCCCGAGGCGGCCGCTCCCCGTTTTTGTTGTCCCTCGCCGCCCGGAGGAGGGCGCTGTCGTTCGGGCTGTGCGCGGCTTGCGGCGGCGGCACTGGATAAGGATAAAACAGGGCTAGGATCGGGATAAATCGCTCCAGAGCGTTCCGGAGCGCTCTCAGAGCGTTCCGGAACGCTTTGGAGCGGCCGCGGCGCCCAATACATCCTCCAAACCCGCCGATTCTCAGAGATTTCGAGTTATCCCGATCCGATTTTGTCCCGATCTCCGCGTCGTTTTAAAGGAACGTCTTCCTGGGGCCAAGGCCCTGTGGCACTCTTGGTTGTGCCAGGGCGAGGAGGGCGGCCCGCGTGTGGCCGCCCCTCGGTCGCGAGACCCATGGGCTCCTCATCGGAGGTATCCTCATCGAAAGCCTCCACCGTGCAGTGCCGTCTTTAATACATGCTCCGCGTGCGGACCTTGTATGAAAAATAAAGGGATTTAGTATCACAAACAACGATGAATTTGTGCACTGATTCATTAGCACATTAATCATGTATTAAGAATCATTTGTTTTTTTAAACATCCCATGTATTAAAAACTGTCCTGTAATGTGGGGCGATGAGTGGAGTGGCCGAAATATATTTCGTTCCGGGCCTTGAGGGCACCCTCTGGGGCCATTCATGGGCTCCTCCAGGTGCCCCGAAGGGCCCCTTTTTCTGCAGCCCTCGCTGCCCCCCTTCATTGATCGTCCTCCATTGAGTTGCGCCCAATCGGGATACAGTGCCGTTTTTAATACATGCTTCGCGCGCGGATCATGTATTAAAAATGCAGGGATGTAGTACTAAAAACAACGATGAGTTCATGCATAGATTTATGCATAAATTTGTCATGTATTAAGAATCCTATATTAAAACAAAAATCCTATGTATTAAAAGCTGCCCTGCAGGCCATCCCAGCAGAAGGCGATGATCGAGGAATCGAGGAATCGAGGTTCGAGGTCAGAGATGATCGGACGTTTTCTGATTTCCGGCCGCATGTCTCTGGGGCCATCTCGGGGCCCTCTCGGGCAGTCGTGGCGCCATCTCGGGGTGTGTTTGGTCCCGTTGGCCGTCTGGGGAGCTTCTGGGGGCGCGCCCTCGTGGGTCGTCCCCGCCGATCCAGTAAGATCGAACGTGTTCACCGCCCTTCTTCTCTTCTGCCTCCTTGTCTCCCCCATCTCGTCGTTCCGCCTTCTGCACTCCTCGTTCCCTCTTCCTCTCACTTACTCTCTTTCCCGTTTCCCCCTTCTGTTTGACCCAATGTTGTTCCCCCTCCTGCCACACTTCTTCTCCCACCTCGAGGCGGCTTCCAGCAGGACAGGACCCAACCCCTACCCGACACCTGGAGCAGTGATGATCGACGTCGCAGGTCCGCAGCTGTTGTTTCTCGAGGCCCCCAGCCATTGTCTGCCAGAGAGTTGCCGAGCACTGCAAGGCCTTGTGCCGAGCAGTTCTATGCATGGCACTGCGATCAGATCGTTCTTATCTCGAGTGGTGCTGATCGTCGCGCCCTTGGAGGCCGCTGGGCGATGCTTGATCGACGAGCAGCCTCTGCTGCGGTACCGGAAGCCGGCCCTGCCGTATATTATGCTGGAGGTGCACAATTGGGCCTCCAGTCAGTTGGTCACCGCCATCTTCAGAATCCTGGTAGAAGAGTACTTGGGTTACGAGGTCGTTGAAAATCGGGTTGGCACAAGCAACCGTGCATTCAGGCGGGCCTCCCTCAAGGGAGACAACATAGACAAAGACGGGGCCGATGGCACAGCGTTGCTGCAGGCGCTGGAAGCAGGGGATGAGTTCGGGTACGTAGCCTTAGAGGTCTGGACGGAACAGCAGCAGTCTGACATAGAACACATGACCACAGTAACGAAGCAGGCAACAAGTGCAGGCAGGATCGGCTACGTCGGGCGGAGTGGCCTGTACACAGCCAGAGCGTCCGCCGAGAGCCCGTTGAACCTTGATTCGTTCAATAATCTCAGAATCCACACATCGTTTCCGGAAAGCATGCAGCGGTTTCGGTTGATCAACGAGTCGTCTCATTCTATAGATTGTTCTGATCCGTCGCGTGGCACGGATGCTTCCCGGCTGTGGCCGTTTCGAAATTGGGACACCGAGCCAGCAAACATAACATGTCTGGCGTGCAGCAGTGGCAGTTGTAGTCTGTGGTGCCCTGCGCATGTAGATGGCGATGCAAGTTTTGGCCCAGTTCCAATTTTTCATTTCCCAGGTTACGAGCGCAAGATCTTCGAAGAGGTTGCCCACAACCAGCACCTCCATGTCGCCTTCCGATACCTGGATTTGCCTGTGCCTGATTTCGTGAAAGAAGTTGCGAGGCATAGAGCCCCATTCCTATTTTACTTCTGGGTGCCGACAGTGGGGATTGCAGCGAATGATTTTACAAGAGTTTGGCTCCCCGCGGAGGATGACTGTGGAGAGCACGATGCAAGTGACTCGAGTCGGTTGGGCACGTGGAGATGCGATACATCTGGTCAGCAGTTGCTAAAAGTTATGTCCAACAGCATTCCTGAAAATGCGCCGCTGGTTGAGCAGTTGGCCGTGCATTTCAAAATACCTGTTGGCACAAAGCTTCCGCCAGATCTCCTCCAAAACATTACTGATTTTGCGGATGTAGATCTTCACGACGCAGGGATTAGCCAGTTGTTGGGAGTCTATGGCCATTTTCAGGGCATTATGCCAGACGGTGATGGCGAGGAGCTGATTCGAAATGTCGCATGCCAATGGGTGCGTCAGAATCGAGACATATGGAAGGTTTGGTCTGATCGGAACCTGCCGTGGTGGGTTAACATTTCCAACCCGTTGTTGTTTACAGTATCGTCCGTTGTGTTAGTGGGCTGCGTAGTTTGGATCATCGTGTGGGAGATGTGTTGGTTGCGATCGGGCATGTTAGGCAAACGCTGTACGCGCAAGACGGAGATAGACGAGTTGTGTGCCGACCTGGTTGGATCCCAGTCGTCCACATGGGCGCACTCGCTTCGGTCATCCCTGGCCAGCAGGCATAGTATATCCGGCACGTGCACTGAAAGTCTTGGCCAGGAGGGATCGGACGACGCCCGTGGGGATGTCTGCACAATTGACTGGGCCACGTCCCTCTCCTTCGAGGCCCCACCCAGCGGCGTGATAGAGCTCAAGGTTCATGAGGGGAAAAACACACAGACACAATGAATCGTCGATTCCCTAGAAGATATGGGAAAATATGGGAATTGGGCGGGAAGACAGAATACCAGAAAATATGGAAAAATATGGGGAATCCTTTTATTTGTGTGTGTATTTATTTGTGTGTTCTTGGGTCCCTTGAAAGGTCGCCCGCACAGGCGACTGCTCGGGCGCGGCGGCGGTGGCCGTGAGCGCCGACGGCGGCGACGCGGCGCAGGGCCAGGACTACCGGCTGCTGTCGCACCAGTGTGCCTTCAAGCCAGGGGAGCTCGGGAGGGCGAATCGGGAACGAAACGAACATTGACGATGACTGGTAGCGGTCCCTGCTCATCTCTGAGAGGGGTCGCTATCGGCGATCGCGGTCCGCGTAGCGGCGATTGCCACCTGCCCAACACCAGTTGCTGTTCATCCTAGGAAGCACTTGGGCGTCGGCCGCAATTACACCAGAGAGCCTCCAATCAGTGGATGTCTGAATTTTTCGCAGGTGCATCGGTCGGCCTTCCTCCAGCCCAGGTCCGGTCCGAGTATGTTACAGTGTAGTCCAGCCTAGTTTGTTTTATGTGTTTCTCTCGATATATATATACACACATGTATCATTATCTATTTTCTTCTCTACATCTACATACAGACGCATTTATGATTATCACTCTCTACTCTGTCTCTCTCAATGCTCCGTTCTTTATCATAGTCGATTGGTTATCTCTCCCTGTCCCTCTCTCTGTATATATAGATATACAAGGCTGCGTTGGCGCTTCGCGCCATGCACCTTGTTGGAGCGGTTGGCCTGTCGCGCCTTCCTCTTTTCCCTTTGCGGCGTGCTCGCTTGCTCGTATCACGGAGAACCGGGTGAAGGGGAGAAGGGGGCAGTCAGTTTGGGACGGGCAAAGACTGAGTCGGAGACCACGGGCGTACGGAATGGCGTATATGGAAATCGCTGAAGTCTGGGTGCCCAGCAGAACTTCCAGATAAGTGGTTGCGAACCTGGGGTTGTGGCCAAACTGCGGCTTTCCGTAATGAAATACCATCATAGCGGGCGAGAATTCAGGGATCTACATGGGGGCATGCCGAAGCGGTGTGAGGGCCTTGTGGCCCAGCCCATCTCGGAGCCACCTCGGACTGTCCTCGGGGCGTCTTGGGATTGCCGCTCGCCCGTTTGCACGCTTGGGTGAACGTTGAGAAGGCGCCCTGGAGAGCTGGAATTCCTGGGTGGCCCTGTTGAGGAGCGTCCAGACGGTGTCCCCGGGCTGTCATGGAGCCGCCTATGGGCCCTCATGGCGCCTTCCGAAAGAGTGAGGATGCTGATTTGGCTTGTGTTGGGGCCTCCCCTGGCCGTCAGGGCGCCGCCCATGGGCAGTTTTGGGGCCGTCCCGGGCCCTCGTGGGGCCGCTTTGGGGATTCAGGAAGCGCGTTTGGGTTTAATTGGAGCGGTGTTCGGAGCTTTGACAATGTTTTCGGACGCCCAGCAGGCCGAAGGAACGAATGGTAGTAAACCTGACAAAATCATTGAAACATCAGGGTGTTTTTCGGATTCAAGCGCGTCTTGGAGGTATCTTTCGGGACGCTTCAGGGTATCCGACGAGGCCAAAGCCAACTTGATGCCATTTTGAAGCGCCTTGGGCGTGTCTTGGGCTTTCCGCCCGCCGCCTTGGGGTCAATTTGGGGCGTTCATGGGGCCGCTTGTGGGCAGTTCAGGAGCCGTCTTGGGCCCCCTGTGCGGCTTTTCTGGAGTCGGGAAAGGTTTTCGGTGCCTCGCCGGTGTTCTCGGACGCCTGGCAAGCCGAAGGAGGACACAGTCGAAGAGCATGCAACCACCACAGAAAAAGCAAGATGCTCATGGTTTCGAGCGCCTCCTGGAGGTGACATTCGAAGCGCCTTCGAGCACCCAGCCAGGGCCCGGACCGCATGATGCCATCTTGGACCGTTTGTGGGGCCAGCCGTCGTGGGGTCAGTCTTGGGCGGTCACGGGGACTCTTGTGAGCAGTTTGGGGGCCGCTTCGGGCGCTTATGGGGCTCATTTGGGGTCGGGTTTAGGGTTTAGGGTGGGGGTTCGGGTTTATGGCTTACAGTTCAGCGATTAGGGTTTAGGGCACGGTTTAGGGTTTAGGGTTTGGGGTCGGGTTTGGTTGGGTTTCGGGTTTCGGGTTTCGGGTTTCGACCGTCTCGGAGCGGTTGTCAGTGCGTCTCCAACGTTCTCGGACGCGCGGAAGGCCGAATTAGGGAGTTCCCGAAAATCATACAAGAAATAGTGAAACATCTATGTTTTTGGGGTTCGAACGCCTCTTTGGGGTGACATTAAGGTGATCTTCGGGCATCCGGCGGGGGTCGAGGCTAGCTGGATGGCATCCTCGACCGTCTTGAGTTGCTCTTGGGCCTTTCGCCGATCGATTTGGGACTGCCACCCGTCTGCGTGCGGATTTCCAGCCTCCCCCCGTGCACTGGATCTGGGGGGTCCCGTTTCGGGGGAGGGGTTTTCGCAGCCCCCCAGATTACAAATGTAGGAAGGGGAATATCGGAGGTTGGGGGGCGTGAGCGGAAGTGACCCCAACCGGGTAATCGGTTTTCGTCCGTGCTGTGCGTGCGGGCGAGGCGAAGCTGCGCGAGTTCCTGCACTGGGAGGGGCCACCGCTTGCCAGAAGGGCCGCCCCCCGAGCCCCAGGCGTGGCCCCCCAGGTTGTCCCGGCGGTTGTCCCGATGGCTGTGGTTGTCCCGATGGTTGTCCCGATGGTTGTTCCGATGGTGATGTCGTTAGATGTTGTCCCGATGGTCGTCCCGATGGTTTTCCCGATGGTCCCGATGGTTGTCCCGATGGTTCTCCCGATGGTTGTCCCGATGGTTGTCCCGATGGTTGTCCCGATGGTTTTCCCGATGGTTTTCCCGATGGTTGTCCCGATGGTTGCCCCGATGGTTGTCCCGATGGTTGTCCAGATGGTGGTCCTGATGCTTGTCCTGATGCTTGTCCCGATGGTTCATATCGGGGAAACGTAAGACTCGAGTATGCCGGAACTCGGGTTTGCCAACGGTTTTAGACGAGCGCGTCCTGGATTCTGACGGTCCAGCTTCTGTGGGATGTCTGCAGCGGGAGATCGCGTCAACTTTCAGATTTGGTCTCGTCATTTTCATGATGGCTCCGTCAGGCCAACCCGAGTCCCCCGTACCCGAGTCTTACGTCTTCCCGATCATAGATGGATATATATATATATGTATATATACATGTTGGTCGATACATTCATCGATAGATCGATTGACATATGGATACATTGATGTAGTGTTAGCTTGAGCGGTATATGAATATATATATATATAGATCTAGAGGGAATCTGTGTATATACTGATACGTTGAGATCATGTCCTGGTCGTTCATAGATTGATAGGTAGGTAGGTGAACAGGTCGTATATCGATATATACAAACAAAAACTGCATAATATATGTGTATACATACATACAGATATATATGTATTCGTAGATTGATGGAGTGATATGTATTGACATTGGTATACTGTTCGACCAAATGGTAGAGCAACATATAGAATAACAGATGGATTGATTGATCGACTGATCGAATGATAGATCTATATTGATTTATATACACATATAGATCGGATTTGGGGAGGTGGGAACGGAAGTTACCCCAACCGGGTAATCGGTTTCGGTTTCGGTTCGTGTCGTGCGTGCGGGCGAGGCGAAGCTGCGCGAGTTCCTGCACTGGGAGGGGCCATCGACTGCCAAAAGGGCCGCCCCCCCCCCGTGCGCCCGATCATGGCGACGAGGCGGCGACGGGACGGCGACTGCGGCAGCACAGCCGCCAGACCGCCAGACAGGCCCAGACGACGGGCGGTGACAAAACGGCGACAGGGCGGCGATTGCGGCAACATAGCCACCAGACTGGCAGACAGGCCCAGTTCCTTAGAACACAAGTAAGACATCCTAAGTACAAGCAATGTCTGGGGAAGAACACCGCCCCAGCTGAAGCGGAATCGGCACCCCCTCATCCCTGTCGAATCATACTACGCATCTTTCAAGGACCGTTGGTTTCGGAAGCCTTTCAAGATAGAGCTCTTCAAATCACATGACAACCAATGCTCTCTCAGGCTAGCCAACGTGGGCCCCAAACAGTCAGGTATCGCATTGTGGATGTGCAAGTTCTGTGGCGCAAGCTATTGGGTGAAAGCTACGAGGTGCAGCACATATAGTGCAAGCTAGGGGCTGCAACGAGGCGGCAACGGGCGGCAACGTTTGGAAAATTCGCCAGACCCACCCAGCGCACGAGGCGGCAACGGATGGCAACGTGGCCAAACCTCGCCGGACCCACCCAGCGCAAGAGGCTGCAACGAGGCGGCGACGTGGCGAAACCTCGCCAGACTCACCCAGCGCGCGAGTTGGCAGCGAGCGGCTACGGGCGGTAACGTGACGAAGCCGCGCCAGACCCACCGAGCGCACGTGGCGGCAACGCGGCAACGGGCGGCCACATGGCAAAACCTCGCCCGACCCACCCAGCGCACGAGGCGGCAACGAGGTGGCAACGCGCGGCAACGTGGCGAAACCTCGCCGGACTCGCCCAGCGCACGAGGCGACAACGAAGCGGCAACGGGCGGTCACATGGCGAAGCCTCGCTGCACCCACCCAGCGCACGAGGCGGCAACGAGGCGGCATTGGCAGCAACGTGGCGAAACCTCGCTGAAGCCACCCAGCGGACGAGGTGGCGACGAGGGCGCAACGGGGCCCCCGGCGGACGGTGCTTTCGGTGACGCGCGTTCGACCGGTCGGGAGTATCCCCGAGTGGCAGAAGAGCGTCGCGAGGGGCGCGCAGATTGCCCAGCAGCTTCACCGCCGCAGAAACTGCCCGTGGCCCCGCGACGCGGTGGAGCCGGCCCTGAAACTGCAAGGGGTTCTCGACCAAATCCAGGTCAATGACCAATCCAACGATGCCCTCCTTCTGCACGGCACGTCTCAAGAGAACGTTCAGGAGATCGCGAAACAGGGGTTCGACGACCGTTTCATTGATAATGCCCTTTACGGCAGCGGCGTTCATGTCACGTCGGACTTTTGCAAGGCCACTCGCCATGGCAGCGAGGATGTCTCGTCGTGGCGCGCGTCCTGCTGGGCCACCCGCACATGGCCCAAGCGCAGCGTCTCAACGCGAAGTGCCCGCCAAATATCGATGGCGAGCAGGTGCTGCACGACAGCGCCATCGCGCAACCTGGCAGAATAAATCCGAAGACCAAAAAACAGCAAGTCCATTGGGAGTTCGTCGTGCGCAGCGACCTGGCTTTTCCCGAGTTCATCGTAGCTTGCCAGTTCCTCACCAAGTTTAGGTGACACCATCGCCGGCGTGAGTGGGCCGTCCTCGTCCTTTCGTGCTGCGCGCGTGCGCTGGCCCGCCATGGCTCTGTAGGACAGGCACGTGGTGCAACAGCGCCCAGCGACTCAGCTTCTGCTGGCGGTGGCCTGCCAGGAGAATCTGCGCGGCGTCCCCACGCCAGCAGTCAGCTCGACTGCGCCGCAGCCGTCCTTCCGACCTCCCCCCTCTCCCGCGGCTGCCGCGCCGTGCGCCCCCGCGCGCCCTCGGCGCTGCGCTCCTCCCGCAGCGCGCTCCGCGCGGCGAGCGCCGGGGCCCCCTCGCCCGCAGCGCCGCGGCGGACGCGGAACACTGCCGCTGCTCGCGCGGAGAAGGGCGGGCCGCGTCGGGTGCGGGGAGGGGCTCCTTTTTTTGCAGGCCGCTCCTCGGAACGTCGTCGGAGAGCCCCTGCGGCTCGCCGCGGCCAGACGAGCTCCGTTCCTGGGAGGAGGAGGAGGAGGAGAAGGAGGAGGAGGAGGAGGAGGAGGAGGAGGAGGGAGGAGGGAGGAGGGAGGGGCCTGGGGAAATCGGCACCTCAAGGAATGCAGTAAGCCTTGGACGCCCGGGAGCCCACGTCGGGCGCTCCTGGACCATCGAGCGACGATTTGGGACGAGAAAGCGGCCCCGGGGGAGGGGTCCTATGATTCCATGTCAGGGGTCTCGCAACATGTTGCAATGCATGCATCCATCCATGCATACATGCATTCATACATGGTCGCCGTACTAATGCAGGGTCCCGAGTGGGCCCTTTTTCGGGGCTTCCTGAGGCCGCTTACAAGCCGTCTTTGGGGGCCTCCTGGGCCCTTTGGGAGCCTTCTGGGGCCGTCTTGGTTCCTCTGGGCAGGTATTGGGGGTGTTTTGGGGCGGTCAGGGGGCCCTGTTGATCTCTTTGGGAGCCCCTTGGGGCCATCTGAAGCTTCTCCAGGGGGACCCTCTTGGAGCGTCTCATTATGGGCTCGTCTTGGGGCCCATGTGGGCGCCTATTGGGCCATCTCGCTCGGAACGACCCTGGGAGCCTCTTTGGCCGTCTTGATTGCGTTGGAGACCGAGAAACCGAGATTGCGAAACCAGCACCGAAACCCAGTAGGAACCCCCATTGTTGTTGCGTCCTTAGTTGCTGCGTCTTGGGGGCCTCTTGGGAGTCGTATTCGAGCCCCTTGGGCCATCTGGGGAGCCCGCTGGGCCGTCGAGTGGTCATCGTGGGCCCACCTTGGGCCATCTTGATTTTGATAGGTTGATAGATGGATGGGCAGAAGTGCGCGACAAACGGAAATTTGAAGAAACTACCAAAGAACCCAGAACCGTCGTAAATCGACCGCCCCCCCCGCCCCCAAACCTCCTCACCGCCCGTAGGGTGGTCCGATCGGTGTGTATATATATATATATATATATATATGTACATGTGCATAACTATATAGGTATATAAGTATATAGTTTGGAAGTATATGAGTACATATTTTGGAGGTGGGGGGGGAGATCGCAGTGATCTTGAGACCCCACCACCGGGACATCGGCGTCGGTTTCGCATTCGTGTCGCGTGTGCGGGCGAGGCCAAGCTGCGTGGGCGGGCGAGATGGATGAACCCGCCTCTGCCAGGGCGAAGCCAAGCCAAACGTTGCTGCCCCCCAGGTTGGCCAGCAGTGGCCTTGTGGTGTCCCGATGGTGTCCCGATGGTGTCCCATGGTGTCCCGTGGTGTCCCGTGGTGTCCCGTGGTGTCCCGTGGCGCGCGGGAGTCCCGTGCTATGCTATGTGCGATGTTATGATATGCTGACGAACGTGAGACCGATAGTGTTATCCTTCGAGTGAGATCGATACTAAGATCGATACTAACGTCGGTCGTGAGATCGATTGAGTGAGGTCGATAGTGGGGTCGATCGTGAGATCGATCGTGAGCTCGAAGGTGTGATCGATAGTGAGATCGATTGAATGGCACGGATAGTGAGATCGATAGTGATGTCGGCAGTGAAACCGATGATGATATCAATCGTGATATCGATAGGGATTGATTGACGTGGCACGGATAGTGAAATCGATCGTGTGGACGATAGCGAGGTCGATCCTGGGATCGACAGTGAGACCGATATTGAGATCGTTGGTGAGACCGGTCGTGCGGCCGATATTGCGATTGACCGTGACATCGATAGTGACATCGATAGTGGCATCGATAGTGATATCGATAGTGGCATTGATCGGGCGACCGATCGTGAGATTGATCAAGAGATCGATTGTGGGATCGTCCATTGGATCAATGGTGAGGTCAGTGGTGATATGGATACTGTGATCGATAGTGAGGTCGCTAGTGAGATCGATAGTGAGATCGATAGTGAGGTCCCTTGAGCGAGGTCGAGGATACAATCGATAGTTCGATCGCTCGAGTGAGATGGATAGTGAGATCGATCGTGATATCGATAATGAAATTGATAATTGAAGCGATCGTGAGATCGGCTGGGAGCCTGGGAACCATGCCAGTGCGATGCGGCGAGCGGAAAAGTGGAGGAACAACGCATTTCCATGCTGACGGGTCCCAGGAATTCATGCCTCGCATGGCTTAGCATTACATTGCCGAAAATTCCCAATCAGTGCTTGCACTGAAGGGGTCCTAGCGGAGGTTGAAAGATTTGGCGAAAGTGGCTGGCCGATTTCGGTGGGCGGCTGGGTTCCCGGGTTCCCGTTTCCGCCTTCCCGGGTCCCAGTTGCTGGTTCCTGACCGACTTCGGTGGGCGGCAGGGTTCCCGTGGTTCCGGCTTCGGGTTCCCAGGTTCCCGGGTTCCCGGTTGATGTCACGATCGATCCAAGTATCGATTTTACCATCCATCTCACTCAACCGATTTCGCTATCGATATCATTAGAGATCTCATTCAAGTCATATCACTCTCGATCGAAACACCATCTCACGCAATCGATCGCGTTATGGATCTCACCACCGATCTCTTCCAATCGAGTGTACGATCGATCCCACGATCGATCTTATTATCGTGTTGACCGTTAGTATGATTAGATTGATCTTAACATCGGTATCACGATCGATCTCACTATCGGCCTCACTATCGATGTTATTACCGAATTCAGTCAATCGACCCTATGATCAGCCCCACTTCCGATCTTACTACCGATTCCACCATCGACCTTACTATAGATCTCACCCAATTTATCTCACTAGTTGAATCACCATTTTCGATATTACCATCGACCTCGATATCGGTGTCACTGTCGGTGTTACTTTCGATCGCACTATTGATCTCACCATCGATGCCACTATCGATATCGCCATCGATTCCGCCAACCAGTGCCAAGCAACGTAGATGTTTCGGCAATGCCACGCAATGCTAAGCCATGCGAAACAGGAGTTCTTGGGACCCGTCAGCACGGCAGTGCATCGGTCCTCCGCTTTTCCACCTGCCGTATCGCGCTGGCATGGTTCCTTGGTTCCCGGCCGATCTCACAATCGATCCAATCATCAATTTCAGTATCGGTTTCACTATCGATCTCACTATCCATGTCACCATCGATATCACTATCGATATCACTATCCATCTCACCATCCATGTCACGATCGATCTCACTATCGATCACACAATTTATATCACGATCGAGCTCACTATCGGTTTCACGATCGATTACACGATCGTTCTTAATCGGTGCCACGATCGATGTCACTGACTACCCAACCATCGATCGCATGTTCAATCTCACTACCGATCTCAAAATCGATTGCATGTTCGAACCGACTATCGATCTCAAACTAGATCTCACCATCGATATCCGTATCGATATCATTAATATTGTTACCCAATCTGCTTCACTGTCTATATTACTATCGATCTGACCATCAACATCGATCTCACTAGCCTTGTCACTCAATTGATCTCACTATCGATCCCACCATCGATTGCATTATCGATATCACTATCGATCACACTGATAGCTTCACTATCGATCTCACTACCGATACCACTATCAATCTAAAGATCGATGGCATAACCGATCGCACGATCGATGCCACTACCATTCTGACAACCGATCCTTCTATCGTTGTCACTATCGGTATACTTATCAATATCATCGTCGATCTCACTATCCACGTCAATCAATTGATCTCACCATCGGTAGTACTGTTGGTCTTCCCATCGGTGGCACTGTCGATCTGACTATCGGTCTCACTATATCCATGCCACCCAATCGATCCCACTATCGATCTCACTATCGATCTCACGATCGAACTTACGATCCCTCCCACCATCGATCCGATTCAATCGATATCACTATCGACGTCACTATCGATATCACTATCGATCTCGATACCGATCTCACTTTCGGTCTCACCACCGGGCTCACTAAATCGATGTCGCCACCAATCACACTACCGATCTCACTAGCGATCTCACGATCAACCTCACTTCTGATCCTACTCGATGGGTCTCACTATCGATCCCAATATCGATTTCGCTATCGCTATCATAACATGGCATAGCTTATAGCGTAGAATAGAACACCCACGCGGCGCGGGACACCACGGGACACCACGGGACACCATCGGGACATCATCGGGGCACCACCAGGACACCATCGGGACACAATCGGGACACCACAGGGTCACCACAGAGACTGCGGGCCAACCAGGGGACAGCAACGTTTGGCTCGGCTTCGCCCTGGCAACGGCGGGTTCTTTCCTCTCGCACGCCCACGCAGCCTCGACTCGCCCGCACGCGCGACACGAACACGAAGCCGAAACCGATTTCCCGGTGGGGGGGTCTCGGTTTCATTGCGATCGCAGCCGCCATTTTCCGACATAGAGAGAGAGAGAGAGAGAGGAAGACAGAGAGCGAGAACCAAACAGTTATGGAAACGAAAAAACATGAGAGATACATAGTGTGTACGTAGCACCCCGCAGATGCGGATAAGAGTGAGGGGGCGGTGGGGACGCCGGCAGTTTACGAGACTCTGGAGAAGCCCGCCGCAGGCGCAAAAGCTTCACACATTCCACAAGGAGCCCGCCGCAGGCGCCAATTTTTTCGTTAAAACAATGTGGGTAGGTCGCGGGTGGGTCGCAAATGGGTCGCGGGTGGGTCGCTGTTGGGTCGCGGGTGTGTCGCGGGTGTAGAGGGCACAGAATCCATTTCATAATAATCACCCCGAAAAATGCGAAGCCGTTAAGTAAACGCACACAAGGAAAGAATCGAAATGGCAGGGCTATTTAGTCAACGCCCAGGGCCGTTTAGTAAACGTCAATTGTCGGGCCCGGGTGGCTTTTCCTCCCTTGAGGGTGGGTCGCGGCGTGGGTCGCGGGTGGGTCGCGGGGTGGGTCGCGGGGTGTGTCGCGGGTGGGTCGCGGGTGGGTCGCGGGTGGGTCGCGGGTGGGTCGCGGGGTGGGTCGCGGGTAGGTCGCGGGTTGGGTCGCGGGTGGGTCGCGGGGTGGGTCGCGGGTGGGTCGCGGGGTGGGTCGCGGGGTGGGTCGCGGGGCGGGTCGCGGGTGGGACGACGACAACAAACAGCAACAACAACAACAACAGCAACAACGCAACTAACATAATTATCACAACGAATTCTTTACTCAGCCACGCACCCAGGGACAATGAATGACCTTTCGGCCCCCTCACCCTGATATTATCATAGATATATATATAGAGAGAGAGAGAGAGTTACGCATAAGTGCGTCTGTATGTAGATGTGTATGCACAGCGAAGAAACATAGAGAGTGACACATGCATTGAGAGAGAGGAACACGTAGAGAGAAAGAGAGAGATGAACGTAGAAGAAATAGACTGGACTACGCTGTGTATTCGAACTAGACTAGGGCTGAGGGAGTGCCGACCGAGGTACCTGCGAAAAGCTCAAAAATCCACTGATGGAGTTGTCTCTGGGGTAATCGATGTTGCTTGGCACTGATTGGCGAAATCGATCGTGAGATCGATGGTCACATCGATGGTGAGATCAATATTGCGATCGATAGCGACATGGACAGTGGGGCCAATAGGGAAGTTATATCGACGGTGGTGATGTCGATAGTGAGATCGATTGAATGAGATCGATCGTAAGATCGATCGTGTCAGCGATAGTGAGATCGAAGTTGAGACCGACAATGAGGTCGATTGAGTGACTCTGGTAACGACATCGATGGTGGGCTGGATACTGTGACCGATCGTGTGGTCGAAAGTGAGATCGACGGGAATATTGATTGAGTAAGATCGATGGTGAAATCGATCACTCGAATGGTGAGACCAAATGAGTGAGATCGGTAGTGATACTGATATCGAGGTCGATTGCGTGAGATGGTTGGTTCGACCGTTGATGCGATCTAACATCAACTGAATGAGATGAGTAGTGAGATCGATTCAGTGAGATGGATGGTTGGATCGATAATGAGATCGACGGGAAACCCGGGAACTCAGGACCCCGAAACCGGAACCCAGGGAACCCCGCCGCCCACCGAAGTCGGTCTGGAGCCAGCAGCCGGGTCCCAGGAATTGAGAAACGGGAGCCCGGGAACCCGGCCGCTTACCGAAATCGGCCAGCCGTTTTCGCCAAATCTTTCAGCCTCCGCTAGGACCCCTTCAGTGCAAGCACTGATTGGGAATTTCTGGCAATGTATTGCTAAGCCATGCGAGACATGAATTCCTGGGACCCGTCAGCATGGAAATGCGTTGTTCCTCCACTTTTCCGCTCGCCGCATCGCACTGGCATGATTCCCAGGCTCCCCGCTAATGGAGGAACACCAGTCGATTCCCACAATCTTCGCTCACAGGCGGTGTTTCTATCCCAACCCCCGGCTTTCCGACGAACAATGAAGCGGCTAGTAAAAGGAGGGGAGCCCTGGGATACATTCCCGGGGGGCAATGCGGACGCACCCCTATCGGGGTTGGACGCCCCCCCCCTCGTGTATCCCAGGGTTGGGCCTCAAACCTTCGGTCCATTCGAACATCTTCCAAAGCCTGGGATAGGGATCGACATATCCCCTGTTATCTGCGATGTTGTGATAGTGTTAAGTCGGGCTTGTCCCTCTACAGGGGGAATATTCAAAAATAGTTATGAAAAAATAGTCTGGGGACCATTTTTGAGTATTTTCGGGCATTGTTTAAGCATTTTGAAATATTTTCCATTTTTTCATCCAAAATCCCCCTGTAGGGGGACAGGCCCGACATAGTGATAGCGTTTGGATGGTAGCGCGACGATCTCGGCCAGATCCCGGGCCTCCGAGGGGCCCCGAGCCCTCGCCGTCTTTCCTCCCGCCGCTGCAGAAGCCGCCGGGTTCCGTCCCCATCGAAACCTGGTCGTATTACCAGTCTCCATATGATTCGTAGTGCGATGCTCATGTGTCGTATCTACTGTTGTCACTACGATGGCAGGCATTCGTGCTGTTATCACTGCTAAAGACATGGCACTTGCAAGCGTCACTGCTACGGATAAGAGAGAAAGATATTCTCATTCGCCCTCCTCCTCGACCTCCTTCTCTCCTCCCCCTTCCGGGCGCACGCCGAGGAGCGCGCGTCCTGCATCCGGGTGGAGATCCTGAGCGCCCCCGACTTCGGGCCCAGCTACCGGGCCCGGAGGGGCTTCCACGTGTCGCTCGACGGGGTGTGCGCGGGGCGCGCCCGGCTCCGCCGCCCGAGCGCCACGGTGCCGGGAGACCCCCTGGTCTCGGAGCCGCCAGCTTGACGCCGGTCCCCAGTCTCGGGCCGAACGAAAGGGGGGGATATAGGGAAAGGGGGGGGTTACGAAATCTGCTGCATGCAGCTGGTTTCGGCCCCGCCGCCGGGCCCATGCCTCGATACATGGGCGCCTCCCGGCGCCGGGAGGCGCCGGGGAAGTCAGCTACGTGAGCTGATTCTCAACCCCCCCCTTTGTTATCCCCCCCTTTCGCCCGGCCCGACAGTCACCCCTTCCCCGTCAGACCTCGACCGACTCGAGGAAGTATCCTGTCCGGGTCGTTCCTGCGTGCTCGGTCTTTGGGGGCAGATGCCGGAGCAAACTGGAGGACGGGCAGAAGAGGATGCCCAGGATCAGCGTGTGGGTGGTTGAAAATCAGGGTTGAAAGAATTTGCCTTCGGGCATCCTGCGCACATACATCCCACACATCAGAAAGTCATACGTTCCCAGGTGGTGGTGGTGGTGAGTATCCTTATCCCTGGCAGGGAGGGAGTAAGGATAGACTTGTTCTTGTTATGATTGCTTCCCAGGTGCATGTGAGCATCCGCGGCGTTGGCAGTTTTCTGGATTTCAAGGGGGGCAAGCGGTCTACAAAGAACTTGTTGAAACGATGGCTGAAGCTCCTGTACTACGAGGACAGGACGAGTTTCTGGTGTGCCGCTGGCTGCAAGGTGTACGAGAGCCTGCACGAAGTCGTGGTGATGATCCTTACCCTGCAGGTGATCATTCGATTCCTGCGCCGTCCTCCATCCTTCTTCCCCCGGTCTTCCCCAGCGGCCTCAAATCAGCGAGCGAAGAACGGTATACAATAAACTTTTTCGCCGTCGGGGACACCTGCCCCTGGGCGGCTCGAAAGTTTATACCCCTACGGTGCCACCGTAAGGGTATAAACTTTCCAGCCGCCCTGGGGCAGGTGTCCCCGACGGCGAAAAGTTTATTGTATACCGTTCTTCGCCCGTTAATCAAACGCCGTAGAAGTCACAAACAAGAGAGCCCAGTGCAATTGCCAGAAGGCTGAGTACCCACGACGGGGCCCGCCCTTGGGGAGAGCTGGGTGCACGCGCGGCAGGGCACGCAGCCCTCCTGCGTCGATCTGGTTCTTTCAGGAGGAAAAGAAACACACAGACACAATTAATCCTCGATTCCCCAGAAAATATGGGAAAATATGGGAAGTGGGCGGGAAGACAGAAACCCAGAAAATATAAAAAATGAGAATAGTTTTATTTGTGTGTATTTATTTGTGTGTCCTGGAGCCCCTTCAGCAACCCTCCTGCGTCGATCTGGTTCTTGGGCTACCGAGCGCGCGGCAGGCCAACCAGTGCGGCGCGCAGGGGCCGCGACGGGGCGACAATGTGTTAAGATGTGTGCGCCTGCATGTTTTGCCCAGCTGGTGAGCGACAGCGCAGGGCCCAGTCGCGTCGTGGAAGAACCATACGGCGGCAGGTGTCGGCCATGCTGGGCATGTGTGAGGGCCCTTTTTTGGGCCCTGGGTCCGTCGGGCAGCGACTCCGTATGACAAGCCATGCGGGGCGCTCCAGAGCGGGCGCCTGCACGGGGCGTTGCGGAATAGACCTCGGCTTCGAGAGACACATCAGTTGATTGTTTGACTCTCGGCCGAAGGCAGGCGGCAGCAAAACAGCGTCGGCTCCGCCAGCGGAAGGTCTGCGAAAGCTGCTGGAAGCCAACGCATCCCCCGCACACGGCGTGTGATGGTATTTTGAGCCTAGGGTGTATATCCAGATGTCCGCGGCAGGCAACGCCACCGTGTCAGTCCAGCATTTTGGGTGGCGTTTGTTCGAGGGGGCACGGCAAGCCGCCACTCGTGACGCCTCATGTCCCAAAGTTTGGGAGAGCCGAAATGCAGATGATGACGCGGAAGAGCAGGAGTAGGAGGATGTCAAGGAGGAGAAAGAGTATGGCCGTCACATGTGACACATTCCGCCTTCACATCATGGAGATCATTTGCCGTCTTGGGGCAGTCTTGGGCTTCCGTGGGCAGTCTGGGGGGTCTCGTCAGGCTGTCTCGGGGCCATCTTGTGCCGTCTTGGGGCTCTCTTGCGCCGTCGAAGGGCCCTCGTGGCCAGATGTGGCTTGTGTTGGGGCCGCTGCGGGGGCCCTCGTGGGGTCTTTCTGAGGCCGTCGAGAAGCCCTCTTGTGCCGCCTTGGGGCCGCGTTGGAGGCCTTTTGGGCAATTATGTGGTCCTCGTGCGCCGTCTTGGTACAACCTTCGGGGCCTCATGAGTCGTCTTGGAGCTATCTCTTGGAGCTACATATCCTGGAGGTTTCTCGGGCCGTCGCCCGACAAAGCCGGAATGCGAGAGTCGATCAAACGTTTTAGGACGGTCAGTGTTGTTGATTCTTTCGGGCCCTGCTGGAGGTCTTATTTTGGCTCGCTTAGCTCGTGGGCCCTCTTGGAGACATGTTGGGCCATCTTGAGAACATCTCGAGCCGCCTTGGAGCCTTCTGGGGCCGTCTTGGAGGCATCTTGGATTTTGAAGGAGCTCGAAGGGGGGATTGTATAGCGAACATAATGGTGCATGTCCGGCCCTATATTTGGCTCAAGGTAGCACTACCCAACTTGACGATCTCGCGTTTGCGAGGTACCATTGAGCCTGAGCGTCAGATAACGGCCACATCCACCGATGGTTCATCTGCTTATCCTACGCATTATCTCTCAGCTCTTGTCCTGCTTGCCATCAAGAGACAAGCCATGGGATACCATGATATTACTACGACGTCATCCTACGAAGCGGGGTCTCAGCTTCCTACCTCATGGAGACCCCCTGACCCTCGTTTGTCATCACCTGGACACGGAGCTGGCCTCATCTTAATGTGGTTGGCTCTTACATCGGGGTTTCAAGTTTCAATACATAACAATTAACCACGGCGCAGTGGAATACCCCATTGCGCCGGCTGTCAACCACTACGCTCCCAATGCTCTTCAACCAAATTGGTAGTTTATTATCCGGCTCCTCCATGTCTCCACCGTGTGGCAACACCCCGCGCGCAGACCAAACCCCCACGCCCATCCGCATATTGACGGCCACGTAAGATCAAACACCCAGTCATATCCCTACGGGTACGACAGCTGCCAAAGAAACAGACCTTGACATCATCAACTACAATGTGACCACGCATTACGCCAAGGTTACCATATTCGGGATCATATGAGCGAGCGTGGGTCTGGTATAAGTGTACATGCGAGGAGGAGGACCGGATGAAACACGCACTCGGGGCTCCCACTGCGGCCCCGCAGGCAATTTACCTTTCCGCGACTTGGTTCGCGAAATACACGCATGGTTTAACGTCGCAGGCGGAAGCGTGACTCCACCCCAACAGGCCGCCGCTTCACAGCGAAGCTTAGGGGGCCTAGTTAGCCAGGACACTCGCCATGAGGGTGCTGTCTACCATCATCAACTCCGGCGTCACCTTACAGGGTAGACGCACCGATGGGGCCACATACGTTATTTTCTTTCTTAGCACCAAATGCGAAAACCTCGAAGGTGACTGACAGCTCACCTTGGGAGCAGCTCTCGTCGTTTTCAGGGTCGACAAGGGGCGAACCATCGACTCGGTATAGGCCCGATTTGAATTTGCCAGGCTGGAGGCCGGTTTGGCTGGTTCCAACATTCTCAATTTCCAGACCCTGACAGTTATACTGTTCCGCGCGCTGGGAGTAGGTACTTCCCGAGCATCGCAACTACTACAACCACTCAATCACCAGATGCCCCGTAGCCAACAGCAATACGACCAACTGCTGGAGCGCATGCACAGCTATGGACACCTGGCTGAGCGTGCTCCCGGCAACATCGGGAGCATCTTCAGTGGTCGCAATGCCAGCCGACATTTATCATGCCGAAGTCAGCGACGCGCCAACGGCCACGTCGGGCAGTATCTGGGACGATGTGGAGCCCACCGAATCTACAACACTAATGCCAAGAGGCCAACGCTGCACGGGCCTCGGGCCCTAACGCTGGCTGGCCATCTGCCGCCAGCGACACGCCGCCCGACGCGACCACCCTTCGGGGCTCGTCCAGCCGACAAGGGGACGAGTCCTTCGACGCTGGCACTGGCACCGACACCTGCTCATCAATTGGCGTTGAACACATCGATTGGTAAGATCTGCTTGCTGGCCGCGACGCAGCGGTGCAATGCCTTTATCTGGGCTATCCTCATGCAAAGAGGAGGTGGAGACGACATACGAAGAAGCGAATAAAGCACTTCGGCGAGCAGTATGTCGGGTCTTCTGCCGCAACGGCAAGTGTCGTCGGAAGGGCGGTCGGCGCGCCCGTAGATGGCATGGAAAAGGAACGGCCGCGTTCATAGCCAGTTCGACCGATCGCGACATTGAGGAACGTTTATTGGAGGCCAAGGCAGATGTAAGAGTCGTAGGTATACCATGGGTAAAGGTAAGGGAGGTAAGCTCAGCGACATGGACAAGAGCGGCGATTGCATGACATGCAACATACGCGGGGGCGGCGCGCATTTTTAGGCGCGCAACACAGCATTTGCACGACGGCGTCGAGGAGCTCTACGACACGCCGCGCGAGGACTTGAACGGCATGCCTTGGCACGGACGCGCGCGACGACTCTGGCGACGACGACGACGACGACGAGGGCGACTGCGCGTCGGGATCGGGGACCGCACCTGCCACCGATACCGAGCTACAAGAACTCCAACTCGGACACGGGCAATGAGGCCTCCCCCAGCTTCCGACTCCGACTGTCTTCGGTCTCGCGGAAGAAGATCGGGCCGCGGTCGGCCAGGGGCGAACAAACGCCAGCATCCGCATAATGTTTGGTCGCCCTGGGCAGGCCCCCACTAGTTCAGGCGGCCCCGACAAATGCAAACAGGGCAGCGGTCGCCGCGGCCGCAGCGCCTCTGTCGGCCCCCCAGTGGGATCAGGCCCGGGAGCGAGCAGCGGTGGCCGAGGACTCAAGAATTCGCGTTTTGCAGGGCCCTCGACAGGCAGGGCCCCCGCTGCTGGCCGCTCTTGCGAAAACAACGTAACAGTGATTGGGGCTGGCGCGAAAGGCGGCTTTTCATTCTCCTACGACGAGCAGGGCCCACGCGCGGAGATCGCAGACGATGTCATGGCGCGCTGGCTGGGAGGAGGCTGCGGCGTGCAAGACATTCCCGCTGGCGGTCTCTTCAACGTGTTCTCCGCGACGAGCTCGGCCACGCCGTCGAGACGTCGCGTCGTGGAGGTGCGAATCGAGTGGGAATGCGGCGGCGCAAACGTGATCTGATCAAAAGAACCAGCGCTACAGCATGCGCGGCGGCCCTCTTTTCAGATGGCATCGCGACCGGTGCTCAATGGGTCGGCCGTCGCGAAACCCTTGCCGCCAAGAAACACCGCGGCGCCCTGACCAGGCGATGGTAGAGGAGGGTCGGTCACGGCCGAAGTCGAGTACCTACCCATGACCGGCGCAGAGGTCTTGGGAGCAAAGTGAATATGAGGGCGCTTCTTGGCGATTACATGCTACAGATCCACAGCCAGGACTAGCGTTGCAGACGCCCAGATGAGCCGAGCGAAGATTCTGGTGATTCAAGCATCCTTCGCCAACGAGAGCTGGGCGCGACGTGGCAGGCCGCCGGCGGCTCCAGCGCCGCTCCGCCAGCAGCGCCCCCTCCGCCATCGGCGCAGTGCGCGGGTGAGGAAGCAGGGGGAGAAGGAGGCGAGGAAGCAACGCCACTCCCGCCCACTTCGCCGGCGGATGGAGGCGGTCACGCCCGAGACGAGGGTGGAAACGTTCAAGAGAAGGGCGGCCGGGCCCAGAGCGACCCCGGGGCGGCGCCGAAGCAGGAGCTCCGCCCAGGCCGAGCAGCGGATCTGCCACCATCACCAGACACAGAAGAGAACCGAACAAAATTGGGCGAGGCTAACTATGGCCCTATGCGGAAGCCGCGGCAGCGTTCAGGCAGCATTGCCAATTGTGCCGCCGTTATCGCGGGCGCGTCTACCCTTGCGCCTGCCAGTCGCCGCGCGCGCGGAAGAATCGCAGTCTGGCCAAGTGCGCCGCGGTGGCCGGGCACTTAAATTATGCGCAGCCGCTCCAGGCAGGGCAAGGGCAAGCTCGGGCACGGGCACGGGGTCAAAGCCGCCGGCCAATGCGGAACCAGAGACGCGCCTCGACGCCGCAGCCGCGCGGAAGCTGATGGCGACGAAGGACCTGCCACCCGCAAAGATGGAAGACGCGAGCAGCATGGGCACTGGCCTGCCGCAGCCAACGCCGGTCGGATTCTCGCCGCGGCCAAAGCCGGTCGGTCTCCTCGCTGAAACGCTCTGGCCACGGGCGAAAGCATCTGCGGAAGCCTCTGCGAAGTTCCAAGGGGGGCCGTCGGCCTCGGCAGCAGCAGCGCCCCCGGCAGCCTCAGCCGCAGCATCATCAGCCGCAGCGTCATCAGTCGCAACGCCATCAACAGCGCCGCCGCCTAAAGCAGCACCGCGGGAGGCGGATGGCACTTCCATCCTGGTTCCAGCGGGGGCGGACGCGCCCAGAGAAGAGGAGTGCGCTTGCTCTCCGCGCAGTGCGCCGCTAACAGAACGCTTCGAAATCCGAGGGCAGCTCATGCGCGACGAACTCCGCAATTCTGGACGCCAAGATGAAGGAACAAGGGGCGCAAGTTCATCGTATTCCATCTCGCCGCGAGCTGACTCAGATGTCTGAGTGGCGGTTTACCACATGCCGACACAAACCACGCCACAAGGGGGCCATCAACCCTACCTTTCAGGACACGTGCAAGTCATGGGACAGATGTGCTGGTTGGATCTCGGTCGAAGACGCCCTGAGGCACATCTGCGGAGGTAGGGGTCACGACGCGACCCAACATTTCATGCGTCAGTACGACGACGATTACAATGCTTGGTCGCTGCTGAAAACTGCCGACATGACGGACATTTCAGGTGCCAAAAAGAGCAGTTGCCACTTGACGTGCGCGTGCGACATCACAGGGGTGATTCGATTGTGGATCAGAGCCGCAAACGGATTCGCGGGTTCGGGCATATAAGGCCCACGGTCATTGCGTCGAGCGGTGGCGACCGTTGGCATTGAGGGAGTTCCCAGGTCCTTCATCCACGGCACCAAGTGGGAATGCTTGGAAGGCGCCGCTCGCCACGGGCTGTCCTGCCGACGGAAGCGCTGCCCCGGGAACAAAAATCCGGCGGGCATTTCTGCCGCGTGGCCCAAGGATTCGGTCCGGCCTGCGCGCAGACAGCGAGGCCCTCGTATTCATTTCGGTCACGTCATTGTTGCGGAGTCAAGTCTGCCGCGCGGCCAACGACATTCTTCAGACCGAGCGCTTAGACGGCACCATTCCGACCAAGTGCATCATGCAATTGGCGGCTCAAGCCGATGTCCACGTCAACCATATGGCAGAAACCATCGTATTTCCGCGCGCGGGGCCGACCCGATATTCAGCTGACTACGGCAAACCTTCAACGGGACTGGCTCAAGCCTAGCAGAAAGTACGGCCTCCGAAGTAAAACGTTCAATGGGCCTTTCGGCGAGGAGGTATGCGGATGCTTCATCATGGACGCAGGGACACCTATTGGGATCACAACCCCCGCGCAGAGGCCGCGGACTGTCTTGCCAACCGACGCGGGGTCATCGGCCTCATGGATGGTACCTCCGTCCAATGACGCATCCATGGTGTCTGACATTTTCGCGAGGCGCGACCCCTGGGCGACAGCCCCGAGGGGCGCGCCGGCAGGGCCGCCGATGAGTTTCGGACCACCCGGGCCGCAATCACACACTGGCTTCGCGAGTTTTGAGCTAATGCAATTTGGCCAGGCCCCGTTGGAAGCAAGCATTGCCTCAGGGGCGGGCGCGCCCAGTGGCCAACATACCCACTTGACGAGCCACGAGGACTTGACGCAGCGCATGGCCCATCTGCGACAGCAGCCAGACGCAGCTGCAGTAGCAAGGGGTTCGACGCCTTTTGGCGCGCCACGTCGAAGCCAGGTCACTGGCAGTCTTGTTAGCTGTCAAATTGCGACGCCAGTGCGGCACCAGCTTGGACACGGGCAGTCGGCACGGGGCAACAAAGGTTCTTGCAGCGACAGCATCGAGCAGCCATGTCAGAGACGCGCCGGCTCGGTGTGGGCGCGACCGGCGGGGGGCATTAGGCGCCACCATGGGAGTGGGTCCCGGGCGCGAGTCCTTCGGCAGACCATCCTGATTGGCTGCCGTTTATCTTAGCCTTCGCGGCGCACCCCAATTACCTGCCGCTCCACGCGCCGGCTGCGCCTACGATGGACCAACCGCTGTTTCCCATGTACTTCGCAGAGGTCACTGCGTCAAAGGCGCGCTCAAGGTCGGCCAGTGGATTCAGAAACCTGCGGCGATGGCGGGCGACTTCTATCGCGCACGCGCGGCGCGCGCACCGAGTGCCACACCGCCCCCTCGCATGGCCCACCCGTCTTCTCCAGGTGGTCCCGCCGCAGTGGCCCAGGAGCCAGCCCTCGAGATCAACGCGCCCATGTACATCGCTCCTTCGCACTTGCTCGACATTCATTAGATGATGCATGCCAGCGTGCGAGCGACGGAGGGCGCAAGGAGGGTTGCGATGGATCGAAAAGCAGAGCGCACGCAGCAGATGATCAACAATGCCCAGCGCGGCCACGCGCCTGCCGCGAGGTCCACTCCGAGATCATGAGATGGACCACCACCATTGCCACACGGGCCACCAGTCCACGCTCCAGCGCCAAGGGCGGACACGCCCTAGCACCGACGCGCCTGTCGCTTCGGAGATATATTCTACAGGATGCGCTGTATGTCTGGAATCCCTCGTCCCACGTGACAAAATGTGGAGACTACAGTGCGGGAGTCAATGCCACGCTGACTGCGGGGACCGCAATGCGCGCGCGACGAGCGTCGGCACGAGAAGCAAACGGCCAAACCGAGTGCGAGATGCGGAGAAGCGCGCGGCCTGGCAGCCCCGCGGCTTCCCCTCGCGTGGAGAAGTGTGTGGAGCTGGTGCAACTGTATAGAACTGGTCGTAGAACTGGTCATAGAACTGAGAAGTTTAGAAGCATTCAAAGTATCGAAGTGGTTTCTTTTTAGAATGTTGTCGGGCCTTTTTGGGGGGGCCAGTTATCTGATTAGTTCGGTGACCAGTCTTATTCAGTTGCATCGGTGCCGCATCGAAGCAAGCCCACATCGACGAAACAACGAAACGCTTCTTACCCAGACGGTGCAGGGCAAAAAGTGTCCACACCCGTGGCGGGAAGGCGATGCAATTTGATTGCGGCCGCAACTGCTAACCGCATTTGCCTCGCACCCCTCCCCAAACCCAAAGTTGAAGTGTCCACATTTTGTCCCTGGCCTTTGGCCTGCCTCCTAAGCCCGTAAACTTGGAATTTGGGGAAGGGGGTATACATGTTGGCCCGACGCATTTTAATGACTCGCGGTCTTGGCGAGACACGCGCGGGCATTTCCAGCCCACCCATAGCTGGCACTCGAGCATATGATTGCCCAGCGGTCGACCCTGGCCAAACGCATGGCCACTTGCGCGTAGATCATCGAGCAATGTTCGACAAAACTACGTGACTCACGCGGCATAATCATCAGAAAACCCACCGAAACGGAGCTAATCACACAGCAGTCCCCGCACCCTTGAAAACGCAAGATGCTTTAGCCGTCGCGAGTATGCTCAAGCACTCAATCGAGAATCAATTTGCACAGGCGGGTTAGTGCACGCCGAACATGCAATCACTGATCGCTGATGTGGTCGAGATTGCACGGGGCCTCCTGTTGCGCGAGGTAAGAATCAAAATGCAGATCGGAAACAGACAAGCACTTTCGTCGTAAACAGCGCTGGCCATGACCGTGACGATCCAACTATATATCGAGAAGCTAGCGGGCCAATCCGCCGACCACCGCCGAGCGCGCTGGGTTGCTCAGCGCGTGCCGGCAACGTGCCAATAAACCCGCCGCGGCACAAACGCGGTCTGACAAGGGGCCCCACTATTGGGTATGCCCGAGGTGCAAAAAGGATCCTGGTGGAAATAACCGGGGCCACCTGCTAGCACCAGGCAAATGCGACTTCGGACACGCCCCGCTGGCTGCGCCAGCGCCGCGGGCGATGCGCAAGCACCGGCGGCCGCGGCGCCAGCAGCGGCAAAAGTACCAGTTGGCGAATTGTTCGACGAAGTGCCAGCATCAGCAGAGATGCCACCTGCGCGACAGAGACCGGGGCCATGCGCGGCCACGTGCGCCTCTACCCGCACGCAGGAACCCTGGAGACCCGACTGTGGGCGCCAGCAGCTACAAGATGAGCGCAGGTGCACGCGGCTCTGGCGGTAGCGGCGATACCAGCTCTGGCGCTGGCAGCTCTTCGGGCCCACCGCGCGTCGCAGGACGGCGCGGGCGCGAGGCCGGCGGCGCCGCGGCGCCTCCCCGCCCGTATCAAGTTGAAGCGCAGCCACGCGCGAGACTGTCTGATTGGTCGAGGCTCGACTTTCAGTTAAGTCTCCAAAACTTACGCAGCTTAATTAAGTCCGCCCATTGCGTTTAAGAAATTACGTTGGCTCTACCTGCGGCGCCATCGCGCCTCCGAACCACAGATGCGCACAATCCTACCGAAGGTGGGGCTAGATGTGCTGCGCGACTGAGCATGATAAAAGGTGTGGTTGGCTCATGCCGTGGGCGCAGACATTGGGCGAAACCAGGCAACGCGGCCATGCCATCCATCAACCTCCCAGGTAAATTCAATGGGAAGTCAGATGCGGTCCGATGTTTTATAAGCAACACATCGCACACCAGATCATCGACCGATACATTCGTTGGGAAGCTGGCCAACAGGTAGCTGACAGGGTGGTGCGTATTATATTGGACGTCTACCACCACTGCTGGATGCAACATGGCCCAGCCACGCTGATGCACTCCGACGGGGAGGGCGCTCTAATGGCACCTATCAGGCTATCTTGAAGGCCAAGGGCACGGAGCTTCGCATCCGTGCCCGAGGCCAGCGCGGCACTACAATTGAGGCACGCATCCTTAGACACACTTCACAAATTCTGGGAGAAGATTTTAAATTCCACAACATCCCAGTAGTTTCCACGAGCCTACTGTACGAGGGCCGATTTGTCTGCAACGCGCTCACTTTCTACAGCGGTGTATCGCCATATCAGACATTATCTTATATGGCCGACAGCCGTCCTGTCTCCCAGACTTCTCGGCGCTCGACAACAAGCAAGGGGCGGAGACGCCCGACCGCGACTGGGAGGGGAGTGTCCAGGAAATAAGCGCCGAGGCTCCTACGCGGGCCTCGGCAGCGGCCAAGGCGATCCGAGCCCCACGCATTAAAACAACAGCAGCAGGACACGACAGTTATTAGCCCGGCGATCTCGTGGCTCGCGACCGCCCGACCACCACCGCAGTGGACGACTGGGGGGATGGAATACTCCATGCCCCATCGCTCGTAACTACCTTGACCGAGGTCAGGCTGTGGTTCAGGTCAGCAGTCGAGAAGCCCTCTTACAGCATCCAGACGCACGCCATACATTGCACCTGGAAATATGAAAGGTCCGCGAGATCGACTCCGACGCAGCGGCTATTCGCGCGGTGCTGGCCTCTATCGCAAGCCTACCTGCGGGTGGACCGGCTATGACATTCGGCTACCTGCCGGCCAAGCACGGAAACTTGTCGATGACCACGGCAAGCAGGGTCTTGCCTAAGGTAGACTTAGCATTGCAATTCTTTGTCAGAAACTACTTCCGACCAGAGAATGTAGTAACTGTGCGACTAGCTAAGAACATCCACAGGTTTACTGCAGCATTTGTTGCTGACGCTTGTGCCCTCGTGCACGATGACAACGATGTCGCGCCAGGATCCGATTACTACGAGTCCGAAGGCACAGCCCTTATAACCCACGACATCACTGGATCTACACAAGCACATCGACGAATACTTATCTAAGTTTGAGGATCTGGCACGCGCGCCAGCATCGGGCGGCAACGCCCCAGAGGAACATCAGCATCTTGCTCCTGCCGCGCTCGGCGGCAGGCTTCCGACCATTACTGAGTAGTCGGAGATGAACTTAGAAGCGCATCTCATGGAATTCTGGTACAATGAGCTCCAAGAAAGGAACTACTGGAGACTGCGCCATTCGATCCTTTCTATTCTGTACCCAATGAAAATCGCGCGCTCGTGACTGTGGCCAGTGATGAGCCACGGCGCCGGCATGAAGAATGGCTGGGATTGTCGCGACATTACCGTAAAGACATTCTCAGTGCCCTGCGTCGCCGAATACGGCGAAACACGGTCAGTGCGTTGAGCTCTGCTCTACGACTGGCACGGCCTAAGTTTGGCTGACGTAGCGCCGGCACAAGTCATTTCACAACGGCCAGATTACCACTACGCGCGTAGACGTGTCATCCGCAGCCAAGAGAGCTGCGGCCCTCAAGGACGACGAACTCTTGGCGAAAGCCGATCTACAGGCAAACTCGGCAGCCACATCTTTCCACGCGGAACTGAAGACATGGCATGTCAGCACATGTTTCAAGATGCATGGTGTTCAAGAAAGAGCCTGACATCTAGAGATGTGCGCACATAGAAATTCGTGACAAATGAAAAGGGGCGAGATGGGGAGAACTGCCAGATTTCGCCAGGTCCTCCGCGGCCTCATGGATGTCGAAGCCTTCGGTGCAGATACCTTCTCAGGCGCAGCTCGTCGAGCAAGCGAGAGACTGCTTGCAAGCGCGGTCTCGTGCAAGGAGTCATGGGTCTTGTCGTTCATGGGCACCGGTAAAGCTTTCTTGAAGGGTCTGACTTATCGTGAGTCGGCCGAGATGGAGCGCATGGTTTGTTTTGCCCTCCCACCTGGTTCATCACCGGCACAGCGCGCGTTGCTGGGCGTCGCGTCTCATGACGAATCGCAACGCTGTTTGCAGCGTTTGAAGCCAGGCACATGCACTGCAGATGCCCCCAGAGCATGCCCATTCAAACCTCAGCACCGTCACGAGAGGCTTCGGGCTTACACTTGCGTCATGCGATGAAGAAGTTTGGGCGCACCCAGACCTCGTAACATCTCAGCATGCCGACGACGCAAGCTTGGCAGGAGCCGAGGACACCTTCGACACATGTGTCACGTACGTAGAATCTACGATAGGCGTATGTAAGCTTAGTAATCAAAGTTGCCCCAACTATGCCGCGCGCAGCACCAAGACCGAGGGCGGCCGCGCCCAGCATGGACAAGATGAATTCACCAAGCAACTTCGCCCCGCACAGCACCCATGACTAACTGGCGCTGTAGCCGAAAGAAGAGGCAGCGAACGCAGTATCTGATATGTTCATGAGCTTACGTGGTGCGTTAGCATATGCATTGATCACGCAGGCATGCTCAATGGTACATTTGGCCCCATTACAACGTCTCCCAGAACCGACAAACTTGCAAGCACGGAGGCTCCACGCCGCAAAGCGCGAGGCGTGGTAATCGCCACCCTAACGGCTAGTCCGATGACGAAGCTATGGGGCACGGCGTCCGAGAAGACAACTTCCTACTGCGCGGGCACGCGCCCAACGGAGGGGCTGAAGTACATCTGATCGGCGCGCGCTGCAAGTTACGCCGCTTGCATGTACGCTCCAGCAGCTCAGCTGAAACCTTAGCTGCAGCTCATATTTTGGAGAACATATACCCTACCAGTGCGATGCTACGCTAGCACAAGGCTGGACCGTTGACGCCAACTTAACTCAATCATATCTTAGAGGTCGGTGGTCTAAGCATGAAAGTTATCCTCCCCATGGACGCCAAGTCGGTCTTCAAGTTTCTGTCGAATACGGACCTGCGTAAACCAACTGAATGTACCGCGCAAGGGCAGACCAGCTGTACCCGACAGATGCTGGATCGAGGAATCGCTCATCGCGTACATTCGCGTGATACACGGAATAAGACGGCCGACGGCCACACCAAAGTTTGGATTGATCAGGAGTTACAACTGCTAGTAGTGGAAGGAGCACAGTCATTCAAATACGAAGTAAAGAAATACGCAGCATAGCGAGGCAACTAATCAGCATCAATGTAGTATTGCCCTACTCTGGGCTAGCGGATACCGTATACGGTTGGTTGAACCATAGCCAACACATGTTCGGACACGAGCAACAGACCAGTATCAGCGCGAACACGGACCATTTTTGCCAAGTTCTGATGCCCTTACAGCTGGGTCAGGAACCCTTTTTTGCACAATTTGACGCCTGAGAGTTTAGTCAGACGCCCCCGTAAACATCAACCATATTGGTTTTGCCCGTGGCTGCCCATAATGGTCTGCGGTCTGTCATGTGGTACTGCCCACGACACACCCTAATACTCAACGCCGCCCTTTGTCTGCCATGATTGTTTTGTATTGTGGGGGAGATTTTTTAGCAAACAAAAAGACCTTTTTCCCCTCCTACATCACGTCTAAATCATAACCTACACAAGTGGACTGGATTTGACGTTCGGCTCCTCCCCTCCTGATTTTGGGGGAGCCCAGCGGGGGGATTGCATTGCGAACGTCATAGTCCATGTCCGGCGCTATCTTGGGCTAAAAGTAGCGCGCGCCTGCGAGGCACCATTGAACTTGAGCGCCGGATAAAGGCCGCATCCACCGACGGTTCATCTTTATCCTAGGCCTTATCTCTCACATCTTGTCCTGCTTGCCATCAAGGGATAAACTATGGGTTGCCGTGCTACGTCTACGACGTCATCCTAGGAAATTGTGTCTCAGCGTACGACATCATGGAGCCCCCGAGCCTCATTTTTCGCTCTTGGGCCATCCTGCTTCGGCCGCCTTAGAATCCCGGGAGCGCGGGCCGAGTTCTGGTTAGCAGGGATGGTGAATCCGAAAGGTGGGCGATGCACGCAGCGACCTGCTAGTGGAGGGAGCGGGCCCTGGAGAAGAGCACAGACGCCATGCCAGACACCTTGGCAGTCTACCGCGCCGCGCAGTGCCGGAGGGCACGGCGCCGGATACAGAGAGGGTCCACACGTTTTGCTCAAGTGGGATGGAAGCGTGGGGTGGCGGGGGGGAGGAAATTGTAGAACCATGTGGACCATTTGAGAAAATTTAAATCCGAGCAAACATAGTACCTGTAAGGGTGTATCTTTCAATTTCGCCTGAGGGGAGCTCCAGTTTTGCTCCCGGCCGGTTCCGCGGGCCTCCGCCAAGACCCAGAAGTCACCCCCATCAGGTCGTCGGGGGCGATTATTTTTTTGTTTGAAGCGCCCCATGTGGAAAATCTTTCTGCTCCAGGAGCCTCAAAATCATCTCCATTGTTTTACGTTTCTCACACTTCCAGATCCTGGAGGTAATCGTTGACCAGATGCTGAACGACACGCTCTGGACGGTCGCTCCCGTCGCCGTCGCCATGGTTTTTTCATCCGCAATCTTCACCCGATGGTTCTCGGGGGGGGGCGGACGAGTTGCAACACAGGCGCAAACACCGCTTGCGGCTTGCACAACATGATGTCTTGAGGAGACCACTGAATTGTGCAAGCGTTGTGTGTGGCCGAACTGTCGGCCGATTTCCACAAGCCTGGTGATGCAGTGATCGACGTGTTGGGGGACCGCGCCGATTTGGGCCATAACTGGGGCTCGCGAGAGGCCGAGTACCCTTGCGTTCCCCGTTTCTGTTTCTGCCGGAGGTTCCGACGTCGAACACTGTTCGCGCGCATATTCAAATGACTGCGGAAATGTTCAGCAACGCGCCAGTACAGGCTGTATTGAACAGCAGCGCAGCAGGAAGGCGGGTGAGTTTTTAGACTGGTGACCCGTTGCGGGCCGGCGCCCTGTCTGGACTGGTGCGGCCCATTCTTGTGCGCAGGCCAGAGATTTCTTTTGGGGGCACATTGGAAAATGTGGTGCAAGTGCAGTATAGCATTGCTGTGTGCCTCCATTCCGTCAGCTGATCTCCTTCGTATACACCACGGCATGCGGCTGAGCCCGAATTGGCGAACATCGCTGCAGAGAATACTGCTCATCATTAGTTCCAGTCAGTCTTCAGTGGTAGCGCGGAGAGTGGACAGCAGACTGCGTTCGCGTGACCGTGAGCGAGCCTCGGGACCCGCAAGTCTAGCGGAGTGGAGTTCCACGCAGGTCGCAACGGGACCTGTCCGAGCGTGGGTGCCGCCAGGCGCGCATCCGTCGCTAATTTGCAGGGCCCTTGGGCCTTGAGGTCCCGCGGACCTGGGTGGTCCAGTGAGCCCATACGCAGATCGCAAAAAGCAGGCGTTCCCTTCCTGGGTGCTGCCAGGAGCGCAACCGTCGCCGCTTCGCTGCCTCCCCTGTGGGTCAAGCTGCGGCGCGCATGCATATGGCAACCGGGCCTCGCCCTGCGCGTGTGCTTCAGGCGTGCAGTTGTCGCCACCTTGCCGTCCCTGGAGGGTTCCAGCCGCGTGGCGATGTGTACGCATCTGAACGAGATCTCGCCTTGCCTGCCAGGGTGATCTTGTTTGTGCCTCCCAAGTGTTCAGTGGGAGACCCCTGTGGGCGCCTCTTTGGAGCTTCCTGGGGCCTCTCGGGATCCATTGTGGAAGCCTGAAGACATGTTCGAGGTCGTTGGGCCGTCTCGGATTGGTCTGGTGGCATGTGCAGCTGTCTTGGAACGGTGTTTGGCCGTCTTGGAGCGGTTTGGAAGCTGGAAGTGGCGTCGGAGAGCAAAAATGTGGGGTGTCAATGTTCGGATGGCGCGCACTGCGGTTGGGTGGGGGGGGTCTTAAAATACTACGGAAGCACGATCATACAATTGACCAGCATCCTGCCATTGACCGCTTTGAGGCGTTAGCGACCTCCCAGGGACAGCTACATGTTCAGGTCTTCCCTTGGCACGTGGAGATGTGATGTCGTCGGTGCCCCTAGGGGTAGAGTGATGCGATCGGCGTGCGAATTTCTCCAGGTGTTTTTGCTTGTGTTTTATAACATTCGCATAGTTGGTTTCCCGTCCAGGCTCGACATGGCCTTCGTGAAGTACAGCAGAGCCGGCCAGATATCGATGCGCCTGCGTGCCCAGATCTTGCGGAAGTTTTGGAATCTCTCCATGCAGTCTCATTTCCGGTTGGACGATCAGCAGGTGCGGTGGCTCATGTCGTTACTTCGCGCAAACGAGATTACCAGTTCGTGGCTTAACCTCTTCGACGTTATAGGCCAGACGGCGAAATTGGTATTCAGCGTTTTCGTGATCATTCTCACGGCTTCTCAGTGGTTCACCGTCAGTTCTTTCTCCGATGTGTTTGTCTCGCAAGCGCACATTTTTCTAACAATCGCAGCGTACGCGGTCTTGAGTTTTGTCATCTTCCTTGTCGTGGCAATGGGCGGCCGTGCGCATCAGCAGGCCAATCTGGTGGAGCGATGCGAGGAGCAGCTCGACATCATCGTCAAGCAGTTCATGTGGACCTTGCAGAATTGGTCCATCGTTGTTTCGGACAGTCCGCGCCTCGACAAAGTCGATGATATCCAGCAGCACGCGATGCAATCGAACAGTGAGTACGCTGCTCTCCTCAGGGAGGTGTGGCTCGGGGAGATAACAACCTATTGGATATCTAAGTACATATCGTACGCAATCAGGGTGGCTCTGATGTACTACGGCGCCATGACCGTCATGGATGCTGAGAGATTCGGTGTGGGGAAGTTCACGGTCGGATCATTTATTTCGATTGTGCAGGTCGTGGATGTATTCGGCAACACTATCACGAAGTTGAACCAGGACGGGCTTCAATTCATTCGCGCAGGAGGCGAGTTGAACAACTACGCAGCCTTGCTTTCTTTGGACAGAGAGGAGAAGGAACATGAGACTGAGGAGGTCGACGGTAGCAACTCGGCCAATATCCAGTCATTCGGTGATAACCGCATAGTCTTGGAAAATGTATGCTTCAGGTACTCCCCTGCCCTGGATGACGTCATCCACGCTTGTTCTATGGAGATTTCTTTGGGCTGCTCTTTTATCATATCTGGCCCTCGAAGCGCTGGCAAGCTCACGCTGTTGCGACTCCTGATGGGTCGGCATTCCATGACACCTCGCTCTGGAGCGCTTCACGTGCCACCGTGGATGAGAGTGTGCCTTCTTGATGGGACTGGCCATTTCATCCCTGGGATGTCGCTAAACAACCACATCCTGCTGGGAACGGACCGTGCGAGCAAGGAATCAATTGCACAGTTGCTTGCGAGAGCGTTGCCGTTGCAAGGCCTGTGCAACATTGTAGGCAGGAGGGATACCATTACCAGCGAGAGCATCGAAAGTGTCATCAGTGACAATTCGTCAGGGCATGCAGATGAAGACGTCGCTCACATCACGACGCGCGAGCGATTCATAGTGCACGTTGCGAGGGCGTTGCTTCGCGATCCCGACCTGATGCTCGTGAACACGAGGGCGGTTCCAGACGACTACTGGACCGAGAGGATTTACGTCCTACTCAGCCTGTGGCAGCTGGCTGGCGGCTTGGAAGGGCTGGCCAATGAGCTGACCCAGATGGAGGCCGCCGACGTGTCTGTGCGAACAGGGCAGCCCTCCATAAGCGCGTCTGATCTTCTCAAGCGGCTCAGGCTTCTCAAGCATCGAGGGCCAGATAGCCTGCTCGAGCGAAAAGTCCTGGAGGTCAGCGGCCAGCCTCGGGTTCGCCTCGAGCCTGCACAGAGGAAGCAGGCTCGAGGCGAGCCCATCTGCCACCGCGGATCACGACGAGGGGGGGGTCCGGAGATCTCGACCCCCATCCGCCCATCTTGGTACGCTGGACCCTGTGCCGAGCCCATCTGCGAGGGTCTTGGTCGGACGGGGCTAGCACCAGGATAATCCGTTCCAGACCGTTCCGGGACGCCCTCAGAGCGTTCCAGAGCGCTCTGAGGAGGCCGCGGCGCCCGAAGCATCCTCCAGAGCCGCTGGATCTCAGAGGTTCTCGGTGCATCTTGGCCCGAAGGTGTCCTCTTCCTGGTGTCGTCTTGGGTCCTGGGGCCCGAGGCGGAGCCTGGGGGGCCGGGGGCTCGGGGCAGCCGCGCGTCGCCCAATCGATGTCCGCTCGAGCTGGGCGGCGGAGGGGCGCCGAGGATGTGAGCCACCCGCGGGGGCGCGGAGGCGAGCGCGCCGCGCGCCGCGCGGGCCTCGGCGGGGGGGGGTCGTCCCCCAGGGTGGCGGCGCCCGGGCGCGCTGGCGGCGCGCCCAAGCTTCGGGGGCAACGACAGGGGGGGGATGGGCACAGGGGGGGGATGCATTCGGAAGCTGGGGCATGTACCTATACGACGAGCCTGCGGGTGATCAGGAGGTTTGGGGGGGGGGAGGGGGCCAGCAACGGGCAGCAGGGGTGAGTGTTGTTCTGACGATGCCAGTGGAGATCGTTGCGTTGCCGTTCGCTCTTGGGAGCCTTGGGGTCGAGTTGTTTACGTCACCCTTCGCTCTTGGGCGCCTTGGAACCATTCCCCCCCCCCTCCCCCAGAAACCAACGAAATCAAGACATACTTCGTTCATTTTGCAAGGGCATGGGGGGCCGTCTGGGCGCGTCTTGTGGACATCTTGGGGGGCTCTTGGGGGCCTCTTGGGGGACTCTTGGGAGCCTTTCGGGGATGGCGCACGCTCGCTGCTTTTCTCGCCACGCGCCCGTGCCCAGTCGATCTCAGTATCGATCATCCGATCGATCTCACTATCGTTCTCCCTATCGTTCTCATCGGTCTAACTATCGATATCATTATCGATATCACTATCGATCTCAGCACGTGAAACCACGGGGCACCGACTGGACACCGATGGGACACCGACGGGACGCAATCGATCTCACTGTCGATCTCAGTATCCATCCCATTATCGATCCCACTATCGATCTCGCTATCGATCTCACTATCGATCTCGTTTTCGATCTCACTATTAATCTCACTATCGTTTCCACTATCGATCTTGCTATTGATCCCATTCGATCGATCTCACTATCGATATCACTATCGATATCACGATTGATCTCACTATCGATTCCTCACCATAGATCTCACTATCGATCTCAATATCGGTCTCATTATCGATCTCACTATCGATCTCATTATCGATCTCATTGTCGATCTCACCACGGGACAACGACGGGACAACCGGCGGGACACCAGCGGGACACCAGCGGGACACCGGCGGGACACCGCGCGCCACCGGTTGCCGGGCGGAGAACCTTTTGGTCTGGCCGAGCCACGACGGGACAACCGTCGGGACACCAGCGGGACACCAGCGGGACACTGGCGGGACACCGCGCGCCACCGGTTGCCGGGCGGAGAACCTTGGTCCAGCCGCGGCCCAGCCACAGGAGCATTTCCTCTTCCCCGCCCACGCAGCTTCGCCTCGCCCGCACGCTCGGCACGAACACGAAACCGACATCGATTCCCCAGTAGGGGGGCTCTCCGTTCCTTTTCGATCTCACCCCCCAACCTCCGACATAACCAGTGGCGGGCTGTTTTCATTCCCAGGGCTCTTTAAGGGTCGGGGACGACGTCGGGCTGGTGTGGTGTATACGTTTTCCCCACTTTCCTGGGGAAGCAACGAAAAATGTATACACCAGGGCCCCGTATACACCAGGATCCGTTCTCCAGTGCAAATTCCAATGCAGGGTCGGAATAAGCGTCGGTGTATAGAGGTCTGTTCCTCAGGATGGGCACAGGGGGGGATGCATCGACACCCAATCGCCCATTGATCGCCGATAGGGGCCTAATAGCCCCAAACTGCCCAGGAACGTGCGGATTCACTATCGTGGGCCTATCGCCGATCCATCGGCGAGGTATCGCGGATTCCGGGTCGATGTTTCCCCCTTCTGCCTATCCCATCCCCCCCTATCGTCGCCCCCGGGCAAGAAGAGGGGAGATGGGGGAGGGCGGCCTCCAAGGAAAGCCTTAAGGGTCGTCGTAGTCCGGCTTCCGGCGACTTCTGGGATGCAGCTCGCCTCGCACCCCCCGCTCTTCCGCGCCGCCAGATGGAGTTCAGGAGGGAACAAAAACACACAGACACAATGAATCGTCGATTCCCCAGAAAATATTGGAAAATATGGGAAGTGAGGGGGAGGCAGAAACCCAGAAGATATGGGAAAATATGAGGACTTGTTTATATTTGTGTGTATTTATTTGTGTGTGTGTGTGTTTGGCACCTCTAGTGCTCCCCGCCTGGGTATCGCGGTCGGTCGCCGTGCGAGCGGCACATTCGCGCCTCGAAGGCGCAGGCCCGAAGGGTGCTCCTCAGCGCACACCACGGCTGACGGCCCAGGCTGGAGCCGAAGCCTCGGAGGTGGACAGACCTCCTACCCTGACACGTCGATAAGGGAATTGGCGGTGTTCGGTTCGCGAGAGGGCGTCGCGGCCTTCATTTCTTTGCGGGTCCAGCTCCGTCGGTTTCGGTCCCAGGCCGTTTTCATTAGAGGGAGGTTTACCAAAGGGAGGTCTGTCCACCGCCGAAGGCCTTCCGTCGAGGAGAGGCGCCCGGAGGGCGCGAGGAGAACCTGCCGCCTCGGCGCCTCGGCGCGAAAATCGGGCCGGACGAACGGGGGGGATTGGGAAAGAGAGGGGGGGTACGAAATCTGCTGCATGCAGCTGGTCTCGGCCCCGCCGCCCGGCCCATGCCTCGATACCTGGGCGCCTCTGGCGCCGGGAGGCGCCTGGAAAATCAGCCACGTGGGCTGATTCTCAAATCCCCCCTTTGCTAATGGAGGATGACGATTAATAAATGACCGGGGGTCGTGTTCACGCGGCGGCGCCCGGGATGACGATTAGAAAAAACCGGCCGCGGGCTGGAAAACTATATTTTCTAATCGTTCTCCTCCAGTCAGAAAATTGTGCAGAAATGACAGAAAATTATTTTTTTAATCGTTCTCCCCCATTATTCTATGAATCGTCATCCCGCATTATCCCCCCTTTTCGCCCGACCCGAGAAAAAGCGAAGCGAGGGTGGCCTGCAGGACTTCGGGCTCTCCGCAGGGCGCCTCCGGCCCTCGAGCGGAAGCGTCGCGCCGCGGGCGCCGGCGAGGGCAGCGGCGCCGCGGGCGCGCCCCTGCGCACGCTGGTGGTCCTGCCGCCCTCGGCCAGGAGCCGCGGGGCCCCCAGCACTCTAGGCCTCCTAGATGGGGTCGGAGTAGGTGGGGTCGGAGGATCGCGCTGCATCGCCGACGCATCGCCGATGCGGCTCGATGTGGGGCCCGATTTGCTTCACGTCGACGTCGGCGATGCATCGCCGACGTCGACGATGCATCGCCGGTGCATCGCCGGTGCATCGCCGATGTATCGCCGATGTATGGGCGATGCGACGCGATCCTCCGACCCCACCTACTCCGACCCCATCGAAGAGGCTTCTAAACACTCAGAGGAGGAAAGCACACCGACGCCGCCGCTCGTCCTTGGAGAGAGCCCTCGGCGCCACGACCGGGGGTTCTCTTCGAGAGTCTCGTCAGAACGCGCCCTGGGAGCCAGGATCCCTCGGTTTCCCCACAGACCGTCTGATTACAGTCGGGGCGCTGAAGAAGGAACCCTTTTCGTTGGGGAGGGGCTCCGCGCTCCTTAAGTGTTTCGCAGCTTGCCTCAGGTTTCCCTTATGTTTTCGATCGGAAATCGAAGTTCAACTTATGGAAAAAAGGGGCCTCGTTTCTTATTTTGGGTTCCTTAGGTCAAGGCCCCGACTGTATGGCGTTCCAGACAGGGCCTCGCCTTCCGGTCGCCACGAAGGGAAGGGGTCCAGATGGAACGTGTTACGGGGAGTGGTGCCACGTTCTCGGCCTCATGGGGGCCCTTCCTGGGCCACGCGACGGGGGCCAGGGCTCGCTTCCCTCGGGGCCCTCACGCCGAATCTCAAGCTTCGAACGGAGGAGGCATCGCGCCCCTGGCAGGAGGTTGCCGGAAGCTGGCGGAGGCAAACCGGGGGCGGCCTCGGCGGAGGCAGCCGGCAGAAGCCAGGATTTCCCATCCAAGAGATGTCAACGCGGCTTGCTTCGGGGTTTCCGAACCAGCAGGGAGCCCGATGCCTCCGTGATCCCCAGGGCCCCTCTGTTTGGTGAGAGGATGGTTTTGCTGAGGTCCCGGAGGCCTCAGGTGCTCGATGCGTCTTCAGAGCCCCGAATCATCAGGGGTAACTCGGGTCAAGGTTAACTCGGGTTCGTTTTTCGGGAATCCGAACCCGAGTTACCCCGGACCCGAGTTATCCCAGATAATTCGGGCGTCCAGAGCCCCACATCATCAGGGGTAATTCGGGTCAGGGCTAACTCGGATTCCTTTTTCGGGAATCCAAACCCGAGTTACCCCGGACCCGAGTTACCCCGGATAACTCGGGCGCCCAACGTGTTTTTGATATAAATTGCTACACAGAGTCACACAAGGAACGCCCAGAGTCACAAAGCCGTTCGTTCACCCTTCAGTTGCGAGCTCCCCGTGGAAGGATCGATTTCGGTCCACTTGATCCGCGCTTCGACCTCGAGTTCAGCCCACCCGACCCGATTCGGTTCTGACATCAGACGAGCCGATGCGGCCTGGCATGGCGCTGCTGTGCACCTGGCGCAGCCGATCCGATTCGATGCCGACTCCGCGACGATGCAGGCTGATCCGGGGCACATGTCGGTTCGATCCGATTTACGGATTCGATGTCGATTGATTTTGCCCTCCCGGAAGGCAGAATTAGTCATCGGCCCTGTCATCCGTGAGGGCTTCGCCCCCTGCCGCCGGTCCCCTATCCCGGAGAATGCGCTATGCGAGAGCTATGTCATGAGGCCTGGGCGCCGTCGTGAAGCAGTATTCCGATACTGCTTCACGATACTGCCTCACGACGGCTTCACGCGAGGCCGATTCGTAATCGGCAAAACCAATTGACTTGTCATGGGAGCCTGACCCTGCCGATCTGCGTGAGGGGTGCCACCGAATGTCAAGCATGTTGCAAATCCCATATGTTTTTGGACCCCGCCGATCTGCGTGAGTGGTGCCACCGAATGTCAGAAATGTGGCAAATCCCTTGTGTTTTTGCACCCTGACCCCGCCGATCTGCGTGAGGGGTGCCACCGAATTTTAGGAATGTGGCAAATCCCATGTGTTCTTGGACCCTGACCCCGCCGATCTGCGTGAGCGGTGCTACCGAATTTCAGAAATGTGGCAAATCCCTTGTGTTTTTGGACCCTGACCTTGCTGATCTGGGTGAGGGGTGCCACCGAATTTTAGGAATGTGGCAAATCCCATGTGTTTTTGGACCCTGATCCCGCCGATCTGCGTGAGGGGTGTCACCGAATGTCAGACATGTGGCAAATGCTTTGTGTTTATGGACCCTGACCTCGCCGATCTGCGTGAGGGGTGCCACCGAATGTCAGAAGTGTGGCAAATCCCATGTGTTTTTGGACCCTGGCCTTGCTGAGCTGCGTGAGGGTTGGCACCGAATGTACCGAATCTCAGACATGTGGCAAATGCTTTGTGTTTATGGACCCTGACCCCGCCGATCTGCGTGAGCGGTGCCACCGAATCTCAGAAGTGTGGCAAATCCCATGTGTTTTTGGACCCTGACCCCGCCGATCTGCGTGAGGGGTGTAAATTTTGATCCACCCCAGCAATTCAAACAATACGATTTCTCCGGGGTAAAAGTGCCCGTTTTGGGCCTCCCCCCATCGCGCGGTCCATCAACAAGGAACAGTAAGCAGCAAGAAGTCAACAAGGAACAGTAAGCAGCAAGAAGCAGAATCGTAACAGTGAAAACTGGAAGCTGGAACTGGTACAGGAAACTGCGAACCTTCGGCCTACAGCCTGGTGGCCCCAAAAGAGGGCCGGCGGATTTATTTGCTGATAAATGGCTCAGCCTGGCTGCCTCCGAAATCCAACTTAATCTGGCCTCAGCCTGCCTAGCCTGGGGCTTGAGCTTGCCTGATCCAGCCCAGCAGCTCCGCAAGCCAGCTTGCCACTCGCTTCCTGCCAGTCGCCATCCAGCTTGCCAGCCACCTGGGAGCACAGTCCCATCACCCCGAGTCACCTCCGAGCCCCCAGACACCCAAATACTGGGTATTTTGGAGTCTCGTAGGAGCACGATCCCATCACCCCGAGTCACCTCCGAGCCCCCAGACACCCAAATGCTGGGTATTTTGGAGTCTCGTAGGAGCACGATCCCACCACCCCGAATCACCTCCGAGCCCCCAGACGCCCAAATACTGAGTATTTTGGAGTCTCGTAGGAGCACGATCCCACCACCCCGAGTCACCTCCGAGCCCCCAAGACGCCCAAATGCTGGGTATGTCCTCGAGCCTCGGAGCCCAGACCTCTCGACCCCTCGAGTCGTCCCGAGTCGTCTCCAGGAACGGCATCTCGTCCCGAGTCGACCCGAGTCGACCCTCGTGTCGTCCCTCGATCCCTCCAGGAACCGGCATCTCGTCCCGAGTCGTCTGTCCCACGGCCCTGGGGCCCGGCACCGGTGCCCAGACATACCGGGAACGCAGAAAGCAACAAATCGGACAGTGGGACGTGTACATTGCAGTCAACGCGCCTAGTAATGACGCGTGCTTTCATCTTGGGTGCCCTTGGGTCCTTGCCTCTGCGGCCCGTCCTATGCCGTTTTCACTGCTCGCCCGCCGCCCAAAAAATCCCAACTTCGGCCTCCAAGGGTCTTGCGTCCTAACCTCGCGTCCTTACTATACGTTTTGACTGTATACTTTTTCCCCGATGCTCTGGGGAAGCAACGAAACATGTATACACCAGCGTCCCGTAGACAGCAGGATCCGCTCTCCAGTGCAAGTTCCAATGCAGGGCGCGAAGAAGCGTCGGTGAGTATAGAGTTCGGTTCTCTAACATATGCGATACCGTCAAGGCTCTGGAGGCCTGGACCCAGGGGTCAAAAACAGATGGGCCTGTCCTGGGGTGCATGGGTCTGGGCAAAACCCGGAGGCGGATCCAGCCGCGGCGACGAGGAGCCCGCCGGTGGCCCGAGAGGGACGACGAACGCCCAGCATCAGGCTAGCTTGACCCTCGACGGCACGGGGTCGGATGTTGGGCCCCTCCTAGGAGGCTCCTGGCCAGGCCCGTGGGCAGCTGCTTCGGGGGGATCATCCGCCTCGGCGACGGCGACAGGAGCCGGCGCCGCTCTCGGCCCGGACGCCCTGCGGTGGGGGGGGGGGGGGGTTCGGCTTCCGATCGAGGTGGGGTTTCCGAGGGTGGTTCAGCGCAGAGGGAAGGGGACGTCCAGGACGGAAGGGGGTCGAGGCTCGGGGAGGGGACTCGCCCCCCTCGGGGGGGCCTCTGGAAGGCTCCGCGTCACCGCGGCTGGATTCTCCTGGCAGTTCTGGCCAGGACGGAACCCACGACGGGTGCGGGGGCTGATTTTAGGGGAACAAAAAGTGACATAAACATAAACACTCGGAGGTCCGCGCGGATTTCTCGGATCGGCGCTGGACCCCCCTCCCTGGCGCACGGAGCGCGCCAGGGGCGGCGCCGGAGGCGCCGCCAGGGGGGCCCCAGCGCCGATCCGAGAAATCCGCGCGGACCTCAGAGTTTTTATGTTTATGTCACTTTTTGTTTCCCTATGGAGGCTGTTCGTCGTCTTCGGTATCCAGGCCCTGAGCGCTCCCCTGGCCCCGGCGGGACGAAAGCCCGGCCTCATGGAGGGCCCCGTGGTCCAGGATCCGCCACCATGCCCCGTCTTCCGTCACGCCCAGATCCCCTCTTTCTGTCCCGCGTTCATGCAATGGAGGTGTTGAGTCCTTCGTGGGTTGCTGGGCCCCCCCCCTCCTCGACCTCCTCCTCGACCTCCTCCTCATCCTCGACCTCGACCTCCTCGACCTCCTCCTCGACCTCCTCGACCTCCTCCTCATCCTCCTACTCATCGAGCGAGCCCGCCCGAACGCCTCCCCCCCCTCCGCTTGCACGAGCCACGGCCGGAGGGCGGGCGGCGGCGGGTTAGGGGGGGGGCTCCTTTATAAAAAAGGGAATGCCCAAGATGTTCCGCCGATGAGTCCCGGGTGGAAACTTGAGCCAAACCAGCCCTTGACACCGATGTTGATCCAGCGTCTCCCGCCCGTATGAGCAAGGATGAATTCCGCAGAGTTCCAGGCCACCACCTTATGGAAGGTAGTCCTGAGATTATCCGTCACCCTGGGCTTCCTCTGTGGCGCTTCCGAGGCCCTGGGGTTGCCAACAAAAGGGCTCAGGATGAAGAGCTGGTCCTGGCAGACGCTGGAGTCCAGGGCCCGTTTCCATCGAGGCCTCTTTCCTGACAGTGACAATCCTCGCCCGTTGTTTCCCCATCTCCTCCTCATCATGATCCTCCTCCTCCTCCTCCTCCTCCTCCTCCTCCTCATCATCATCATCATCATCCCCGTCATCATCACCATCCTCCCCCTCCTCATCATAATCATCATCAACATCTTCATCCTCCTCCTTTTCCTCATCCTCCTCATCATCATCGGCATAATCAGCATCAGCATTATCATCATCATCAGCATCATCATCATCAGCATCATCATCATCCGCTACCTCCCTGTACTCCTCCCTCTACTCCTCCCCATTATCATTGGCCCTACATCTTTAGTTCTCCTGACATGGGCGAACATTGGCCGCAGCGTCAGCATCGGTCCTCCTACTCATCCTCCTCGTCCTCCTCCGCCTCCTCCATGTCCTCCTTCGTCGGAAGGGGAAAGGAGAGGGGGCACATCAGTGGCAGCATTGGCCTCGACAAGGACAACCTGCTCCTGAGCCTTCTCCTTTCTCTCATCTTCCTGCTGCTCATCCGCCTGCTGGTTATATACTTTTGCTGGTGCTTCGATTCCTCCTCCTCCTTCGGCCGGCTGCGATTCCAGCTTGTCGGGCGCTTTGCGTAAGCGAAGCCCGTCAGTGGTCGACGCCGACCCCTCAGGAGCGGCCGTTGCTTGGTGCTTGGTGCCCTGTCCTGCTGCTGCTCCTCCTGTTTCTCCTCTTCCTGATGCTCCTCCTGCTGCTGCTCCTCCTGCTCGCTGTCCTCCTCATTATTGGCAGTGTGAGCTCGTCCGCAGCAGTTGTTGACAGTGGTTGCGATGACGAGTTGTCTAATATATTGCTGTCTTCCTGCTGCTCTTCGGGTCCTCCTCCTCCGTCCTCTTCTCTTTTTGCTGCTTCTCCTGCTGCTTCCTCCTTTCCCTTCTCCTCCAGCCCTGGCCCGAGTCTCGAATCGACAATCGGCTCCTTGAGGGGATAACTCTCCATGTTGTACGTCTTCCATCCCCTCATCCACCACCCCCCCTGCCATGCTGTGTCGCTCGGTGGCAAAGGGGATGCCAGCCGCACTACGAGGCTGAGAACCCCCGTGTGACATTGGCGGGCTTGGCAAATGCATGCGCTCCAATTGCGCGAGCGCCGGCCGCTCGGGCCAACCATTCCCCTCCTCCTCCTCCTCCTCCTCCTCCTCCTCCTCCTCCTCCTCCTCCTCCTCGGGACTTTTCAGAGAGGTGCGACTGGAGGTCCCATTCCCCAGCTTGAAGGCACAGGGTCTCGGGGGAAAGCAGCCCAGGGTCCTCCCCAGGCCATGGGATCGCCAAGAGACCCCAGCGAATGCCCAAACAGAGATATGGTGACTCCTGGGGTGCGTAGGCGCTGATGACCCATTTGATTTGTTCGATCGAGTGAAGCACTGTGCGAGAAGCCATGTGTAGCGATGTGATGGACGCCAGGACGACGGAGCTTGATTTTGAGTGGCATCATTCTCTACAGTCGAAGCAGAAAGTGGCTGAGGGTGGAAAATGACTAGGGATGACGGCGGAGGGGGCTGCGGCGATGGGGGTAGACAGGGAAACTATTTCTGAGAACGCGGCGGCGCATGGCGACTGGCGACCCAGTTGCGACTCGCCCGCGATCCACCGACCCGCGACCCGCCCGCGAAGTACCCGCGACCCTTCCGCAACCCACCCGCAACCCACCTACATTGGGTTGGCCAAGAACTGGCGCCTGCGGCGGGTTTAAAGATTTGGCGCCTGCGGTGGACTTTTTGATTGCCGACGACCCGCCGCCTCCCGCCTTGTCACTCTTAGCAGCAATTGCGAAAGCTGTGTTTCTGAGGAGGCGGCGGCGCATAGAAAGGCGTGGCCCCCCTGACGGGGTCATGGGGCGGTAGATGATGGTGATGGCAACGGTGATGCTGCGGAAGATACTGATGCAGATGATGGCTATGAGGATGTTTACGCCAGCACTTCGGGGTGGGCTTGTCTTATCACAAGAGCTTGGTCATGAGTAGTGTAGCCGATATAATCCAGACCAGTGTGGGTCAGACGCAACAGCCTCGACCAGCCGAGCTGCCAACGAGTTGGCTCGAGTAAAGGCGGCTGCGGTGCGATGGTGCTGATGATGCTGATGATGACGATGACACTGAGCCCCTCAAAAACGGCGAGATCTATGAAGCCGTGTGCAAAAGTGAAGCTGAGAGAGTCCCGATGGCATCTTGCGGTCGACCTCCAAAACAAGAGAGCCGTCCGAGGCATGCTCGACACAATGCACGCACGAACGCTCAAGGGGCATCCTACCCGACATTACACATCGCATACAAGCTAACCGGCAGCTGACCACCAGCGGGCGGGGAAGTTGCCGCAGTCCCCCTTGGCGAGATTATGTGTCTTTGACTTTCTTTCTGGCAACGCTCTAGATTGAAACGCTCTGTGGGACAAGCGACTCAGGATTGAGCTTTGGTCCCGCGGATACCTCCGGGGACCACGACCGGTTTCCACCAGGACCCGTTCACATACCCCTGACGTCGTGTCGCAACGTGGCCACCCAGAAGTCCCGAACTGTTCCCTAGGTTTTGCTTTTCAGCCTGAGTTGTTTTTGCTGGCGAACCTGGGTCTCATTCCACACCGCCAGAGGCAAACAACTGCTAACTATATGCGTCGTGTCGCTTCAGTCCCCCCTCGGATCTGTTCCGAGATGCGTTCTGCCAAGGATTTCGAGGCGCATCCAGACGTGGTAACGCAGCGCCCCAGGAGGCCCGAAAAGGGCGAACTGAATTCTAGGCTTTCCAGATGGGTCCGAGTAGATGGGGTCGGAGCATCGCGCCGCATCGACGATGCATCGGCGATGCGGCCCGACGTGGATCCCGACCTTCTCCACGCCGACGTCGCCGATGCATCGCCGACGTCGGCTGTGCATCGGCGATGCATCGGTCCGACACCACCTACTCCGACCCGATGTGGGAGGCCTCTACACTACACATGGAAAGCAACCTCTAACCTCGATGTAGGTTTGGTTTTCCTCGTCTCACATTTCTGTGGGAAATGCGCGGCAAGTGGCAGGAGCCAGTGCGTGGTCGAGGCGCTCGGCAACGGTGCGGAGCCCTCGCAGACCGTGGCGCCCTCCCTCGGCGACCGGATGCCGACCCCGAGGTCTGTTGTGTCGGAGAGTCTGAGGGGAAAGTCGTCCCGATGCCGATGCCCGTCCCCGCGTTCGCCTTCCTGGGCCCCGGGGGGGAGGGGAAACCTGGTCGCCACGGCTCGATTCGCCTCGCCATCCCGATATGTCGCGGAGCCTGAGGTTGAAAGGCATGCCGATACCGATGCCCTTCCCCCGCGTTCGCTGTCCTGGTCCTCGGGGGGGAGGGGTGGGGCTCGTCGCATCGGCTCGGTTCGCCTCGGCATTCTGGTCAGAATCACGAGGCACTCCTGGGAGATGTCCAGTGAGTCGCGGTATCAGCATCGGTCCGTTCCCCCGAGGAAGGAGATGCAGTCGGCCCTCTTCGACAACATGGAACCTTTCTATCGCTCTGACCTTAGTAGCAGTCGCAATATAAGCGATCTCGTTCTCACCCGTCTCGTCCGTGGCCTCCCGACCAATGTCCACCACACACCTCACATGCACAAGCAGAAGCACTGGGCTCCATGGGGTTCGTTGGCAGCGCTGCGAAATCAGTGCAGGCCTGTCGGTTGTCCTTCTCGGACAGCTTATGTTTCATCCGTTGGGAATGAGGGTGAGGACACGGTCCCCGTCTGACCGCCTGTGCGTGGCTCCTCCTGGACCCGCCAAGACGGCCTGCCCCGAGCTCGCTGTGCGCTTCCGCAGCGCAGCCTTCGCAGCACCCTGGCGGCGACAGGGTGTACCTTCTAATGGCAGGGGAACGGCAAAGAAGATGAGCATCAGCAGTCGGAGGTCCAGCGCCCTGGCGGCGCCTCCGCCGCCGCCCCTGGCGCGCTCCGCGCGCCGGGGAGGGGGGGTCCAGCGCCAGTCCAAGAAATCCGCGCGGAGCGCCACACAAGTTTATGGTCTGATCGCGTTTCTTCTTCGTCTGTTCTCCTCGGTCGCACGACGCATGTTCCGCCCCAGCCTCCCTCCTGGGCATCTTGCGCCTCACGCTGCTCTTTCCTGGTTCGGCCCAGTGGCCACTGCGTGACCGTCGGCGTGCCGTATTCGCGACCACCCTCGCACGCCTTTGAGAAGTGTTCCGGCCCACTGGCCGAAAGAGCGCCAGCGGATCCCCGAGGAGTCGAGATTTCACCCGAGAAGAACCGCCAATCAGTGGATGGCTTGAAACATAGTGATATGGATATTGAGATCCATGGTGAGATTGATGGTGAGATCGGTAGCGGCATCGACAGGTAGGACGATTGTATGGTCGATCGTGAGACCGATCGTAGAGTCGATATTATGAGATCGATAGTGAAATCGATCGTGAGATCGCTCGTGCGATCTCTAGTGAGATCGACTGTGAGATCGATCGTGAGATCGGTTGTGAGATCGATAGAGGGATCGATAGAGAGGTTGGTAATGAGATCGATGGTGAGACCGATCGACAAGAAGATCAACGGGGAACCTGGGAAACCGGCAACCCCGCCGCCCACCGAGATCGGCCTGGAACCCGGGAGCCCAGCCGCCCACCGGAATCGGCCCGGCATGTTCGCCAAATGTGTCAACATCCGCCAGGACCCCTTCAGTGCAGCATTGGTTGGGGAATGTGCTACTCGACCGCCCCCATCCCCCCCTTCAGAGGCTGGCGGCGAGCTGGAGGGGGAGGTGAGAAGTGCCGGGTCTTCTCAGCAGGCTCGGAACCCCCCTGGACTTCCGAGAAGCTCTCTGGGCCTTCCCCGAAGACACGACAGACTTCTCAGAAGGCGCGAGGGCCTGCGAGAAGCCGCGCCGTCTTCTGAGGAGGCCGTCTCCTCACTTCCCCCCTCGCTCGCCGCCGAAAAAGGGTCTGCTCCCCCACCCATCCACCCCTTGGCGTTGGCGCCGGGGGGGGGGGCGTCCCCGGCCGCCGCTGCTCCGTGGGCGACGGAGGGGGTGGGGCGGGGCGCGCTCCGGCTCGTGGGTGGGGGCGCTTGCGGTTTTTGACAGGGGGCCGGGTGAGGCAGGTTTTGGGTTCGGGGTGCAGGTTGGCGTGGGGCCAGGGTTTAGGACAAGGGTTAGAGTGTCAATGCGAAGGGATTCAGGTGTCCGCTCTCAGGGTTAGTGTTCAGGCTCATGATTATCATGATTCGGGGGCCAGGGCTAGGGTCAGCGCGTGAGAGGCTATGATGTGGAGTAGAAGGTTTTGCCTCAGAACTTTGGGTTACGCCTCGGGTGTCAGGGCGCGGATATATTAGGCACCGGGGAAGATAATTAGTTTTCTATGGGTCGGTTGTAGGTGTCAGGGGTCAGGGTTTGGGCTTGCAGTTGTGGCTAGTGGTTATGATTAGGATAATGGTATTGTGGTTTAGGGTGTAAGGTTGTTGCTTCAGGTTGTGGGTTTGCGGTAATGGTGGGGGGGGGTTAGGGGGTTAGGATTATGTGTCGTGTTTAGGGTCAGGGTTAGGCTGTTTTGGCAAGGGCGTTAGGCGCAAGAGAGGAGCTTCAGGGTTTTAGCGGTGGGCGGAGGATGTTTGGGCTAGAAATGGGCATGAAGGCACGTAAGCTTAAGGTGTTAGTGCTCAAGGTGTCAAGGGTTCGAACCAGGTGTTTTGACTTTGGCTGATGGTTGAGACTAAACTGTTAGGGATAATGAGTTAGGGTTGTTGTGTTGAGGTGTTCGGATGAGGCTTAGTGCTCAGGATTCGGATGAGGGCTAGGGGGAGTTGCAGGTTAGGGTTCGAGGCCAGGTTTGGTAAACGAGTTCGGGTTAGGGTATGAGCGTTCAGTTTACAGGGCTCCTCTTGCTCGCAGCGCCCAATAGTCTAAGTACACGGGTCCTCTTCGGCAGGCTTAATTGTGGGAGCGTTTAGCCAACCCGAGCAAGTTGTTCAAAGACGCAAGAGGTGCAGCGCTTTCCAAACCCCCAGTCGCATTGTTGGCAACTTCTCTCACTAAAGCTTGCTAGGGTGTAGGAGCCTCAAAATGCTGACGGGTCCTCATCGCTTCCACAAGGTTTTCGATCTTGCCTTGGGCATGCCGCAGTGTCTGCAGTTTTCCAGGCGATGTCCGGCGCTCTGGTGGCGCTTGCCAAGTCCTCCCCAGCGTGTCCTAAAGCTCTCCAGTGTTTCCCGAAAGCATGCCAGAGCGCCCGAAGCCCGACTCAGCGCTCCCCAAGCGCGTCCAAGAGCCTCCAACGCGCCCCGCGCGTCTTTAATGTGGCGTAGGGCATGTGAGCATTTTCAGAGGCGACTTTCTGGTTGCAAAACCTTGATTGTCATAACAGAGGTTATCGGGAATTCGCACTTCCCCGACTGTGGGGAGCCCTGAGTTGTATGGTCAAGGCGCTGTGGCAGCCATCAGTCGGGTCGATTGACAGCCCAGTCTTCCATGGGCGTCATGGAGGATATGCGACGGGATGGCCGATGAGTAGCGGGGTGACTGGAGGCACAGGTGCTACGATCAGGGTTTTCTGTTCAGGCTTGGTGTCGGGGTCGGGCCAGAGGTTCCGCGTTTGGGCGCTCGGTTTGTGAAAGGTCGAGCATGAGAGCCAGTGCTTAGGATGTGTAAGGGGGGGCGGCAGGGAGCCCAGACACCGCCCCGTAGCGTATGGGGGGCGGAGGGGGAGGCAGGCGGCGGACGCTGGATCGGAAGGAGGAGCGGCGGCGGACGATGGAGCGGAAGACGGGACGGGGGGGGGGCAGAGGAGGAGGAGGAGGAGGAGGAGGAGGAGGAGGAGGAGGAGGAGGAGGAGGAGGAGGAGGAGGGGAGGAGGAGGGAGGGGAGGGGGGAGGAGGAGGAGGAGGAGGAGGGGGGAGGAGGAGGAGGAGGAGGAGGAGGAGGACCGCTGCTCTCCTGACGGCCCAGCAGCGCCAGCAGCTCGGCGGTCCTGTAGCTTACCGGAAACATGTCTGCACTCCCTTGCGCCTCGTCGTGTGTCCGTGTCTCGTATTTCACCGCGCCATCCTTCATGCATCCCTGGGCCTGCAGCAAGGGTCCTAAAACTAATATCTACATACCACATGTGCTACACAGCTCGTTCGCACACACACACACACACATATATATATATATATATATATAGATATATATGCTCGCCCCCCCCCAGCACCCCCCAACGACGGATTATCTTCCTCCTCCTGCTCCTCTTCATCCTCCTGGTCCCTCCTCCCCCTCGTGGGAGCACCCTCCTCATCGTCATTATCTTCCTCCTCCTGCTCCTCTTCATCCTCCTGGTCCCTCCAAGGAGGGGAGGGCAGGGAGCGGAGGGAGGGGGGGAGGGGGATTGCATTGCAGTGGATTGCGACCGATTGCGTTGCAATCGTTTGGTTGCAATCGATTGGATTACAATCGGTTCGATTGAAAAGGATTGGACTGCAAGGGAGGGAGAGGAGGGAGGGGGGAGAGTGGAGGGGAGGAAAGGGAGCGGAGGGAGGGGGGAAGGGGATTGCATTGCAATGGTTTGCAGTCGATTGCGTTGCAATCGTTCGGATTGCAACCGATTGCATTGCAATCGATTGGATTGCAATGCAATGAGGGACACGGGGCAGCCTCGAGCGACATGCGCAATGCGTAGGATGTCTGGGCAGTCGTGAATGGGGCTGCCTCGAGCGACACGCGCAGTGCGTAGGATGATGATGAGAAGAACGCGTAGGAGGAGGATGAACAGGAGGTGGAGGAAGGGGAGAGGAGGAGTAGGAAGAACAGGAGGAGTGAGACTCCCAATGCGTAGCTTCTTGGGGCACTCTTGGGCCGATACAGGGTTGCCGTCCACATGCTTCTTGCGGAGGCCTCTTGGGCATTTCCGAATCCTCATGGAGAGGCTCAGTGGCCACTTGGAGCCTTACGTGCGCCACGGGGCCTTGACGACAAAGTCGCGGCGAGACCGCGAACAGTGGAAACGCTGCCTGAAGGACCTCGTGAACCGTCCTCTGAGGAGTATCATCAACTTGCTCAAGAAAGATGGCGTCTTGCCCGAATGACGCGGCGTGACTTGCCCGTACTGCCAGACATCAACGCTCGGCCCTCTCAAGGACTTCGGGGACAAGAAGGGTGGGTGGGCGCACAAGTGCAAGGGCAGGGACTGCAAGCGCTACGTTTTGCCCCACGCCTTCCACCCTATCTTTCGCACCGGTACTGGGCAGTCCCATACTGGGCTTGGTGACCAGGCTGCGATCTTGTTCTGTGCTGTATCTGGGTGCGCGCAGACGACAGTTCGCTACTTGCTGAAAAAGAACCACAAGTTGGCGGAGTCCATGTACAAGTCCCTGTGCGATGCCAGAGCCAAGTACGTGCAGCAGGAAGAGAAGAATATCCGCTTCGGCGAGGATGTCGAGTGGCCCGACGTCGAAGCGGACGAGGTCGACGTTGCCAAGGGCGAGGACCCAGACGCCACCTCGCGCACCAAGAAGCCAGTTGCGTGGGAGCAATGGGGCGGGATTGTCCAGCGCGGAGACCCTAAGTCGCTCGTGCTCTTCAAGCTTCGCCCAGAGAGAACAGTGCGGAGGGCGCCAGGCCCAGGCCCGATCCGCAAGCGCGACTGGGCCCCGCTGGCCAAGAAGTGGCTCAAGCAGTGCAAAGTCACACTCCACACGGACGGCGCCCGCTCGTGCAAGACGCGCGTTGACGGCGTGGTCCACGACTGGGTCGTCCACAAGAAGAAGCGCGTGAAGGCCGCTGGTGTTTGTGTGTGCGTGGGTGGGTGGGTGGAGGGGGGGAAGGTGGCCATCCCTCGCCGGCGCCGATTGCGGCGGTGCCCTTTTCTACCGCAGGGTCAATTGGCTCGACCACTTGACCAGAGGTACGAATTTGGGCACTGCCAGCGTCGGCGCAGGCAAAGGACAGTCGGCTTCTCTGCCGCCCTCGCAGGTGAACGGCAAGTACGTTTGGGTGAAGCCAGCCTTCGCGAAGGTCAGGTATCACGACCTTGCTTGCAGTGGATGCTCTGACAAGAAGAAGCGCATCTGGGTGAAGTGCGGGGCCCAGATCATTGACCGCGTCTGGGGCGGGTTGAGGCGCCACCTTGGCCCAAGCCGCAAGATGAACTCCCGCGCGCTGGCAAACAGGGTGAGGTCCTTCCAGTGGTGCTACTGGAGCAGGGGCGAGGACCTCTGAGCGCAGACGGGCAATATGCTTACCGCACTGTTCCGGCAGCAGCACGAGTGAGCGATCCCCTCTGTCGCGGCAGAGGCACTGAATATCTCCGTCTCACGCGCCAACTACCTTGGCGCCGCACTGCTTCCCGCGCGGCGAAATTTTGGGCCAGCGCAGCGAGAGCGCCCAAGCGATATGCGTGCGGATGTGCATATTGGTTCTGGGGCCGTCGAACCAGCATGGTCTGAGAGCATTGAGGGTGTCTCCACAATGGTGTGACCAGACGTAGCCGTCGCCGTCGTCGCGTCGTCGCGTCGTCGTCGTCGACCTTGCCGCCGCCATCGCGTGGCCCCCATCCTTGCCCCCCGCCGCGCCCCGCCGCCGCTTGTGATCAGGCCTTTTCAAGTTTCTCGCCTCCCCGTTCATCTCTGGCCTGTGCGCGCAGGCCTCTCATAGACCCCTGGCGCCGCGGCCATTGAGGCCGCGAGGTCGCTGGCCGCGTTCGCCCGAGATCTCGCGCACTTCCGCGGGGCAGCTTCGGCGCGACGGCGCAGGGCAGCCAGCGGCCAGTGCTGCCCCGCGCGATCTCGATACATAGCTACTTTCACGGTGCGCCTCACAACATCCTGTACTATCGTTTTGAGGTCACATCGAAATTGCGCCCGCATGCTCCCAGCAAAACACGAGATCAGGCAGGGCGACAGTTCGCCCCCAATGCTCTCGCAGACAGGCGACGCTCACTTCGACCGCCCTTTCTCGCGATCGTTCCGACGCGGTTGCGCCTCCCACCCCGCGTCAGCAGCCGCGCACATTTAGGCCCAAGCTTACTCGCTATTCGCCAGGCTTACCCGACTTCTCGCGCACCGCCGCGCCGTCCGCCATGCCGAAAGCGTTCCCGATGGAGGCCGCAAGCCTGCCCGCATGCGGCATGAAGTCCTTGGGGGGTGTCCATGGAGAAAGACGGCCACACCAACGATGTCATGGTTGCGGCTTGGAACAAGGCGAAGTCCATGCCTGTCTTCGAAATCCGCGCGAAGCCTGAGGTGGTGGGCCACGTGGACAGAGCGGGCACTTCGACCGTCTAGGACCTCCCCATCAAACAGTGGAGCTACTCGGCGAGGCGCCCCATCAAGGGCTTCATCGACGTCATCACGAGCAAGGAAGACCTCTCGGGCGTCAACTGGGACGCTGTCAAGGAGGCAATGGCTGAGGGGCGGTACGACGCCATGCCCCCACCCCTCGGCATTTCTGGTGCAGGCCAGAGCGACGCCCCTTGCGTGATGAGCATGCATGTGTCGAAGTCCTTGCCAGACGGCGACTGCACGGTTGTGAAGGTGTTCGCTTTCCTTGGCGGTGGCGAGCCGATGGCGGCGGTCCTCGAGAGGATTGTCGTAAGCGACCCGTGCGTCTTGGACTACCGCCCCGATACCTTCAACGCGGTTCGGACGTTGCAGGTGCTGCTGGAGGACATGGGCGGGTTGTTGTTCCGCTACTGGCAGCTGCCGAAGGCCAAGGTAGTTGCGGACGCCGACCCGAGCGAGGTCGCGGAGAAGAAGGCTGCTCTGGACAAAGCGTGGGACTTCGTGCAGGCGGAGGCCCCCCGGGGAAATTCTGACGGTCAGAAGCTGTTGTGGGTGGAATACCAATTCGTGGACCCTGAATCGCCTTTGTACAACATGAAGCGGGGGCTCGGGAACAGCCTTCTGAAGTGCATCGCAGACCGTGACCACTTCGCCGTCAAGGAGGACTACTATCCTCTCCTGAAGTCTGACATCCGCAAGGAATACCAGCCGATGGCAAACAGGATCTTGCTGGCGCTGGCGGGCAACACGCTGCTCACGATAGGGGAGGCTGGCTTCGGGAAGACGCCGTTCATGTATATCCTCGCCATGGCGACTGCGAGGCACAATGCAGACGTCGCTAATGAACGCCGCCCAGGTCGTGCCACGGCTGCTGTGCGGGTTTCCGCAGAGATGGACTTCTTCCGCGGGGAGGTCGGGGGGCCTTGGGCGCCGTGCATCTTCGATGACGGCGACCTCGCGGATCAGCGGCCTCGCGTCCTCAAGGCTTTCCTTGACCCCACGCAGGCTGAGGCCATGACCTACGCGCGCTGGGGGGCCGCGAAGTTCGTGCGCGGCCAAGCGAGGCGGCTAGCGAAGTCGAAACGTTGGGCCTTCCAGGTTTTTTATATAAAAAGAATGACTGTCAGGTTTTGTTGTCTTTTTTCCAGAGAAAAGCGAATCCAGGGCGTCGGTCGGCCCCGCGCTTCGTCTTTGCCCATGTTTGGTGGGGGCAACGAGTGCAATTCGAGCGCTGCACCAACTGCCGAGCAGTGGGCGCTCGCGGCGACGGCACCCGATGCTGCGAAGCGGACTACTGGCATCTTGGTGGACATGATTCGGCCCGCCTCCCCAAAGGGCATGTCCGGGATCATCGTAGGGGCCATGCTCAAGCGGTGCAATGTCGCCCTCAACGCAAAGGAAGATTTCTTCTTCAGGCCCGCTGGCAAGGACTCGGTCGTTGAGAAGCTGCCCCTCATGAGCAGCTACATCACGGCCGAGGCGGGCAAGATCCTGACGCGGTTCCTCAAGCACAAGAAGCGCCGCGACCAGGAGGAGCACGACAGGCTCCTCGCCTTCGAGAAGAAGGAGGTGCTCAAGCTCATGGCTGCGTCGCGCGCAGCAGCGGGCGCGGGCGACGGTGGCGAGGATGGCGCCGATGGCGCCGCCGCCGCCGCGAGCAGCGCCCCAGCCGGCGCCGCGGCGCCGCGGGAGGCAGGCGCGGCGGGCGGCGCGGAGACCGCGCCCAACGACGGCGGGATGTCCGACCGCGGCGGCGGCGCCGACGCGTGGGCCGACCCCGCGGACGAGGAGGGCGTGTTCGGCTTCGGCGGCGACATGCGGGGGCCCGAGTTGTCGCCCCCCAAAAAGCTGACGGCCGCGCGGGACGCCCACGTGAGGGAGATCATCAACTCCGAGGCCAAAGTGCTTATGATGGTGCCGTGGCAGGCGGGTGCTGCTCCTGGATCGAGCGGCGACGCGAGTGCGCCGAGTGGCGCGGCTGCGCCCGCGGACGCCGCGCCCGCCGTGCAGCCCCCGATCGTCGGCTGCCACGGCGCGCTCTCGGAAGAGGACCATCGGGAGCAGGTGGCGATCTTCCGCGGCCTCGCCAAGACCCACCACGGCGCGCACGAGGACCTGGTCACTCCGCCGCGGAAGACCAGGAGGACGGGTCTGGCCTGCGGCGGGCCGCTCTCCCCCGTGGACATCCAGGAGCAGCAGGCGATTTTCGCATCCATTGTGGCGCAGGCGCACGGCGAGACCATCGAGGTTGCCGACGATAGCGTCGACTTGGAAGCCGAATTGAAGACGCTCCTCGATGGCGTCGAGGCGGAGCGCGTTGGCGGCGCGAGCGAGCTTCCAGGTGACCTTACGGACTGATCCAGCGGCAGCTGGCCTGGCGAGTGACGCGAGAACGCACAGGCGATATGTGCGCAGCGACGCATATTGCTTAGGACGGCCGAAGCGAGCTGATGTGAATGCATTCAGGTCTATGCTTGTTCGCTTTCCAGATGTAGATGCCTTCCGCGTTGCGATATGTTGGGCGGGTGTCATAGAAATGCCCATGCGAAATGTGCGCGGACACGCATATTGATTACGACGGTTGTGAACTGTGCGAAACAGCACCATCTTCAGTTGATCCTGTTACTCATCATTCCTCCTCTCGCCGTGCTTCCCCATCTCGCAGATGCCCCTTTTCTTGGGCCCCTTTGTCAACAACCCCCCCACCCCCCCGCTGCATTGCAATTGCAGTGCGTTGCAATCACATTGCAGCGCATTGCATTGCATTGCGATCGCAGTGCATTGCGTTGCACTGCATTTCGATCGCATTGCGTTGCATTGCACTGCAATCGCATTGCGTCGCATTGCTTTGGAGAAAGAGGGACGGGTTGAATAATTATTGCTGCATTCTGATTGCAATCATACTGTGATCCTGGCGGGTTCGGTAGGAGGAGGAGGAGGAGAAGGAGGAGGAAGAGGAACAGGAGGAAGAGGCGGAGGAACAGCAGGAGGGTGAGGATGAGGAGGACGAGGATGAGGAGGGCGAAGAAGAGGATGAGGATGAGGAGGATGAGGGGGATGAGGATGAGGAGGAAGAAGAAGAGGATGAGGATGATGAGGATGAGGGGATGAGGGTGAGGAGGATGAGGATGAGGAAGGGGAGCAACAACAGCAACAGCATCAGCATGGCAACGAAACCGTGCTATTCACATTTTTTTTTTGGGGGGGGGGTTCGGTCAGGGAGGCAACCAAACACTGCTATTCACATTTTTTGGGGGGGTTGCTTTGGTTTTCAGAGACCCACAAGCATGCCCAGGGGGTGTTGTGGAACGCCAGAAACCAAACAAAAACTTGTGAAGAGCATGGCCACCAAACACTGCTATTCACATGTTTTTTTTGGTTTTCTGGCGGACAGAAAACAACCAAAACAACATGTGAATAGCCTGGTTTCGTGGCCGTGCTCCCACCAAATACTGCTATTCACATGTTTTTTTTGTTTTCTGGCGGACCGGGAAAAAAACAAAAAAACATGTGACTAGCATGGTTTCGTGGCCATGCTCTCCCCAAACACTGCAATTCACAAGTTCTTGTTTGGTTTCTGGCGTTCCACAACACCCCCTGGCCATGCTTGTGGATTTGTGAAACCCAAAAAAAAACCTGAGAATAGCAGTGTTTGGTTGCCTCCCTGACCGAAAACACAAAAAACTGTGAATGTCATGGTTTCGTGGCCGCGCTCTCACCAAATACTGCTATTCACATGTTTGTTTGGGTTTTCTGGCGGACCGAAACAAAAAAAACATGTGAATAGCATGGTTTCGTGGCCATGCTCTCCCCAAGCACTGCAATTCACAAGTTTTTGTTTAGTTTTTGGCGTTCCACAACCCCCCCTGGGCATGCTTGTGGATCTCTGAAAACCAAAAAACCAAAACAGCCTGTGAATAGTAGTGTTTGGTTGTCTCCCTGACAGAAAAAAACAAAAACAAAAAAACATGTGAATTGCATGGTTTCGTGGCCACCCTCCTCCCGCAAGTCCTTTTGGCGAAGGAAGAGGAGGAGGAAGAGGAGGAGGAGGAGTTAAGGAAGAGGAGGAAAGAAGGAGGAAGAGGAGGGCGAGGGAGGAGGAGGAGGAGCAAACAATGAATGATCCTTTTGTGGTTTTGGTGGTTTGGGGGGTGCGGGGGGGGGGGGGGGCGACCATACATATATATATATATATATATATATATATATATGTGCAATGTGCGAACGAGCGTGAACCCAAGCAACGAGTTCTTGCATTGTGCAACGTGTTATGTAATCTACGCGGGGAAGCTATGCTATGTGGTGCAAGCTCTGTTGTGCAATCTAGTTTGTCCGGGACATACGGGTTGAGATATGTAGTGTCAGCAATCTGGCGTAGGCCTTGTGTCGTAATTCACGTGCTGTGCACTTCATGATGTGAGCTATGCTGTACAACGCGTGTGTGGTGAACCATGCAAGGAAAGCCAAGCGATGTAAGCTATGAGGTGCGAGCTGTGCTGTGCCACGTGCTGTGCCAGCGCGCGAGGCGCCCACGGGACGCCCACCAGCGGGCACGGGCGACGAGGCGAAGAGCCCTCGGGAAAAACCCTTCCAGAGCACGGGGCGCCCGGAGGGCGCCCCCGAGCGAGCCCCGGGCGCTCACGCGGCGATCGCTTCGGGAAACGCACATTCAGCGCGCGGGGCGCCCACGAGAGGCGCCCACGGAGGGGCACCGGGCGCCAGCGTGGCGAAGGCCTCTCGGGCACCCCACCCGGCCTGCGGGGCGCCCAGGAGGCGCTGGCGAGCGGGCACGGGCGCCACCGGAGCGAAGGCCGAGGAAGGCCGTCCAAGATTTGAAGAGAGCCAGTTCAGAACCCATACGTGCACGAACGGGCTGGGAATATATATATATATATATATATATATATATATATATATATATAGCTATATATATATATACTGACACATATATCTAAGCATGTACATAGTTGCATATACATATATATACACATCTGTGAATGTATGTATGTTTATACATATGCATATCAATGTATATGATCGCCGCCCTGTCATCATACATATTCCTCATCCTCGACTGCTTCTCCTCCGTCTTTTTTTTTTTGTTCTCTCTCTCTCTCTCTCTCTCTTGCTGACCGTTTTTTAGCTTGACCAGCTTCCCACAGACTGACCGTTGAAAAAGGCTGTGTTTCCAGCTTTTACAGATTGTCCAGCTTTCCCCAAATACTGATCGTTGAAGCACGCTGTGGTTTCGAACTTCTCCAGCTTTTCCCAGAGATTGGCCGTTGAAAAAAATGATTGTCTTCCAGCTGTTGCAGCCTGAGACTGACCGCTGAAAAACGCTATGTACTCCAGCTTGTCCAGCTTTTCCAGAAGCTGTGTTTTCCAACCTTTGCAGCTTTTCCAAAGGACTGACCTGACCGTTGAACGACGCTGTGTTTTCCAGCTGTTCCAGCTTGACCAGCTTTTCCCAGAGACTGACACTTTGAACCAAACTATGTTCTCTGGCGTTTCAAGTTGTTCTAGTTTTTCCTAGAGGCTGCCCGCTGAAACACGCTGCGTTATCCAGCTTTTCCAGCTGTTCCCAGAGATGGACCGATGAAAATCATTGTGTTTTCCAGCTTGTCCAGGTTTTCCCAGGGACTGACCGATCAAATACATTGTGTTTTCAACCTGTTCCAGCTTTTTCCAGAGACTGACCCTTTGAAAAACGCTGTGCTGACCAGCTGTCCCAGCTTTTCCCGAAGACTCACTGTTGAACCGCATTGTGTTTTCCAGTTGATCCAGTGTTTCCAGCTGTTTCAGCGACTACCGACCCGTTGAACACCGGTGCGTTTTCCAGCTTTTTCAGATTTTCCCAGGGACTACCCTTTGGAACACGCTGTGTTTTCAAGCTGTTCCAGCCTGTCTAGTGTTTCCCAGAGACTGACCGTTGAAAACCGCTGTGTCTGATAGCTTTCCCAGCTTTTCCAGGTTTTTCAAGAGATCAGCCTTTGAAAAACAGTGTGCTTTCCAATTTCCCCAGCTTCCCCAGCTTTTCCCAGAGATTGACAGTTGAAACACGCTGTGTTTTCAAGCTTGTCCAGCTCATCCAGGCTTTCCCAGAGACTGACCGTTCAAAAACGCTGTGTTCTCTAGTTTTTTCCAGCGTTTCCCAGGCACTACCTTGCTGCGGAGTATGTGGCAACATATTGAAAAGTTGGAAAGCAAAGCGTTTTTTCAACGGTCAGTCTGTTGGAAAGGTTGGCAAAGCTCGACCAAACAACGGTTTTCAATTGTCAGTCTCTGGGAAAAGCTGGAAAATCAGCGGTTTGCAGAAAAGTTGGAAAAGTTTGATAAGCTGGAAGACACAGCGTTGAGCGTTGTTCAACGGCCAGTCTCTCGGAAAAGCTGGAACAGTTGGACAGGCTGAGCCTCCAGAAACAGCAGGAAAATCTGGAAAACACTGCATTTTTCAACGGGCAGCCTCTGGGAACACAAAATCAAAAGCTGGAACAATTGGAACACACAGTGCGATTTTGTGTCAACGGTCAGCCTTTACAGTTGGAAAAGAAAGGCACGAAGCCATAGCGTTTCTCAACGGACACTCTCTGGGAAAAGGCGGGAAGAGCTGGAACAAGCTGGAAAACAGCGTTCTTCAACCTTCAACCTTTGAACGCCCCGCAGGATCCAAAGTAAAACGAATATAATATCGGCTACACATCTTGGGTCGCCCTCAGAAGAGGGAGGAGGACAAGAGGATAATATGAGGAGGAGAAGAGGGGAAGGAGGAGGTGGGAGGAGAGGAGGGAGGAGAAGGAGGCGAAGGGAGGAGGAAAAGCAGGAGGGAGGAGAAGGGAGGAGGGGGAAGAGGAGGGGAAGGAGGAGGATGACAAGGAGGGGCGGAGGGATTAGGAGGAGGACGAGCAGGAAGAGGATCAGAAATGATGCGACATGTGTGATGACATGGAGGCGAGCATATATGTATGTATGTTTTAATGTATGTACGCATGAGGATATATCGGAGGTGAGGGGGTGAGATCGAAGTGGAACGGAGAGCCCCCCTACCGGGTAATCGGTTTCGGTTTCGTGTTCGTGCGTGCCGTGCGTGCTGGCGTGGCGAAGCTGCGTGGGCGGGCGAGAAATGTCCCGCCTCTGGCTGAGGCGCGGCCGGACCAAAAGTCTCCCTTCCGGCAAGCGGTGCCGCGCGGTGTCCCGCCGGTGTCCCGCCGGTGTCCCGTCGGTGTCCCGATGATGATGATGATGACGATGTTGATGGTGATGATGATGATAATGGCCATGGTGGTGATGATGATGGTGTCCCGATGATGATGATGATGTTCATGATGCTGATGCTGCTGATGATGATGGTGTCCCGATATTGATGAAGAGGATGCTGATGATCCTGGTGATGTTGATGATGATGAGATGATGAGACCATGATGATGAAGATGATGATGATGGTGTCCCGATGATGGAGAGGAGGTTGGTGATGATGCTGTGGGTGATGATGCTGATGGTGGATATGATGATGGTGTCCAGATGATGATGATGTTGATGATGATGATGATGACTGTGACGGTGTCACGATGATGATGGTGATGATGTTGATTATGAAGATGATGATAAGGCGATGATGATGATTTTGCTGGTTTTGGCCCGATGATGATGATGCTGATGTTGATCATGACCAATGGTGATGACGGTCGTGATGATGATGGTGACGATGATGATGGTTACCCGATGATGACGATGATGTTGATGATGAGGATGTTGTTGATGATGATGATGGTGGCCTGATGATGATGAAGTGGATGCTGTTGTTCATGATGATGATGAGATGATGATGATGATGACGATTGTGGTTCTCCGATGATGGTGATGATGGTGTCCCGATGATGATGATGATGTTGATGATGATGGTGACGATGATGGTGTCCCGGTGATGGTGAGGATGGTGATGATGATGGCCATGATGGTGATGATGATGGTGTCCCGATGATGATGATGGTGATGATGATGCTGATGTTGCTGATGATGATGGTGGTGTCCCGGTGACGGTGATGATGGTGATGATCCTGATGATGCTGATGATGATGAGATGATGGGGTGATGATGAAGATGATGATGATGGTGTCCAGATGATGATGACGACGTTGATGATGATGATGCTCTTGTTGATGGTGATGCTGGTGATGATGACGATGGTGTCCCGATGATAATGATGTTGATGCTGATGATGACGATTGGTGTTCGATGGTGATGATGTTGGTGATGAGGATGATGATGAGGTGATGATGAGTTTGATGATGTTGGCCTTCTGATGGTGATGCTGATGTCGATGATGATGATGGTGTCCCGATGACGATGATGGTGACGATGATGGTGTCCCGATGATGGTGATGATGATGGTGATGATGATGGTGATGAGGTGATGATGATGATGGTGTCCCGATGATGATGGTTATGGCGATGTCGATGACGTTGATGACGATGATGTCGATGGTGATGACGTTGATTGTGAGATCGACTGTGATATTGATAGCGATTTCGACAGTGATACCGAATGTGAGATATATTGTGAGATCGATAGTGAGATCGATAGTGAGATCGATTGTGAGATCGATAGTCATGTTGTGAGACCGATCGAATAAGATAAATCGAATGATATCGATTGTGAGATCGACCGAGTGAGACCGATCGAGCGAGACCGGTAGTGAGATCGAAAGTAAGATCGACAGTGAGACCGAACGGGTGAGACGTTGGTGCCTCCCCCCCCCCCGAGCCTCCTTATCACCCGAAGGGTGGTCGTACAGGTATATATGTATATATATATATATATATATATATATATATATATATACATAGATAGTGTTATTGCGAGCTGCGTGCTGAGCTCCTTTTTCCTGGAACAAGCCGCATTTGCTAGTTGCCAGCTGGTCATAGGTTGGCTATAAGAGCCATGTCCGCATAGTCGTCCGCGGATTGGTCCCCAAGCAGTGTATGCACCGATTTCCTTTTTTATATGCATGGTTTGGATGAGCCAGAGCGCGGAGTCCTGCCGCGCCTCTCCCTCTAGCCACGATTAGCCCGCAAGCGCTGGGTAGTTGCCTCTTGTCCACACAGCCCGAGCCGAGCCTCACAGGCACCGGTTGCCGCCTACACGGCTTGCCGCCATTAGCCCGGAAAACCCCTCCCTGGAAGTCCCGAGCCAATGTTGGTTGCCGACCCTAGACGCTGACGGGCCCTCAACTAGACCCTCTGGTCCCACTGGCCCTGGGTGGCTTCCAGGCTGGTGGTCGCCACTGCCCAACTAGTTCCTGGCTGGCCCCACTGGCCCCGCCAGGGCGGCAATCATCTGTGCTGCCGCCGAACGCCTCCACTAGCCCACGCCTGGCTCCTGAGGGGTCAGGCTAGATCTGCGCGGAACCCGTGCAAATGTTCGACGCGGCCCCCCGCTGGCGTGCTGCTCGGCCCAGCAGGCTACCAGGTTCTGCTGGCGCCGGCGCCGGCAACCCTTGACTGCCACACGCCGCAGGCCCTGGGTAGCACCACCGCTGGGTGCCGCCACTGGACCACAGTCGGAGGGCGCCAGCCAACATCTGCACCGAGATTCTGGCCAGGCCGATCATGTGCTCTGGATCGCATGTCTTCCTGGTCAGGTCTGGAGAGCGCGTACACCGATCTTTGCCCAGGATCAGCGCAGGTGTGCAGATGGCGTCCTCCTACGACGGGCCTGAACACGTGGAGTCAGTAGAGGTGGCCTCGGCAGTCGAGGAAACAAAATTCGAACTATGTAGCGGCGGGGCTGCACAAAAGTCAGAGTGAGGGGACCGAGCGGTCATTCATTGTCCCCGGGTGCGTGGCTGAAGTGGGGATCCGTGGTGAGGATTCTGTTTGTTGCGTTGTTGTTGAATTACTTCTGAAGAATAATTATTGTTGATCCCCCCTCACCGGTGCATGCTGTATTTTATCAATCAAAGTGTGCCCCTCGACGCTCGAACCTTGTTTTTTGATAGGGCAAATATTCAAACTGGGCCCCTGGCCCCCCCCTGATTTCAACAACAATGGCTCTCGCCTGAGACATCTTCCAAATTTACTCAGGACCCCCGCTCCTGAGACCTCCTTACAATTTACTCAGGATCGGTGCTCCCGCTTGTGACTTCCTCGCAATTTAGTCAGGACCCCCGCTCCCAACTGAGACTTCCTCACAATTTAGTCAGGAACGGCGCTCCCGCTTGAGATTTCCTTGCAATTGAGTCAAGATTTCTTCACAATTTAATCAAGACCCCCGCTCCCGTCAGCGAACCCCTCACATTTTATTCTGAAGTTGCGCTCTCGCCTGCGACGTCCATGCAATGTATTCAGAAATCGCGCTTCCGACGCTCAGGAAACACGCTGCGCCAAGGACGCCGCTACAATTTACTTAGTAATCGCGCTCTCGCCATACTCAGGCATCCCGCTTGAATGTCCCACCCGCCCGAACCGCCCGTCAGGGGATCGCCCGCCCGTCGTGGGCTCCCGCCCGAGACTTCCTTCAGGAACGGCGCTTTCGCCTAGGACTTCCTCGAACGTTCACGCTCTTACCTTCCTGCTCCTCCTCCCACTCCCTCCTCCCTCCTCCCTCCTCTCCCCCCTTCTCTCTCCCTCCTCTTTTCCCTCATCCTTGTGCCTCTCTGCCCTATCCCCTCTCCCTCCTCTCCCTCCTCCCTTCTCCCTCCCCTCTCCTGCCTCCTCCCTCCCTCTGTATTTTTATCTCTCTGTCTCTCTCTGCCTCTAATCAGCCGCCCCCCTCATGTTTTGTTTCTCCCTCTCTCTCTCTCTCTTTCTATCCCTCTGTCCCTCTCTTTCTCTACCTCTCTTATTTTTTTGTTTTTCTCTCTCTCTCTCTCTCTGTCTGCCTCTAATCGGCCGCCCCGCCCCCTTCTGCGCTCCTTCTCTCCTGGCGTTTTCCCTCTTCCTTCGTCCCTCCCCCTCCCTTCCTCCCACTCTCCCTCGTTCTCTCTTTCCTATTTTTGCAGGGCCCACACCAATTCCAATGGCGGGCACATGTACGCCCACGAAGGGTTGTCCGCCCGTTCAGGTTTGCCCGCCTGTCTAAGCCCGCCGCCCCCCGCAAAGAGAATGAATCCCCCCAAAGGGGGTGTGATCGAAAACAAGAAGGGCGGGTATCGAGGGTGTGGGGAACTCGTTTTGAATGGCACACGGGCAAGAGAGAGCGAACCGTCTTAGAATGATTGTTGCTGTTGTGGTTGTGGTTGTGGTTGTCGTTGTTCATGTACGCATCGCGCTCTCGCGTGGAACTTCCTCGCAATGTATTCCGACGATGCGCCCTCGGCGCTCAGGAATCACGCTCTCGCTTCGGCTTTTCTCACGATGAACTGGGGAATCGCGCTATCGCTCGAGATTTCCTCGCGATTCATGCAGGACCCAAGCCTCAGCATCCCGCCTGCTCGACCTCGTCGCCTGTGCCCGCCTTCCCGACCTGCCCGCCATGGGTCTGCCCACCCGATCTGCCCGTCAGGTTCTACCATTTGTGTTATGTTTCTTGCCCCATTCCCGCTAATTTCTCTCGCTCGCCATTATTGGCCCTCCCTCTTCCACCTTTCCTATCTTCCCTTGTTTTAGGAGCTGCACTGGGTACGCGTGGCAGGTAAGGAAGATATACCCCCAAGGGGGCACGATCGAAGACGACGACGGCGGGTAACGAGGGTTTCTGGGGTATACGTATTGATTAGCACGTGAGCAAATTGGAGCGACCAGTCTTAAAATTATTGAAGTTGAAAATATGTATTGCTGATCCCCCCATCACCGGTGCATGCTGTTTTCTCTTAATCAAAGTGTGCCCCTCGACGCTCGCACCCTGTTTTTTTGACAGGGAAAGTCTTCGTGCTCAAACTGGGCCCCTGGTCCCCCGGATCACAACAACAACGGTTCCCGCCTGAGACATCTTCCAAATTTACTCAGGACCCCCGCTCCTGAGACCTCACAATTTACTCAGGATCGGTGCTCCCGCTTGTGACTTCCTCGCAATTTAGTCAGGACCCCCGCTCCCAACTGAGACTTTCTCACAATTTAGTCAGGAACGGCGCTCCCGCTTGAGATTTCCTCGCAATTGAGTCAAGATTCCTTCACCATTTAATCAAGACCCCAGCTCCCGCCAGCGAACCCCTCACATTTTATTATGGAGTTGCGCTTTCGCCTGTGACGTCCATGCAATTTATTCAGAAATCGCGCTTTCGACGTTCAGGAAACACGCTGCGCCAAGGACTCCGCTACACTTTACTTAGTAATCGCGCTCTCGTCATATTCATGCATCCCGCTTGAATGTCCCACCCGCCCGACCCGCCTGTCAGGGGATCGCCCGCCCGTCGTGGGCTCCCGCCCGAAAATTCCTTCAGGAACGGCGCTTTCGCCTAGGACTTCCTCGAACGTTCACGCTCTTACCTTCCTGCTCCTCCTCCCTCTCCCTCCTCCCTCCTCTTTTCTCTCCCCCCTCTCTTCCCTCATCCTTATTATGCCTCTCTGCCATATCCCCTTTCCCTCCTCTCCCTCCTCCCTTCTCCCTCCCCTCTCCTGCCTTCTCCCTCCCTCTTGTTTTGTTTCTCCCTCTCTCTCTCTCTCTCTCTCTTTCTCTTTCTATCCCTCTGTCCCTCTCTTTCTCTACCTCTCTTTTTTTTGTTTCTCTCTCTCTCTCTCTCTGTCTGCCTCTAATCGGCCGCCCCGCCCCCTCTTCGCTCCTTCTCTCCCGGCGTTTTCCCTTTTCCTTCGTCCCTCCCCCTTCCTTCTCCCGCTTTCCCTCGTTCTCCCCCTCCTCTTTTGCAGGGCCCACACCAATTCCAATGGCGGGCACATGTACGCCCACGAAGGATTGTCCGCCCGTTCAGGTTTGCCCGCGTGTCTAAGCCCGCCGCCCCCCGCAAAGAGAATGAATACCCCCAACGGGTGTGATCGAAGACAAGAAAGGCGGGTATCGAGGGTGTGGGGATGTCGTTTTGAATGGCACACGGGCAAGAGAGAGCGACCAGTCTTAGAATGATTGTTGTTGTTGTTGTTGTTGTTGTTGTTGTTGTTGTTGGTGTTGGGTGTGTTTGCTGTCGTCGCCCGTCCCGCGACCCACCGGCGACCCACCCCGCGACCCACCCCGCGACCCACCCCGCGACACACCGCGCGACCCACCCCGCGACCCGCTCGCGACCCACCCCGTGGCCCACCCGCGACACACCCCGCGACCCACCCGCGACCCACCCCGCGACCCACCCCGCGACCTACCCGCGACGCACCCCACGACCCATCCCGCGACCCACCCCGCGACCCACCCGCGACATACCCCGTGACCCACCCGCGACCCACCCCGCGATTTACTCGCGACGCACCCCGCGACCCATCCCGCGACCCACCCTCGACCCACTTGCGACCCACCCGCGGCCCACCCCGCAACTCACCCGCGACCCACCCGCGTCCCACCCGCGACTCATTTGCGACCCACCCGCGGCCCACCCCGCGACCTACCCACATTGGTTCCTACAAGAAATCAGCGCCAGCGGCGGGTTCGTTGCATAGTGTATGAAGCGTTGGCGCATGCGGCGGGTTTCTCCAGAGTCTCGCAGACAGCCGACGCCCCCACCGCTCCCATCACTCTTATCCGCATATGCGGGGTGCTACAGTAATTATAAGATGTGTTCTTACCGCTCAAACTTATCAGCCAAACTCTGTACGGGCTCCGCGGACCGACATCTGATGTTGCTGGCAGAGGGGTTGTCGAGGACGATGTTACGTTCCATTGTGCACATCGCACGCGTTCCCCTTTTCACTCCCGCTGATCTCTCGTTCTGGTTGTTTTCAATCCAGTTTTCTCCGAGCATGCCACTCCAGAACAGCAGTGTTTTTTTGTGCAAAAGGTTCCAGCGGCGGCAATTAAAACGCTCTTCAGGGAACTACTCGAACAAGGAGTTCACCTTCAATTGGGGCGGCTGGTTGGGCGCCACTGAATGCATGTCACGCAGCGTCGATTTTCGCGCGCGTTCTTCTTCTGTGCCGGAGCACTGTTTTCGTCCACGCCTGTCAGTCATGTCTCGTTAGCATCATTATGTTGCCCGCGCTCCTGTCGGTCAGGTCACGTTGCCGCCCTCCTGCAGCAATGCAGCTGCTCTTGCGTGAAAGGTGGATTTTCCTTCCCACGGCAATCGGGTCGATGCAAGAAACTCGCCTTCTCCTGGAGAGACCATTCGAGGTGCCAGCGCTGCGGTGGAAGCTCCCTTCGATTTCAAGCCACTTGCCACCCCTTTGTCGTACTTGGGGCCACGACCTTACCGTGGGGGTGTATCCAGCAGGCCTGGCGGACCTACACATTGCTCGTTTTGCCGTGCCACCCGCGCTGCCAGATTCCCTTGTGTAGTTGGTGTTTTTGCTGCCGCTGCCGTTGGTTTGCAATTGCCCGGGATGTTGTTGATGCCGTTCCTGTCACAAGTCGCCTCTCCTGGTTCAGTAACGGCGAATTGCGGAACGATGTGATGATGTGTCGGAGAAGCGCGCGCAGCACGTCAATCACATAATATCATCTCAAACGGCCCACCTTTGTAACGTGGTTTGTGACTACACTGCATCGTATCGAAGGGCCTTCTACCCATCCCGCCACCGTGCCTGGATTGTGGCTTAGAGGCCCCTTGTATGTTCGTTTGGATGTCGTGGGAGGCCTCTCGGGGGCCTCTTGAAGGCAGTGTGCATGCCTCTTTGGGGCCATTTGGAGACTTCTTGGTGCCTCTTCTGGGCTTTTTGGGGGCCTCGTGGGGCCTCTAGGAGGCCTCTTGGGAGGCCTCTTGGGAGCCTATGGGGGCCTCGGCTCCTTGAGGAGCAAGGCTCGACTTGTCGCTTCGGGGTCCCCCTCTTAGGCCCCTATTGGGGCCGTCTTGGGGCCTTCTTGGGCGATCTTGGGCCCCTCTTTGGCTGTTTGGAGCCCTCTTGGACCGTCTTGGGGCCCTCTTGGAGACTTTTTGGGCCGTCTCGGGGCGATCTTGGGGGGCTCTGGGGCCATCTTGGAGCACCGGATGCTTGAAAATGCGAGAACGCGAATCACATAGAAAAAACATAGGGAAATGCATTGGTGTTTGCTTCTTTGGGCCCTCTAGGGGGGGCCTCTTGGAGCGCTCTTGGGGCTGCTTTGGGGCCTCTTGGACACTCTTCTTGGGCGTCTAGGAACGCTCTTGGTCTGTCTTGGAGGCCTCGTGAGCGCTTCTTGGGGCCCTCCTGGCCTGTCTTGGGGCCTTGTGGACTGGAAAGTTCACGCGATCGAGCCCAAGAGCTCGCGAGACCGCGCGGGAACGCCGGGATAATTTCAGAATTTGGGCCCCCAGCTTCTAGAATACTATAATCCCCCAGTCCTGAGTACAGAGGACCCTTGAGGACCTGAGGACACTCCACTTCATGCCTCGAGGCACGGTGGCGGATTTGATCACGAAGAAACAGCGCAGTTGGGTAGTGCCCTCTGTTCCCAGGCGTTAGTTCCCATTTGCCTGGCCTGTATCGAGCTCTTCAGCCTCCCTGCCCGATCTAAATTGTACGTTCGATTGCATGCAGTTTCTACATGCCGCTGCCGCATCGCTTTGTCCCCCTCCGTCTGCCCCTCCCTCCCCTTCCTCTTTCCCTGCTCGCCTCCCCCCCTTCCCCCTCGCCCACTCCCGCCCCCTTCCCACTCCTACTCCTGTGGGCCCGCTCCTCTACAACCTCACTTGCGAGTGCGGCTTCCCCAACCCCCCCTCCCTCCTTTCCCAGCCCCACCTCACCTCACCCCTCGCTCTTCAACCATCCCGCAACCACTGACGAACGTGACATGTGCCTCGGGGTCCCCGCAGCTCTCGACCCCTTCTTCGGGGCAGATTGCTCATCATTGCACCCTGGAAGCGTCGTTTTGACGGTACGGGGGCTCCGAAATGGGCTCCACACATCGACAGTTGCGAAGGACCGATACGTTCGGAGGTCTGGGTCCATCCTTGTTTTTCTTCCCAACTCCTTCGCTTCGCGTGGTCCTCCAGCGCCTCTCCGAAGCCCGCTCCCAGGAGGATGACCCGAATTGGCGCGCCAAGACCGCGGACGGCGAGACCACCCTGGCGGACATCAAGCGGAAGCAGCGCGAGCAGCTCGTTGAGCAGATGGAGGCGAAGTTGTATCAGTACAATCAGAGCCCATTCCCAGAACTTCCGATCTCGAGACGGCTGGCGTTTTCTCAGTCTGGGCCTCGGGGGCCTCTCTGGGGCCCAAGGACCGTCAAGCAAAATGCACTGGATGGTCAAATTTGTACCGAGAGCCTCCAGAGGCAAAACAATACTAGCCAAACGCGTCCAAAAGTGTCGATCCTCGTCCTTCGATCATTCTCGATTGCCTCAAGGTTTACCAGCCTGGAACATATTCCTGTCCCCATGCTGGGCACCTCCCCATCACGATGCCAATCTTAGGGATTCCCTTATTGTTTGAGGGCGAATCCCTAAGATTGTCGTCGCCTTTTGGCGTGTCAATCTTAGGGATAGGGATACGTTCGAGGCTGGTAGAAGATGAGAGGTCGGGGGGGCCCACGTCGGGCACACACTGCGGCGTCGGAGGGATCGACGGGCCGTGCCGCCGTCGTCCCATCATCCCATCCGTTGGTCCGTGGCCGTGCCGCCCCCCCCATGGCTGTCACGAGCGTCTTCTGTCGCACCATAAAGAAAAACATGTAGGAGGAGGAGAAGGAGGAGGAGGAGGAGGAGCAGGAGGAGCAGGAGGAGGAGGAGGAGGAGGAGCAGGAGGAGCAGGAGGAGGAGGAGGAGGAGGAGGAGGAGGAGGCAGCACGTGTTCCTCCAGGGTCACTGGCAGAGCCGCCCCAGCTCCTCCAGGGAGCGGGCGACCACAGAGGCTGTGTCCCCCGCCGCCCTCTCCCCAGGCTCCCGCGATCCTCGGGGTATGTATGGAGCGAGGTTCGAGTATCGAATGCGGAGGTTTTCTGACGCGCTCAGCCTTTTCTGGCCTAGGGTGGGGCCCCATAGAGACATTCACTGGTGAGCATCACTGACATCAAGAGGAGGAGGAGGAGGCGAGCGGAGGACAACGACAACCTCGACAGTTCCAGAGTTTACCAGGAGGATTGGCATTGGTTTCGGGATCTCCACAGAGCCCCAGGGCCCCAGGGCCCCAGGAGGGAGGATCATGAAGAGGAAGAAGGCGGACGAGATGGAGGGGGAGGAGGAGGAGGAGGAGGAGGAGGAGGTTCTCCTCCTCCTCCTCTTCATCATCCACATTCCTCTGGGGCCCTCTCCTCTTTCTCATCATCTGACTTCGTTCCCCCTCCGCTTCCGCTTCCTCCTCCAATTCCTTCTCCTCGTCGTCATCCTCCTCTTCAATATCATCATCATCCTCATCCTCATCCTCATCATCATCATCATCATCATCATCATCATCATCATCATCATCATCATCATCATCATCGCCATGATGCTCATCAGCATCATCATCAGCAGCTCCTCATCATCATCAGCAGCAGCATCATCATAATCATCAGTATCACCATCATCGTCACTATCATCATCAGCCGCAACATCCTCATCATCACCACCATCAGCACTATTATCAGCAGCCTCACCTTCATCACCACCATCATCGTCATTCATCGGCAACAGCGGCGTCATCATCATCATCATCACCACCATCCTCATCATAATCATCATCGCCATCGTCACCATCACCATCACCATCGTCAGTATCATCATCATCCTCATTATCATCATCATCCTCATCAGCATCGGCATCATCGGCATCATCATCATCATCATCATCATCATCATCATCATCATCATCATCATCATCATCATCGGCATCAGCATCATCATCATCATCATCATCAACATTACCAGACTCATCATCAGCATCGTCAGCATCATCATCATCCTAGTCATCAGCATCACCATCAGCATCAGCATCATCATTATGATCAGCATAATCAGTCTCATCTTCATCATCCTCGTCATCTGGAGCTACCCCCCATCCGAACCTTGGGTCGCTGTCGAAGCCCCCGACCCGTACCCCGCCCCCTGCTCCCCGGGGTGGGAAAAAACATGCTTCACCTCACCCCTCCAAGGAGGGGCAGCAGAAGCGCTTCAAGATCATGAACTTCACCAGCGAAGACACCACCCTGGTCGGTGAGCGGGGTCCGAGACAGCCGCAGCCGCAGAAGGAGGGCAGATGGAGGTGGGAAGCAGGATGAGGCAGGAACAGGGAAGCAGACGGAGGTGTATACGGATCATCAGGGCGGAGAGGGAGGCGGAGGAGGACGAGGAGGAGGAGGAGGAGAGGAGAGGAGAAGGCAGGAAGTACTGTAGACGGCAATGGGCAGGAGGCAAGATGACGGAGGCAGGAGTGATGGATGGATGGATGGACGGATGCGGGGGGGGGGGGGGGCGGACGGAGGAGGGACGCGGCATTGGACGCTACCTGCGCTTGCTCGAGGCCCACGGGCGCGGTGGACGTGACGCTCCCCCGACATCGTCGTGCGCGCGGGGGCCCTCCGGCGGAGGCCAGCGTGCGTAAGCAGGTTGATCCCCAGGAAGTCCAGGACAGGTCGATGCTGGCGTGCCCAGCATTTCCAGGCGTCGGCCGCCTGGCCGCAGACGTGCAGATCTGACGTCGGCCATGCTGGAAGCGTCCTCGTCGAGGATCCTCTGGGCGGGCCCAGAGCTCCTGTTGAGCGGCAGGCGGCAGCACCGGATCGCGGATGTGCTGGAGGGGTGCGGAGATCTCGGCGAGGGTCTCGCCGGTGCGCTCGAAGTAGGAGCCGAAGCCGAGGCGGGCGACCTTGTCGGCGCCGAGCTCGATGTCCTTGTTCCTGGCGGGCTCGAGTATTTTCGAACGGGAGATTATCTGGAGGGGAAAAAGCACACAGACACAATTAATCCTCCACTCCCAGGAAAATATGGGAAAATATGGGAAGTGGGGGGGAGGACAAAAACCCAGGAAATATGGGTAAATATAGGGGGATCCTGTTATTTGGCCGGGGATCCTATTATCCTGATAGGTATGCCTCCGTCTTGTTCTGAGTCGATCTGGGCGGTGACCTTCTCGTTCTGCTTGGCGATTTGCTGGAGAACCTCGGGCGGTTAGCTCTCGATGGGCTTGGAGGCCGGTGTTGCTGGCGGCTCGGTAGAGCTGGGGCCTGCTCGGAACAGCTTGGGGCCTAGAGTAGCGCTCGGGTCGGTAGAGCTCGGGCCTCAAACAGCTACGGGAGGGGTGGCCGCGGGGAGGAGGGAGGGGGAGGGAGGAGGGAGGAGTTCGTGCTGCGCGGAGTTGAGATGGGGAAAACCCCGCGGCCCTGCCACACGTTCGTGACAGGGAAAAGCTGAAATGGTGAGAATCCGATGGCCATGCCACACGTTCCTGACTCGGGAAAAGAGCTAAGATGGTGAGAATCCCATGGCCCTGCTACACGTTCGTGACATGGAAAGCTGGAATGGTAAGAATATTATAGCCGTGCCGCACGGTCCTAGCTCGGGAAGGGCTGGGAATGTGAGAATCCCAACGCCGTGCCACGCGTTCGTGGCTTGGGAAAGCTGAAACGGTGAAGATCCCATGGCTTTGCCACACGCTCGTGACTTGCGAAAGCTGAAATGGTGAGACCCCACACTGCCATGCCACACGTTCTTGATGATGTCGCTAGTTCATTCAAGAAGATAACATATTCAACTCGCTATTTCCCCCGGCAATTATAAAGTTCGGCCTTGCCGCCCCTCCCCCCCGACCGGATCTGTAAATGGCCGGGGATAATAAATTGTCAGGTGGGAAGGGGGGGATGATTTATTATCTGGGGGTCGGGGCTACCCAAAGCAGCGAGGCAAGGACGGGGAGGAGGAGGAGGAGGAGGGGGAGGAGGAGGAGGAGGAGGAGGAGGAGGAGGAGGAGGAGGAGGAGGAGGAGGGAGGGGGAAGAGAAAGGAGGGGGGGACAGAAAAGGGAAAGGGAGGGAGGGTGGTGGAGGAGGATCTGTTCCAGCATGATCCCGGAAGAGCCTCCAGAGGATCTGAAGAGCATCGCCAGGCAAAACCCAGAGGAGTCCCAGAGAAGCAGGTGATTGAGTCAGAGCCCCCCGCGTAAGACTCAGAGGGTTGCCGCGCAGATGATCCTAGCATCGCCAAGTCGCGCCTGGAAGACCTCCACAGCGCTGACGTCTGTCGAATGTGCCCCTTATCTTCGGGGGCGGCGATGGCGGCGAACAGCCCAGGGGATAGCAGTTCGTGTATGCAGAGGCACCGATGGTCTTTCCCTGTGGCCAGGCTGCTGGGCAAAAGCGCGTGATGTCCGCCCCTGGGGTGTTTGCCCCGATCGTGTCGCCTCCGGTGTACTTGCGTCGGCGCAGCCTCCTGAGATGTTCCCCTTCCGCTCAGCCCCCGCGGGGCCCACACGGGCTCCCGCCGAGGGGGCGAGCTGGCCTGCCCTGGGAGCCGGGTTCTGATGTCCCCCCTCAGAAGTTGCTTGACATTGTCTTGAATGGGCACGGGTCTGAAACGTGGGACCTGCGGCCCGTTCGGCCTTCGAAGACACAGCGAACGCGAGAAGTAAACGACGGGTGGCCTGGGCGACGACTGCGAAGATGAAGGGCTGGCGAAGAGTAGATGGGGGCAGCCATTTGAGCGCGACGCGGAACGAGCGCGCTGGGGGCCGCCAAAGCCCTTAACGTCACCTATGTGCCACGTGAACCCCCTCGGTGACCACCAGAATCTTCGGCCGGCTGCCAGAGAATTTGTCGACAAAGGTCTCTGGCAAATTTCTCAGACGACAGGGAATTCGGATGTAGGCCTGCAGGTAACTCTTTTGCGGGTGAGCACGCACGGAAATCATTGGCAAGGCGCGTCGGAAAGATTGATCTACGAAATTGCCTGGCAAACTCCAGGGCAACTTCTGGACCGTCCATAGAATCAGACCCCCCTTGAGGCGGGATGGACCTTCGGAGCTTCCCGAAGGATTTTTTTTGAACGCGCAACAACTAACGAACTCATCCCGCAAACCACGACATCCAATCTGTGCTGCACACAGGGCGCTCGGTCACGCCCAACTCAACACTTCATTCCGCGACTTTCACCATCTGTCGTATGACACCGAGAGCTCGCAAAGAGCAGGAAGCTTTCAAACATGACAGGCAACGCGACATGATGTTAACCAGGCGATGACCACAATACGCTCCCGAAATTGCTTTTCCGTCGCGGGTCATTCTCTGATCGACCTGGGGATCGGCAACGACCCCCGAAGGCCGAAACAGCAGAAGCAACGCCTGCCGCGTGGTTGTGCTCGAAACCTGGCAGCCTGGTGCCATCTGAGACAAGCGCCCATGAAGCATCTTCATCGGCAGGGGGCTTCCGCGGTGGAGTCGCGCTGGCCCGTCGCTCTTCTCCTCCAGGCTGGGCGCGTCACGCGCGGAGCGGTGCCTCGGGAACAACATGGCGTCGAGCAAGAGCGAAGCCCAGACGACGACCGAGCGCGTCGTCGAGTGGCGTCGGCGCGTCGAGCGGACCGACGACATATCATTCGAGCTCGGCCATGACTTACCCCATGAACGAGCGCCGCAAGTTTGATGAGGAAGAGTACAAGACGCGCGCCGCGCGCGAGCAGGCGTTCCTCGAGGCCCATTCCAAGATCCCCTCCCCAGCCATCGCCGAGGCCCACGTTCGGCGCGCCGAGCCGCTCGCCAAGCGCGCGGCCCCGAAGAGCGAGGCCGAGGCGAAGGGCGAGCCGGGGGCCGATGGGGTCGACCACGAAGCGCGCCTGCGCAGCGAGCGGCGGCCGCGCGAGGTCTGGCGCGGCGAGCGCCCGGCGCGCGAGCGCCCCGAGCCACGCGCCCTTGAGGCGCCGTTTTTCCAGAGAGGCGCCCCCCAAGAGGGGCGCGTTTCAAGCCGCCCCCTCTCTCGCAGAATGGTGGGGGACATGCGCCGGCCCGCCGGTCCACCGGTCCAGTTGGTCCACGGGTCCACCTGTCCACCGGTCCACCGGCCCGCCGGTCCAGACCGCGGGTCCACCGGTCCACGGGTCCATCGGTCCACCGGTCCGTCGGTCCAACGGTCCACTGGTCAACTGGTCCACCGGTCCACCAGTCCACCGGTCCGCCGATCCACTGGTCCACCGGTCCATTGGTCCACCGGTCCACCGGTCTCGCCGATCCCGCCATGGTCCACTGGTCCACCGGCCCAGCAGTCCACCAGTCCACCGGTCCGTGGGCCCACCGGTCCACAAGTCCGCCCCCCTGACTCCGGATCCGCAATGATGCAAATTTCCGCCCTACTCTTCTGTCAGTGTTTCCGCCCTACTGTTGTGGTTTCGCATTATTTAATGTTGGGTGTGTGACCGAACGTGCTGCAGCATGGTTCTAACATCTCTTTTCCAGGTGTGTTCCATGTTGCGGGGCTGCCATGCGGACCTTGTCACTGACCCCTTCGGCGGCGCTCTCCATGGCGCCGCAAAGCGCGTGAGCGGCGTGCTGACGCGAGGCGGGGCCTCCATGCGGACCTTGCCGTCGCGGCTTTCCGCGGAGCTCCGCGCCGCGCAACTGCTTGAAGCCGGGAGGTGGAAGCAGATCGAGACTGGCGACGCCCTCGAGCAGGGCGAGGCGCGCGCGCTGCTCGGCGAGATGGACGAGCGCGCGGGCGCCCCTGCGACCGCCGCGGTGGTCGAGCCCGCCCGGCAGCAGCAGGGGCAGAAACGCTGGGCCGAGGGGTCGAGAAGGCCGAGCACCTGCTGATCGCGGCGCGCTCCGAGGCAACCGCGCACCGCGCCTACATCGAGGTGTCCAAGCAGGGGGCGGGCGCGCCACGCAGGCCGCCACGATGATCTTCCGAAAGCTCGCCGCCGCCGGCCCTGGCGTGGAATGCCCTCCGGGCAGCAACAAGACGTTCCAAGTGGATGTTCCCGCGGACTCTGGGTGGCGACGTGGGTCGAGCGCGCCTCGCGCGAGATCCCAGGAGAGGGCCGCCATCCGCCAATCGGCATCAGCATGGCGCGCGCTCGAGGCAGCGAGCGGATCCAGGTGCTTGAAGACGCGAGCGACAACACTTCTGCAAAGGCCAAGGGAAAGAGCAAGGGCGCGAGGCCCAGCCGCCGAAGGCCCCGACCGCGCCAGGGCCCGAGCGCGATGCCTTCGAGGAGGCAAGCGCCGCAGCGCTTGCGCGCGCGCGACATGCCCGCCGTGCAAGGGCGGCCCCAAGGGGCGCCGAGACTGGATGGGCAAGTTTCCCGAGGGGGGCTTGCAAAATAGGTTCAAGTCGGGCCTGTCCCCCTACGGGAGTTTTCGACGAACACTAATATCCCAGAATTAGTCAAAAAATAATCCAAACATAGTCTGGGGATTATATTTGAGTATGTTCTGGCCTTTTTGGGGTATGTTTTTTTCGTCGAAATCCCCTTGTAGGGGGACAGGCCCGACATAGAAATAGGTCCCCTGGCGAGGAGCGCGAAGGACCTCCGGCGCGCAGGCGAGCTCTAGGTGCGAGATCTCGAGGGGCGCCAAGGATCATCGGAGCGAGGATCTAGAGGAGCGCCAAGTAGCATCATCATCACCGCCAGAATCAGCATCGTCATCACCATCGTCATCATCTCCGTTATCATAATTTCCCGGTGTCCTTCCACTGGGCCCCCTCCTTCATCCGGTTTGTTATTCGGGCCCCCCTTCTTCTCGGGAAGGGGGGGGAGGGGAAGAATGGGGAGGAGTGAAAGGAAGGATGGGGAGGCGAGAAAAGGAAATATTTGTTTTTCCTTTTTTTTTCTCTCCTCTCTCTCTCTCTTTCTGTTTCTCTCTCTGTTCTTTTATTGTCTCTCTCTCTCTCTCTCTCTCTCTCTCTCTTTTATATATCTCTCTGTTTCTCTGTTTGTGTTTTCTCTCTCTCTCTCTCTCTTTCTCTTTCGCTCATAGTTGTGCGCGGCATGTGCTGGTCCCGCAGCGTGCTTTCCCCCGCCGTTTGGCCAGGCGAGAGGAGACTCTTCTCGTTCTACTGCAGCATTTGCGGGGAGCACTGCGTCACCAGCGAGACCGACTGTTTCCGGTTGCCCCGCCGCTCGACCGACAAGGCCAGCCGCCGCCGCCACGACAACATGCATCGGAATTGTAGGTCAGACGTTGTATTCCGTAGAGCGGGCGGCGCGCGGAAATGGGGTGGCGTCAGGGGAATTCCTAAGAAGTCAGGGGGCGTGTCAGATGCTTCCCCGCCCTCCAAAAAGTTTTTGTTTTTCGAAGTAGGAAACCGGCACAACCGAAAGTGTCACAGGACCGCGCGGGCCTCCGTATGTGCATGTTGATGTACTGCATGTTGTTTTACAGAAGTCAGAAGGGGGTCCCAGAAGCCAACCGAATCTCCAAAAAGTCTTTTCAAAAACCCCGAGCGCTCCGAGGACACCCGCTGCCTTTTTGGAAGGAAGCCCCCCCTCGGCGCACCCCTTCTTTCCATACCAGAGCGCCGCGGTGGGGGGCGATTTCCCATTACTTCGGGGAGCGATAGGGATAGATTGCTCGAGCTCCATGGCCCCAGTATTCCATATCCGCTACTCCCGGGGTTGTGGGAAGTTGTTTCTTCAATTGGTTGATAGCGCGCACATGGATCTCGCATGAATACATATACATAATGTGTGTTCGTGTACACACTTGTACATATATGTATATACATGTATAGACAGAGTGGAACAATTGAAGTACCAGCTTCTACATCGAAGACGCATACGGCGAATCACCGCCGCCCTCTGCCTTTTTGGAAACGCCTGCGTGGCCGAAAGTTGGGTTTGAACTTGGCCAAGCTATCGGGCCACGCGTTCCCCGAGTGCGTTTCGAAGGCCTTCGAGGGACACGGCGTCGGGCGAGCTATCGGACCAGCCATCGGACCTTGAGGCCATCTTGGGCAGTCTTGGGTGCATCTTGGGGCCATCTTCGCCGACTTGGAGGACATTTTGGCCGTCTTGCAGGCATTTTGAAGGTCATCTTGGCCGTCTGGAGTCCATTTTGACCCTTTCGGGCCTTCCTGGAGGACGTCTTGGAGGTCTCTGAGGCCGTCTTGGAGGCATCTTGCGGGCCTTTTGGGCAGTCGAAGGCCATCTGCAAGCCATCTGGGGCCGTGTTGGGTGCATCTTCGGGCCATCTTCGCTGTCTTGGAGGCCTTCTTGGCCGTCCTGGAGGCATCTTGGAGGCCATCGGGGCCAGCTTGGGCCGTCTTGGGCTCTTCTTGGGGCCCTCTTGGGGGCCTCATGGGCTGTCAAGGGGCCATCTTGGCCTCTTGGGCGCTCTTGGGACGATGTTTGGGGCCTCGTGGGCCGTCTTGGGCGTCGGAGAGCCGATAAGTAGAACATGCAACAGTCCTTCAACAACCTTAGGACAATCAACGATTGTTGCCCTTTCGGGCCTTCCTGGAGGACGCCTTGGAGGCCTCTTGGGAATCTCTTGGCCAGTCTTAGGCCATCTTGGAGCCATCTTGGGCCGTCTTGGACGTTTCTTGGACGAACTTGAAGGCATCTTGGACTCTCTCAGGCCGTCTTGGAGGCCATCTTGGACCATCTTTGGCGACTTGGACGCCATCGTGGGCCATCCTGGAGCCATTTTGGAGGCCTCCTGGGCGATCTTGGGGCGATCTTTGAAACCTCTTAGGCCGTCTTGGATTGTCTCAAGGCCCAAAATAAGCACATCCAAAAATCAATCAAAAGATCTTGGGTACACCTTTGTGTTTGGCCTCTTCGGGCTCTCCTGGACTCCGTCTTGGAGGTCTCTTGGGCCGTCTTGGAGGCATGTTGGAGCCATCGTGGCCGTCTTGGAGGGCATCTTGGCCGTCTTGGAGGCATCCTGGAGGCCATCTTGAGCCATCAGGGCGGTTTTGAAAGCCATCTTGAGCCGTCTTGGGATTGTTTTTGGGCGAATTTTGCGCCCTTCGGGTGGCCGGCGGGACGGGCCGAAGCCCCAGGGGGAGTTCTTTTGGATAAAGAACCAAAGCCCAAACCGACAGGATCCAGCACGCCAGGCACCATTGTGGCCAGCCAACAGGGGGCGGCGGATCGAAGACGCCTACGGCGAATCACCGCCACCCCCTGCCCTTTCGGAAGCGCCTGTGTGGCCGAACGTTGAGGCCAGAGCCCTGCCAAGCTATCGGACCATGTGTTCCCCGAATCGGTTTGGAAAGCCTTCGGAGAACACGGTAGGCGAGGACGGGGAAGAGGAGGAGAGTGAGGAATGGGCGCGTTCGGGGCCCCTTGGGGGCTCTTTTGTGAGCTTTGGGAGGCATCTTGGGGCCTGCTGGCCGAGGACCTCTTGGAGGCCTCTGGGGCCGTCTTGGAGGCCTCTGGGGGGCCTCTTGGGCCGTCTTGGGCTCTCTTGGGCCGTCTTGGAGGCCGTCTTGGACCATCTTGGGCGAACCTGGAGGCCATCTTGGACCATCTTGGAGGCCATCTGTGGCCAACGTGGCCGTCTTGGAGGCCATCTTGGGCCATCTTGAGCGAAACATTGGGGAACTGTGCTCCTTGAGGTCATCTTGAGCGAAACACTGGGGAATTGTGCTCCTTGGGCAAGCGTGGCCATCTTGGCGCCATCTTGAGCCGTCTTGGAGGACAAATTGCGCAATTGAGGTCCTTTCCGGGTGGCCGGCGTGACGGGCCGACGCCCCAGGGGGAGTTCTTTTGGAATAAGAGCCAAAACCAAAACCGAGAGGGTCCAGCACGCCAGGCACCCCTGCGATGAATCGACAAGGGGCGGCGGATCGAAGACGCCTACGGCGAATCACCGCCGCCCCCTGCCTTTTTGGAAGCGCCTATGTGGCCGAACGTTGAGGCCAGACCTGCCAAGCTATCGGACCATGTGTTCCCCGAATCGGTTTGGAAAGCTTTCGGGGAACACGTGGGCATCTTGAAGGTCATCTTGGCCGCCTGGAGGCTATTTTGACCCTTTCGGGCCTTCTTGGAGAACGTCTTGGAGGGCTCTTGGGCCGTCTTGGAGCCCATCTTGAGCATCTTGGAGGCTTCTTGGACCGTCTTGGGGGCCTCTTGGGGCCGTCTTGGGCCTCTTGGGCGATCTTTGTGGGCTCTTGGGCCGTATCGGGCCGTCGGACGGCTGAAAAAAAGCAAATGCCACAATCCTTCAAAAACTCATGCGATGTTGACCTTTTCGGGCATTACTGGAGGCCCTCCTGGAAGCCTCTTGGGCTGTCTTGGGCCATCTTAGGGCCGTCTTCGGCCGTTTTGGTGGGCTCCTGGCCCGTCCGACGCCGTCGGAAGCCGTTTGGAGGGCCCCTCTGGGCCGACTTGGGGGCCCTCTTGGAATGCTCCAGGGCCGTCTCGGATGCCATCTTGGGCGTCTGAAAGGCCTCCTGGGCCGTCTTGGGTGCCTTTTGGGGCCGTCTTGGGGGCCTCTTGGGCCGTTCTGGGGCCATCTTGGAGGCCTCTTGGGCGATCTTTGGGCGATCTTTGGGGGCTTTTGGGCCGTATCGGGCCTTCGGATGGCGGAAAAGAAGCAAATGTCAAAATCCTTCAAACACCGAAGGAAAATCAATGTTTTTGGCCTTTTTCTGGTCTTCCTGGAGGCCCTCTTGGAGGCCTCTTGGGCCGTCTTGGGCCAGCTTCGAGCAAACTTCGGCCATCTTGGTAGGCTCCTGGCCCGTCTGACGCCGTCGGGAGCCGTTTGGGGGGCCTCTCTGGGCCGACTTGGGGCCCTCTTGGGGTGCTCCAGGGCCGTCTTAGAGGCCATCTTGGGCGTCTTCGAGGCCTCTGGGTCGTCGGTTGTGCCCTCTTGGTGCCGTCTTGGGAGCCTCTTGGGCAGTCCTGAGGCCATCTTGGAGGCGTCGTGGGCGATCTTGAGGCGATCTTCGGGTCCTCTTGGGCCGTCTTGAGCCGTCGGAGCCGAAAAGAAGTAAATGCCAAAATCCTTCAAAACTCAAAGGAGAATCAACGATTTTGGCCTCTTCGGGCCCTCCTGGAGGACCTTTTGGAGGCCTCTTAGGCTGTCTTGGGCCGTCTTGGAGGCTTCTTGGGCGAACTTGGAGGTATCTTGGACCTTCTTGGGCCGTTTGGGAGGCCATCTTGGACCATCTTGGGCGAGCTTGAGGGCCATCTTGGCCGTCTTGGAGGCCATCTTGAGCCGTCTCGGAGAATTTGTTGTGGACGTTGAGGTCGTTTGCAGGCTTTCCCCAGGGCCGGCGGGACGGGCCGAAGCGCCAGGGGGAGTTCGTTTGGAAAAATAGCCAAAACCAAAATCGAAAGGATTCAGCACGCTGGGCACCCCTACGATGAATCGACAGGGGGCGGCGGATCGAAGACGCCCTCGGCGAATCACCGCCACACCCTGCCTTTTTGGAAGCGCCTATGTGGCCGAACGTTGAGGCCAGACCTGCCAAGCTATCGGACCATTTGTTCCCCGAATCGGTTTGGAAAGCCTCCAGGGAACACCTGAGCATTTTGAAGGTCATCGTGGCCGCCTGGAGGCCATTTTGACCCTTTCGGTCCTTCTTGGAGGACGTCTTGGCCACGTTGTGACCCAGACGTGATCGCGTCGTGAACAAAAATCATGGCACGAGGTTTCAGGTCGATTTCGGCCCCTGCGAGCCCTCGCCGGTCCTCGGGACCGTCAACAAAATACTCAGGATGAAAAGCAGGCCCCAGGGAAAGGGTCGGGACTTCCGAGGACGCCGCATGTCTGGGGACAGAACCCGACGTTGGACGTCTGGGGAGGGCTCTTGGGCCGTCTTGGAGGCCATCTTGAACGTCTTGGAGGTCTCTTAGGCCGTCTTGGGGGCCTCTCGGGGCTGTCTTGGGCCTCTTGGGCGATCGTTGGGGGCATTTGGGCCGTCTCGGGCCGTCGGAAGGCAGAAAAAAAGCAAATGCCACAATCCTTCAAAAACTCATGGGAAGTCAATGATTCTGACCTGTTTCTGGCCTTCCTGGAGGCCCTCTGGGAGGCCTCTTGGGCCGTCTTGGGCCATCTTAGTGCCATCTTCGGCCGTCTTGGTGGGCTCCTGGCCCGTCCGACGCCGTCGGAAGCCGTTTGGAGGGCCTCTCTGAGCCGACTTGGGGCCATCTTGGAATGCTCCAGGGCCTTCCTGGATGCCATCTTGGGCGTCTTAACAGCCTCCTGGGCCGTCTTGGGGGCCTCTTGGTGCCGTCTTGGGGGCCTCTTGGGCCGTTCTGGGGCCATCTTGGAGGCATCTTGGGCGATCTTTGGGGGCTCTTGAGCCGTCTCGGTCCGTCGGAAGGCCGAAAAGAATCAAGTGCTAAAATCTGTCAAAAATCTATGGAACATCAATGTTTTTGGCTTTTTTTCTGGTCTTCCTGGAGGCCCTCTTGGAGGCCTCTTGGGCCGTCTTGGGCCAGCTTCGAGCCAACATCGGCCATCTTGGTGGGTTCATGGCCCGTCTCACGCCGTCGGGAGCCGTCTTGGGGGCCTCTCTGAACCGACTTGGGGTCCTCTTGGGGCGCTTCGGGGCCGTCTTGGAGGCCATCTTGGGCGTCTTGGAGGTCTCTTGGGCCGTCTTGGGGCCCTCTTGGGGCCGTCTTAGAGGCCTCTTGGGCCGTCATGGGGCCCTCTTGGAGGCCTCGTGGGCGATCTTGGGGCGATTTTGGCGGCCTCTTGGGCCGTCTTGAGCCGTCGGAATGCCGAGAAGAGGCAAATGCCACAATCCTTCAAAAACCCTAAGGCAAAAATCAATGATTTTGTACTCTTCGGGTCCGCCTGGAGGACCTTTTGGAGACCTCTTGGGTCGTGTTGGGTCGTCCTGGAGGCTTCTTTGGCGATCTTGGAGGTATCTTGGACTCTCTTGGGCCGTCTTGGAGGCCGTTTTGGACCATCTTGGGCAAACTTGGAGCCCATCTTGGACCATCTTGGAGGCCATCTTGGGCCAACGTGGCCGTCTTGGAGGCCATCTTGAGCCGTCTCGGAGAATTTGTTGTGGACGTTGAGGTCGCTTACGCGGCCTTCCGGGACCCCGGTGGAACGCGCCGAAGCCCCAGGGGGAGTTCGTTTGGAAAAATAACCAAAACCAAAATCGAAAGGATTCAGCACGCCGGGCACCCCTGCGATGAATCGACAGGGGGCGGCGGATCGAAGACGCCTACGGCGAATCACCGCCGCCCCCTGCCTTTTTGGAATCGCCTATGTGGCCGAACGTTGAGGCCAGACCTGCCAAGCTATCGGACCATGTTCCCCGAATCGGTTTGGAAAGCCTTCGGGGAACACGTGGGCATCTTGAAGGTCATCTTGGCCGTCTGGAGGCTATTCTGACCCTTTCGGGCCTTCTTGGAGGACGTCTTGGAGGCCTCTTGGGCCGTCTTGGAGGCCATCTTTAGCGTCTTGGAGGCCTCTTCGGCCGTCTTGGGGGCCTCGTGGGGCCGTCTCTTGGGCCTCTTGGGCGATCTCGGGCCGTCGGAAGGCAGAAAAAAAGCAAATGCCACAATCCTTCAAAAACTCATGGGAAATCAATGATTCTGGCCTTTTCGGGCCTTCCTGGAGGCCCTCTTGGATGCCTCTTGGGCCGTGTTGGGCCATCTTAGGGCCATGTTCGGCCGTCTTGGTGGGCTCCTGGTCCGTCTGACGCCGTCGGAAGCCGTTTGGGGGGCCTCTATGGGCCGACTTGGGGCCCTCTTGGAATGCTCCAGGGCCGTCTTGGTGGCCATCTTGGGCGTCTTAAAAGCCTCCTGGGCCGTCTTGGGGGCCTCTTGGGGCCGTCTTGGGGGCCTCTTGGGCAGTCCTGAGGCCATCTTGGAGGCGTCGTGGGCGATCTTGAGGCGATCTTCGGGTCCTCTTGGGCCGTCTCGGGCCGTCGGAAGGCCGTCTTAGAGGCCATCTTGGGCGTCTTCGAGGCCTATTGGGTCGTCTTTGTGCCCTATTGGGGCGGTCTTGGAGGCCTCTTGGGTCGTCCTGGGGCCCTCTTGGAGGCCTCGTGGGCGATCTTGAGGCGATCTTCGGGTCCTCTTGGGCCGTCTTGGGCCGTCGGAAGGCCGAAAAGAAGCAAACGTCAACATTCGTCAAACACCTTGGGAACAGCAATGATTTTACCTTTTCTGGCCTTCCTGGAGGCCCTCTTGGGGGCCTCTTGGGCCGTCTTGGGCCAGCTTCGAGCCATCTTCGGCCATCTTGGTGGGTTCCTGGCACGTCTGACGCCGTCGGGAGCCGTCTTGGGGGCCTTTCTGGGCAGACTTGGGGCCCTCTTGGGGCGGTCTTGGAGGCCTCTTGGGTCGTCTTGGGGCCCTCTTGGGGCAGTCTTGGAGGCAGGCCACTTGGGTCGTCATGGGGCCCTCTTGGGGGCCTCTTAGGCGATCTTGGGGGCCTCTTGGGCCGTCTCGGGCCGTCGGAAAGCCGAAAATGCGCAAATGCCAAAATCCTTCAACAACCTCAGGAAAATCAACGATTTTGGCCTCGTCGGGCCTTCCTGGAGGACCTCTTGGAAGCCTCTGGGCTGTCTTGGAGGCATCTTGTGGGCCTTTTGGGCCGTCTTGGGCCGTTTTGAGGCCATCTTGGGCCGCCTTGGAGGCATCTTGGGGCCATCTGAGCCGTCTTGGAGGCCATCGTGGCCATCTTGGAGGCATGTTGAGGGTCATGTTGGACCATCTTGGAGGCCATCTTGGGCCAACGTGGCCATCTTGGCGCCATCTTGAGCCATCTTGGAGGATTTGTTTCCATATTGAGCGCCTTTCCGGGTGGCCGGCGGGACGGGTCGAAGCCCCGGGGGGAGTTTTTTAGGAAAATAGCCCAAACCATATCATTCGGCACGCCAGGCACCCTTGCGATGAATCGACAGGGGGCGGCGGATCGAAGACGCCTACGGCGAATCACCGCCACCCCCTGCCTCTGTGGAAGCGCCTGTGTGGCCGAACGTTGAGGCCAGACCTGCCAAGCTATCGGACCATGTGTTCCCCGAATCGGTTTGGAAAGCCTTCGGGGAACACGTGGGCATCTTGAAGGTCATCTTGGCCGTCTGGAGGCTATTCTGACCCTTTCGGGCCTTCTTGGAGGACGTCTTGGAGGCCTCTTGGGCCGTCTTGGAGGCCATCTCTAGCGTCTTGGAGGCCTCTTCGGCCGTCTTGGGGGCCTCTTGGGGGCCGTCTTGGGCGCCTCTTGGGCCGTTCTGGGGCCATCTTGGAGGCCTCTTGGGCGATCTTTGGGCGATCTTTGAGGGCTCTTGGGCCGTATCCGGCCGTCGGAAGGCCGAAACGAAGCACATGTCAAATTATCCCGGCAAAGCAACCTAACAGCGATGTGTAGAAGCATGTATGGAAACATTCCCCTTAAGATCCAGATGAGAATCCAGTTGTAGAATTCTCCTGTTCTCGCAGTCGCAGTCGCATTCGCGATGACAGTCGCAGTGGCAACGGCAGTCACAGTCACAGCCTCAGCTTCAGCCTGCCTCAGTATCAGCCTTCCTCAGCCTCAGCCTCAGCCTGCCTCAGCCTCAGCCTCAGCCTGCTTCAGCCTCAGCCTCAGCCTCAGTCTGCCTTCAGCCTCGGCCTCAGCCTCAGCCTGCCTCAGCCTCAGCCTGCATCTCAGCCTCAGCCTCAGCCTCAGCCTCAGCCTGCCTCCGCATCAGCCTGCCTCAGCGTCTGCCTCAGCCTGCCTCAGCCTCAGCCTGCCTCAGCCTCAGCCTCAGCCTGCCTCAGCCATCAGCCTGCCTCAGCCTCAGCCTCAGCCTGCCTCGGCCTCAGCCTCAGCCTGCTTCAACCTCAGCCTCAGTCTGCCTTCAGCCTCGGCCTCAGCCTCAGCCAGCCTCAGCCTCAGCCTGCATCAGCCTCAGCCTCAGCCTCAGCCTGCCTCAGCACCAGCCTGCCTCAGCGTCTGCCTCAGCCTGCTCAGCCTCAGCCTCAGCCACAGCCACAGCCTCAGCCTCCGCCTCAGCCTCAGCCTCAGCCTGCCTCAGCCTCACCCTGCATCAGCCTCAGCCTCAGCCTCAGCCTCAGCCTCAGCCTCAGCCTCAGCCTCAGCCTCAGCCACAGCCTGCCTCAGCCTCAGCTTCAGCCTGCCTCAGCGTCTGCCTCAGCCTGCCTCATCCTCAGCCTCAGCCTCAGCCTCAGCCTCAGCCTCAGCCTCAGCCTCAGCCTGCCTCAGCCTCAGCCTGCCTCAGCCTCAGCCTGCCTCAGCCTCAGTCTGCCTCAGTATCAGCTTGCCTAAGCCTCAGCCTCAGCCTGCCTCAGCCTCAGCCTCAGCCTGCTTCAGCCTCAGCCTCAGTCTGCCCTCAGCCTCAACCTTAGCCTCAGCCTCAGCCTCAGCCTGCCTCAGCATCAGCCTGCCTCAGCGTCTGCCTCAGCCTGCCTCAGCCTCAGCCTCAACCTCAGCCTCAGCCTCAGCCTGCCTCAGCCTCAGCCTGCCTCAGCCTCAGCCTCAGCCTGCCTCAGCAGCAGCCTGCCTCAGCCTCAGTTGGCTCCGGGCATTCAAAATGTGGCCCGGGAATGGAGTTCTGGGAACTCGAAGAGCACGAAGTGGCCTACAGTTGGCTCTGGGCATTCGGGAATGAAGTTCTGGGAGCTCGAAGAGCACGAAGTGGCCTACAGTTGGCTCCGGGCATTCAAAATGTGGCCCGGGAATGGAGTTCTGGGAACTCGAAGAGCACGAAGTGGCCTACAGTTGGCTCCGGGCGTTCAAAATGTGGCCCGGGAATGGTGTTCTGGGAACTCGAAGAGCACGAAGTGGCCTACAGTTGGCTCCGGGCATTCAAAATGTGGCCCGGGAATGGAGTTCTGGGAAGTCGAAGAGCACGAAGTGGCCTACAGTTGGCTCCGGGCATTCAAAATGTGGCCCGGGAATGGAGTTCTGGGAAGTCGAAGAGCACGAAGTGGCCTACAGTTGGCTCCGGGCATTCAAAATGTGGCCCGGGAATGGAGTTCTGGGAAGTCGAAGAGCACGAAGTGGCTTACAGTTGGTCTAGGCATTCAGAATGTGGCCCGGGAATGCAGTTCTGGGAGGTCGACGAGCACGAAGTGTGTGACTGTTTGCGAAAAGCGCATTCGGACACGAGTTCGGACACAGCTCCCCGGATGCCGCCCCGACCCCCCTGTGGAGTCATTTGCTGCTCTCTTTTGAGTCCACTAGAAAACTATCAGCAAAAGCTGTTCGGTAAATTCTTCCAACACCTAAGGACAATCACTCTTTTGGGCCTTTTCTCGCCTTCCTGGAGGCCCTCTTGGAGGCCTCTTGGGCCGTCTTAGGCCAGCTGCGAGCCACCTTCGGCTATCTTGGTGGGCTCCTGGCCCGTCTGACGCCGTCGGAAGCCGTTTGGGGGACCTTTCTGGGCCGACTTGGGGGCCCTCTTGGGGTGCTCCAGGGCCGTCTTAGAGGCCATCTTGGGCGTCTTCGAGGCCTCTTGGGTGGTCTTTGTGCCCTATTGGGGCCGTCTTGGAGGCCTCTTGGGTCGTCCTGGGGCCCTCTTGGAGGCCTCGTGGGCGATCTTGAGGCGATCTTCGGGTCCTCTTGGGCCATCTTGGGCCGCCGGCAGGCCGAAAAGAAGCAAAACGTCAACATTCGCCGAAAACCTTAGGAACATCAATGAATTTGCCTCTTCGGGCCTTCCTGGAAGACCTCTTGGAGACCTCTTGGGCCGTCTTGGAGGCCTCTTGGGGGCATCTTGGGCCGTCTTGGGCCATCTTCAGGCTATGTTAGGCCGTCTAGGGTACATCTTGGGCCGTCTTTGAGGCATCTTGGGGCCATCTGAGCCGTCTTGGAGTCCAACTTGGCCGTCTTGGAGGCATCTTGGCCGTCTTGGAGGCTACCTTGGGGCCGTCTGGGGCAGGAAAACCGTTTGCACCACCTCTTCCGGGTGGCCGGCGGGACGTGACGAAGCCCCAGGGGGGAGTTTTTTTGGAGGAAAAAGAACCAACACCAAAAGCCATATCGTTTGGCACGCCAGGCACCCCTTTGATAAATCAAAAGGGGGCGGCGGATCTAAGACGCCTACGGCGAATCACCGCCGCCCCCTGCCTTTTTGGAAGCGCCTATGTGGCCGAACGTTGAGGCCAGACCTGCCAAGCTATCGGACCATGTGTTCCCCGAATCGGTTTGGAAAGCCTTCGGGGAACACGTGGGCATCTTGAAGGTCATCTTGGCCGTCTGGAGGCCATTTTGACCCTTTCGGGCCTTCTTGGAGGACGTCTTGGAGGCCTCTTGGGCCGTGTTGGAGGCTATCTTGAAGCCGCGAGAACGCGAACCACAGGGAAACAACATAACATCAATGATGTGTGTTTCTGTTTCTTTGGGCCCTTACGGGAGTCCTCTTGGAGCGCTCTTGGTGTATCTTCGTGGCCCCTTGGGCCGTCTTTGGGACATCGTGGGCGTCTCGGAGCGTTCTTGGACGGTCGTAGAGGCCTCTTGGGCGCTTCCTGGGGCCCTTTTGGCTTCTGGGCAAGTCATGCGGGGATGCCCGAGAGCGCGCGAGGAGTGCCAGGGAAGGTCGGAAACCTGGGGCCCCAGCCCCTTTTAAAAGAATCCCAAGAGTCCTGAGAGGAAACAGCAGAGAACACATGACGCTTCGTGCCTCGAGGCTCGTTGCCATCGTTCTTTCCCCCCCCCCTCTCTCTGTATGTCTATATGTATGTATCTATTTATTCATATATATAGAGAGATATACATGCATGTATGCATATGCATATGTACACACTGATAATTTCTAAGTATTCGATGGTTATTTGTTTTTTGGGGGGGCCAGGCTCCTCTCATTTCCAATTGTTCTGTCCTGGGCCTCTTCCTGGCCACTAGCGGGCCAGGAACATTTTGAAACGAGCGCAATTAGAAATGAACACGATTAGAAATGCACGACGTGTAAGTATATTTGTATATAAATACATGTATGAATGAATCTGCATGTGTACATGTGTGTGTGTGTTTGAATGTATGTGCACATCTATGAGATGTGTAAGTTTTCGTGTGGAAATACGTCTTTTAAAACATATACGTATGCACCGGTGTACATACACGCATGCATACAACCTTACATGCATGCATGCATGCGGGAAGGCAGGTAGGCAGGCATGAAGGCATGCAATCAGACAGACAGACCAACAGGCAGACAGACAGACAGACAGGCAGGCAGGCAGACAGACAGACAGACAGACAGACAGACATACAGACAGACAGACATACAGACAGACAGACACACATACATGCACATGTATGCACACCTGTCGCGGCACTTCGGGCTCGCAGTTTTGGTTCGGGTTTCTGTCTAGGCGGGCGACCTTGATCTGATGCGCTGGCTCATGTGAGACATCTGTGCGGGCACCGCCTCTTGGAGTGGCAACCGCACGCGCGGGTCGTCCTTTCTTTGCTGACGTTTGTCTTTTGGTGACTCCCCTTTCTCGTTGTCCCCCTTCCACCCCCCATCTTGTTTTCTTGGCGGGTAGGTTTGTGCTTGAGTTGACACCTCCCTTATTGTCTGGTTCCGCTCCTTGCGCAGTCTTGCGCTGTTGCTAACATATCCACCGCGACCAGTGCCTCTTCCAGGATTGCTGTCTGCGGGGGGGGTTCTCTTTGGAGAAATAGCAGAGCAAGCCAGTCGGCAGGAGCCCTGAGGTCTCAGTTATCCTCTGCTGCTGCCCATGGGGAGGAGGCGACTGATGACGAGTAGCAAGTGGATGCCTGCCTGCCGTGCCTCCCTGAAATCGCAGCAGGTGGATGCCTACCGCGGTCGGCGCTGCACCCGCCCTGACCGCCGGAGGCTTCTGGAGGCTGGCGCCCCAAAAAGTGCCAGGCACATCCAGGCATCAACGGCAGCAGCCCTCGTCGATCCGCAAACGGCAGAACTCGGCAGCAGCAAGAGGAGACCTCGTCCAGGGGGAGCAGGGGGAGAGGGCGTCATCGGCAGACGCTGCCGTGGCGCCACGAGGTGGCCGAAGCACGAGGAGGCCTCGTGCGTGGGGGGTCTTTCGTGCCGTCGCCCTCCCCCGGAGGCGTACGCCATGGACGAGGCCGTGCACTTCCACAAGAAGTACGCCAACTTCGGCGAGAGGATACTCCTGCGCCGTCCCTCCGCCGCTGCGACGGCGGCGCCGGAACGCCACGGCGAGGGGGGAAGAGGTGGAGGGCAGGGGCGGCTCGCTGCGAGGCGGCCGCGCGGTCCCGGGCCTCTTAGCGCCCTGTTGTGTTCCCCCGCCTCCTTGGCATCGTTCGGACGTGTGCATTTTTTCCTCGGCGAGGACCGTCGAGGAGCATCCTTGATCATTCGGCGAAAAAGCCACACACGAAACCGACAAAAGCACAGGGAATTGACGTCAGAGCGATGGACAGCCTCCTGTGTACGCTGACAGCCTCGCGCCGTGGAGGAATCACGCCCAGCGGTTGCTGGTCACATTCGGCCTCCCGCGGCCCGCACTGGGCCCCGGGGACCGTCAAATATCGGCCCGGGCTGAAAAAAGCTAGTCCTGGGGCAAGTGGCGCAGACCTCTGCGGAGCCACGTTCGACGTCGTGGAAAAGTTGCGGTGTGGGATGCCTGGGCTGTTCCCTACATCCTCAGTGGGATTCTTGCGTCTGGGCTGTGTGATTGGCGGTGTGTTCTCTGTCCGCGACGCGAGGTTAACGCAGGCTCGACGTGGACTCGGCGCGGACTCGACGCAGGACACGACGCGATGGTACAGACAGCGCACCCCGGAGATGCAATATTTAAGGGCATGGTGGCCGACCTGTCGAATCCTGTCACCCGTGATCACACGTCTGATCAGGGGCGACGATAGGGGGGAAAGGCCTAGGGGTGGATGCATCGGCCCCCAATCGCCCATTCATCGCCGACAGGGGCCCGATTGTCCCACCCGCCCAGGAACGTGCGGACTTCCCATCGGGGGCCTATCGCCGACCCATCGGCGATGTATCGCTGATTCCAAGTCGATGGCCCCCCCTTTGCCATTCCCCCGCTATCCTTGCCACTCATCTGAGGAGCGCAGGCCCGCGGCGGCCTGCTCTCCGTTCTCCTCCTTGCTCGACCCTCCCAGGATGCACAGTAGGCACACCAAGCAAGAGATCGGCCTGTCAACAGTTGCCCCGCAAGAAGGTCTGATTCCCCGATGACCCCGGGGACCCGCAGAAGCCCTGGGGCACTGTAGGACCCTCAAAGATCGACGACGAGTACGCCTCAATCTTTCTCATCGTAGTATGTGTACCGCACGCTTCTATTGCATATCCTGGGAGATTTATTTGAGGATGGGCCCCGGGATGTCGTGGATGCATATCCGGCCTGATCCAACTTCGTCCGGTTCCGACCAGCTCGACTTGGCTCTACATGGGGCGCAACCCCTCTTCAGCCCGACCCAAGCGTCTTGCTCAATCCAGCCTCCTCCGGCGCCATCCCGCCCGCGCAGGCCTCCCATGGCACTGCCGCCACGCCCTTCCCGCGGCGTGGCTCCGAACTGGAGGCGCCGGCGTGGCCGCCCCGAGCGCGCGACACGCCAGGTCCGGGCGGCGTCGAGAAGCAGTACAGGTTCTACTGCAGGCATTGGGCCGCTCTCCGCCCGCCGGGGGGGGGGGGGCTGGCGCGCAGGCCCTCGCGGGGGCACCGAGGGCCCCGCCAGAGGAGAAGACCCCGCACGCAGCCCCCGAGGAGCATGGGCACGGGGAGGCGTCACAGGGAGGAGGAGCAGGGGGCAGGAGCGAGAGAGGACGGGGCAGGCGGCGCACGCGCAGGGGGGGGCCCGTGCGGAGGAGGAGGGGGGGAGGAGCTGCCGCTGCCTTTCCCCCCCCCACCCCCCTGCCCCTCCCCGCCGCCTCCTGGTCGTCGATGCGCCGTCGCCTCGCCGTCACGCTGCTCGCCGCCGCGGGTCTCCCAGCACAATCTGTTTATTGCCATTGTTTTTGTTGTTCTCTCTCTCTCTCTCTCTTTCTCTCTTCCTCGGTGTCGTTACGGTTTCCTGGGCCTCTCCGTTTATCCATGGCTCATCCTTTCCACTTGCACGCGATCAGGGGTAGGAGAGGAAGCCAAATTTCGCGTGGAGGAGGAGAAGGCGAACACGGATAGAGAGGCCCGGGCGGAAGCGGAGGCCATGGAGGAGAAGGAGTTGGGGAGTCGCAGAGGGGGGCTATCCCAAGGTGTGGCTAGGGAACGAGCCCTCCTGGATGTCCACATGTCTCTCTTCCAGAAGCTGTTCTGAACGGTTTTCCGCTGACCCCAGCGCGGTTGCGGGCTCTGTTGCGGGCGACCGCGGCCAGAAATGTGCTGCCTGGCGGGTGCTGTTGTGGGCGCCCGCGGCTCAAAGCGTGCTGCGTGGTTGCAGTTGCGGGCGCGTCTGCCGCCGTGGGTGCTCGCGGCTCGACGTGCGTTGCCCGGCGGCGGTTCCAGGCGCGATTTGCGGGCTCCAGCAGTGTGGCACCCGTGGTGGGCGCCTTCGGTCAATCATGTGTTGCCAGTTGGTGGCTTCGATCGGCCAGCCCCCACCGAGGGGCGTGGTAGCAACATGATTGTGGCCAACACGAAGTCTGACGAGCTACCGAAGTACACGTTGCAATGCGCCAGCGCGTCAAACTGCATGCTAGGATGTTGAGCGCACATACATGCAACCAAGACTGCACGCACGTCTTCACAGCGCAGCCAAAACGAGACGGAGGAGGCGGGGGAGGAGGAGGAGGAGGAGGAGGAGGAGGAGGAGGAGGAGGAGGAGGAGGAGGAGGAGGAGGAGGAGTGAGGACGAGCAGGAGACAGGAGGGGACTTGTCCACGCGCACGCGCACGCTGCTTCTGGGCACCCTCACTTGCTGCTGCCCCCTGGACCGCTGCGTCGACCACGGCGCGAGCTGGGAAGGGCGCACTCGACGACGAGCTCGAGCTCGAGTCAGAAGGGCGACACTATCTGCACTCGTGCTCCTCACAAACCTGGCCGCACGCAGTACGGATGGAAGCCACCTTCATAGCCTGGACCCGCCGGGCCAGGCACTGGCTTGCCTGGGCGGAGCGGGCCCCTCGGCGAAGCCCCCCCCTTCGCCAGGAGGGTTCCTTCGGTGCCCGCCTGCCGCGCCGCGGCGGCACCGCGAGCAATGCGGACCTCGGCCCCTGCCTCGGGCCTCAGGGCTCGGAGGTGGGCGGACCTCCTACCCTGACGCGTCGACTAGCGAATGGGCCGCTTTCGGTTCGCGAGAGGGCGTCGCGGCCGTCCTTGTTGCGGGTCCGGGTCCGTCGGTTTCGGTCTGGGGCCGTTCTCACGAAGGAGAGGTCTACGAAAGGGAGGCTTGTCCACCGCCGAAGGGTGCTGTGCTCGACCACCGCTTCGTCCTGGACCTCTGCCGTGACGGACTGGACGGCGGCGTCTGTTACCCTCGGCGTTTGCCTCTGCGGCCAGATCGATGTCGGCACTGCTGCCACGCCGCCTGCATGTTTCCTGCCAGCCTGCAGGCGCCACGGGGCTGCTCGCAGCGCGAGCTGGAGCACCACGCCCTGCTCTGTGGCCGCCAGACCAGCGAGCGCGCGGGCGCCAGTCGCGGCCCGCTCCGTGGCACGCGGCTGCATGCGCGAGCCCTGCTCGATCTGCAGGAGCAGGGGGGCCTCTTCCGTGCCGTTAGGCTGCCACGGGCGGGCAGGCGAAAGGGCAGGGGAGAGGGGAGGAGGGAGAGAGGCAGTGAGAGGGGGGAGGAGCAGGGAGGAGCAGAAGGGAAGAGGAGGAGGGAAGATGAGGAGGGGGGAGGAGGGGGAGGAGGAGGGATTGAGGAGCAGGATGGGACGGTGGTGGAGAGAAGGTGGGAAGGAGAAGGGTGGGAGGGGGAGACGGAGTGGGGGGAGGGGCAGGAAGAGGGAGGGTCTGCTCAGTGGATTGCCCACGCGGTTATCAAAGCCCCTCGAGGCCATGCCCGCCCCACCGCGAGCGCCGCTGCCCCGAGGGGCCGACGGGCCGACGCGGTCGGGCTCGGCGGGCCAGCGCCCCGGGGGACGGGCGGGGGACGCCTGCTTGCGCTGCCGTGCCTCCCGACCTCTGGCCGCCCGACCCCGGCCCGCGCGCTCGGGGTGGACGTCGTGCGGGCCGGGCAGGCGCGGCTGGCGCTGCGTGCCTCCCCTGGAGGGAGAGAGAGAGAGAGAGAGAATAGGAGGAGGAGGAGGAGGAGGAGGAGAAGGAGGAGGAGGAGGAGGAGGAGGAGAAGGAGGAGGAGGAGGAGGAGGAGGAGAGATGACGAGGAGGAGAGATGACAAGGAGGAGGCATGATACGGAGGGAGGAAGGGGAGAGGGAGATAGGGAGGGAAGATAAGCTGGAAGACGACGATGACGAGCGAGACTGGAGAGGGTAGCTTGTTCCACCTGCAGACCGCGCGCACCCGGCAGCCCAGGCAGTGCCGCCAGCCGCTAGGCTACAGGCCAAGCCCCCCGCAGGAGACGAGCAGGCCCCCGACCCGCACCGCCACCCGCTCGCTCAGCAGGGTCAAGGCAGGTTCGAACGATAATGATGATGGTAGTGATGATTCTGCTGCTGCTGATGATGATGATGATGCTGATGATGCTGATGCTGAAGCTGATGCTGATGATGATGATAATGTTGATCGCTGATGGTGGTGATGACGACCGCGGTGGCGCTGACCGATGTGAACTGACCAGCGCGTCTCACAGGCCGCGCAGGCGCGCGGGCACTTTAGTGCGGATCGGTGTCTCGGGCGGGCGCGGTATCATGGTGACGCCGACAACGGCGAACACGATGATGATAGTAGCGATGCGTGTGACGATGACGACGATGACTACAGCAAGGCCAATCACGGCGCCGATGCTGATCACGCCGATGCCGATGGCGATCACGGTATCCAAGTGTCGCTGATGGATCTGGGAAGGGATGCGACAGTTGGCGCGCGGCCGACGCGCGCGAGTGGCCCGTATTGTGTAATTTGACAGGGATCGTGTTCCCCCAGCAATCGCGCAAGGGCGTTCGAATGGTTTCGACGTGCGCCCGCGAGAAAACGGCGTGGTCTCATTTGACGACTCTTGAATTTATTCGAGTTTCCCCCGAGGGTTCGCAAGAGCGCGCGCGCGCAGATTTGTTTGAACTCGTGTTCCGGCACCCGGTGTTTTTTTTGAATTCTAATCTTGAGCCCTTACGGAACCACAGGTTTGTTAAAGGAGTCCAGCACACACGCGCACGACGCGCGCGCGCGTGTAGATTGTCTTGTGTCTTGCAAAATGTTTGGAGGAGATCACCGATTTGTGATAATCGAGGGTTCGCGCATATTGAAATTTGATAGGGATGAGGGCTGGGGCGATAAGGGAATTGTATAGCATCTGGTCATGCGTAGAATGAACGATGAGGCAGGGTGTCATATGTAAACTGTGTTACCCCAGGGTGAGGCGAGAAACTGGGGGCGTAGAGTAAATATACCCTCTTGGACATGAGAACATATGAGGTGCAAGTTCTGTGGTGTAAGTGTTGCGGTGCATGCTATGTAATCCACGGGCGGCCAAGCGAAATTTCAGAGGCCCAGCCAGCGCATGAGGCGCCCACTGGCGGCTGCCAGGCGAAAGCTCGGAGGCGCATGGCAGCGCAGGGGGTGCCCACGAGGCGCTTACTCGTGGACGCGGCCGCGAGGCCCCAACCGGCAGGGATCTCATCCCAAGCGTGCGCCGCCTCAGTTCTCGGGCACTAAGTGTTTGCCAACGTTGCTGTCAGTGTTGGTTGTGGGAGACTCGAGCGTGCCAGCTCGCGTCCGGCGCACATCGCTCTGTCATCGGCGGCGGTAGGAAATTCATTACGAGCTTGTCGGCTTGCGTGTGGTGCACTTCGCGCTGCCATTTGCTGCCAGCGTTGCTGCCAGGCTCGCTCCAGGGGCACTTTTTGTTGCGAGCGTTGTCGACAGGTCACATGGTTCTCCCGCGTTGCAGGGATCCCACTCCGATCATGCAAGGGTGTCTTCTGGTGCACTTCGCGTTGCTAGTGGTGGCGCTAGGAAACTCGTTCCGCGCGTGCCGGTTCGATCCCAGCGTAAATTTCTTCCCCAGCGTTGTCGGCACGAAGATCACTCGGAGCACGCTGGCTCGTCTTCGGCGAACTTCGCGCGGCCAGCGTTGTTGCCAGGAAGTTCAATACAAGCGTACCAGGTCGCATATCCGTTTCTTTCTCTCTGTCTCTCTCTCTCTCTTTCTCACTCTCTCTCTCTCTCTCTGTCTCGTTCTCTCCAACGCGAAGGAAATCCATATGCCCGCGTGTCTTCAAATCTTATGGTTTATCCAGTCATCCGTTATCGCGTCCTCCTTTTACCCTTGTTAGTAAGTCGCCCTCACGGCGTGTAAGTTCTGTACTTAATCCCCCAAGTCACCCTATCCATCATGATTTTTCCAGCCGAGCCCCCATTCAGATCTTTGATCACAATGTTCCTTGCCCCTGCCCTTTCTTCTTGGTGTCTTCGTTTCCCCCATCCTGATGTTCCCGTTCCTCTGTGTCTTTATCCGTCTTGTCTTCATCCACTATCTTGTCGGCTATCACCTCCCCCCTTTCTTATCATGATCCATGATCTCTCCATTAATATTCCATCCACCCTGCGTCCCACTCAGAGCAAGCAATGAGTCCCGAGATCAAGGCGAGGCCCTCCTCGGCCGCCTCGTGCTGCTCCTCCCAACCCTTCTTTTCTTTCCCCTCCTCCGCGTCCTCCGTCTCGTGGTTCGCTGTCTTCTAGCTTGTCATCCCCCCCATGTGATCCCACGAATTGTGGAACCACTGGAAGTGCACCAGCACCCATCAACAGAATCTGCGGCCCAAATCTGCCCCCAGATTCACCTACTTCTACGACGACGCGATGGTGACCGAGCAGAGCGCCGCGGTTGCATTCCAGAAGTGAGTCGCGCCTCCATGCCCAGTCTCGCATCAGCGTCCTTCTACTTCTGGTACTTCACTCTCTTCTCATGATGTCTCCTCTCCGCCCTCCTTCTCCTTCCTTCACCCGTATGTCCCCCCTTCGATCTTGCACTCTCCCACCGACCCCTTCCCATCCCTGCTCCTCTTTCACCAGCGCCACCCTCCTCCTCCCCGACCCCCGTCGTCCGAGTTAGGCGTCTATTGACTGCCCGGGACTGCATGCCTCTCCGGACTCCGCGGTGGGCGCCAAGAGGATGTCATGGTGTTACGCTCGTTGGATGGCCTCCCACCCACCCCTCGTGCACCTGAAGATCTCTGGGGGCGTCGCAGGGCCCCCAAAACTGCCCAAACGCCAGATATACCTCCGATCATCTGGCCTCCACCCTCGATCCTCGAGCCCTTTCCCCCTCCTCACTCGTCCTCGGGAGGCGCTCGCGCGCCACCGCCGTGCCCGGCCGGGGCCGCTCCTGGGCCCCCGGTGGCGGGGCCCACGACGGCCCCAGCCAGGCACGGCGGCGTGTGTGCACACGCCCGGTGCGTGTCCTCGTCCCGTCCCCCGCGGGCCCCGCTCCAGCCCCGCGTCGCTCGCGCGCACGCGCGCGCGCGCGCCCGTCGACGGCCTGCCGATCGCGCGCGGGCGGGGCCCCCCCCCGCGGCAGGCGGGTGCCGTTGGCCCCAGGGACGGGTAAAGGCGTGCGCGCGGTGGCGGCGGCGGTGGCGAGGAGGGCTGGGGGGAGGGAGGGCAGAGTTCAGGAGGAGAAAAAACACACAGACACAATGAATCGTCGACCCCCAGGAAAATATGGGAAAATATGGGAAGTGGTGGGGAAGACAGAAACCCAGAAAATGTAGGAAAATATGGGGAATATTTTTATTTGTATGTATGTATTTGTGTGTCCTGGGGCCCCTTCGACAGTGGACGCAGAGGGGGGAGAGGCCCTCTTCTTTGCTGTCGCTCCGCGGGGCATCGTTCGCTCCAGGACAAAGGTGGTCGACCAGGCCAGCAGCCGTCCTTCAACCCACTGGGAACCTTTGACTGTGCCCATGGGGGGGAGGGGGAGGAGTGAGCCAGGGTGAGGGGCGAGGAGGAGGGTCGGCCTCCTCCCTCCCTCTTGCCCTCCTCTCCCTCTCCCTCCTCTCCCCCCCTTCCTTGTCCTCCTCCCCGTCCGCTTCGGCCCTGGGGAGTGGGGGGGATAGGGGACGCGGTGGGGCAGGCAGGGGAGGGCAGCGCCAGCGTACAAGTTCATCCTCTCCTACCCTCCTCCTCCCCTCGTCCGCCTTCGGCCCCCCCACTCCACTCCCCCCCCCCCTGCACCCTCCCCCCCTCCCTCGCTCCTCCCCCCCTTGGCGTGCGACGCTGCGATTTTGTTCACAACGTGGGGCCCTGCGGGCCTCCACTCCTTTGTCCACGGACCAGCGTTTCGCCCCAAGTCGTCGTTTGACGGTCCAGGGCCAGGCAAGGGCCCCCAGAGTCAGGGCATTCCACAAGTTTATCTCAACAGAGTTGGGGTTGGGGCCCTATGTGTTCCAACTTGGGGCTGGCATTCTGTTCCCTGGGCGGCATTCTGGCCCTGGTCTGCTCTGGGGCGGAAAATGTAGCCCCGCGGACTCCTGTCCCCTTCTCCTGGGCGGAAGTGCAGGACGACGAGGAGAGAGAATACGGGCCAGGGTGGAAGTGGGAGGGAGGGAGAAGGGCGAGGAGGCGGCGGTGGACGATGAGGCGGGAGGATGCAGAAGGACGGAGGTGGAGGGGAAGGAGCAGGAGAAGGAGCAGGAGCAACGACGACGACGACGACGACGGCGGCTGCCGTGGCGGTGGCGACGACGACGGCGACGGCGACGACAGCGGTCGCAGCGGCGGCAGGGGGTGGCCCCCGTGCCGGCGGCAGGCTCAGGGCTGGTTCACCATCAGGGACAAGAAGGCGCGCGAGCGCGCGCGCCCCGCAGCGGCGCCCCGTGGCGCCGCCACTTCTGCGCCTGCTGCGTGCCTCGCCCTCTTCTGCGCCTGCTGCTGCCGCCGCTGCTTCCCCCCCCTCCCTGTGTTTGCTTCCCCCTCTCCCTCCACGTCCTCCTCCCCGTCCCCTCCCTCCTCCCTGCTCCCCGTCTCCGCGTCATCCCTCTCCCCATCGGACCCCCCTCTCCTCGCGCTCCCTCCCTCCCTTCATCCACTCCCATCCCCTCATCCCCGACCCTCCCCAGTTGAAGCACGGCCCCCACGCCGGCCGCCAGGGAAGCAAGCTCGCCGAGTCAGACGAGAAATGCTACAAGTGCTTCGCATCAGTGGACTGGCTGAGGGCGCAGCGTCGACGGCGACGACGACGGCGACATCGCCGTTTCGGAGGTTTCGCGGCGCATCCGCAGTCGACTCTGGAGGCCGTCTTCGCCGCGGCCGCACGCTGCTCGAAAACTTTGCTTGGATAGGCCCATGAAGGGATCCACGGATTGATGCTGAGCGGATTCCCACCGGACGTCGGCGATGATCACTGACCGGACAGCTGGCTCCCTGAAGAAGCAATGGAACTCAGTCAGGGCGGCCTGGCTCTCTAAGCATCGGCCTCTGGAGATCTGTTCATGGTCCGCGGCGCGAGACTCAGAGGAAAGAATGGGGACGAGGGGTCGGGAGCCCCGCCTGCTGAAGGGAACGAGCACGGGCGCCACACAGTTGGTTCAGTCACCACATGAGGTTGCCCCCGCGGGTGACGACGCTGGATAGCAATGCTGTTGTCACGTCTGCTGCTGGGGCAGTGAGTCATGATTTTGCCGCTGCTCCTGCTGCCCATGCTGCTGCTACAATTGCCACTGCTACTGGTGGTGCTGCTGCCGCCACTCCGGCCGGAGGAGGAGAGGAAGAAAGAGGAGGCGGAGATGGAGGGGGAAGGGTGGGATGGGGAGGGACATGAGGACGGAGATGAAATAGATGAGTCGGATGAAAAGGCAGAGGAGGCGGTGGATGGCATGGAGGGGCGGAGGAGGAGGAGGTGGAGCACGACGACCAGAGTGATCTCAGGATGCGTCAACTATGCTGCAATACACCCTCATGTTCCGAGTCGCCTCCTGACAACTCCCCGCAAGCTCCCAATCTCATTGCGTGGAGTGGCTTCTTGAAAGACGAGTGCCGCATGGCTTGCTGTTTTGGCGAGAATACTGACTGTCATTCCTTCTTGTGGCAATAAGACATGCCAAGAACCAACATGAATTTATGACACTAAATTATTGTGCCTAGCGAGCGCCAACTTTGAACGCCTGCCACCGTGTCATGCGTGTAGCGGCCGCGCAATTCAAATAACGTTCCAGTCTTGCCACATAGTCAGCAGGTGTCCCAAGTGACGACCCAATGTGGCAAAGGCAGCGCCTTCACCCGTGCGCATGCTGTACATCGTGTAAGGCGAATATGCGCGGCGCTACGGCGATTGCAACCTTTAAAACATGCCCGGCTCTGTTGGGGAAACAGTTGGAAGCGTGTAAGGCGACCGTTCGCAGCACAAGCGAGATCCACAGTCTGGAAACGGACCGCCTTTGGACACTCATCTCGTGGCCTTCGGCCCATCCCGCCACTGTGCCCGTGTCGTGGACATGAGGCCCCTGGCAGTCTTCTGGGGGGTCTCTTGGGAGGACTTTTGGGGGCCCATTGGAAGCTTCTTGGGGGTATCTTCTGGGTTGAATGGGGCTCTGGGGCTCGTCTTGGAGTCTCTTGTGAGCTCGCTGGCAATCTCGGGGGGCATCTTGGGGGAAATGGCTCGGCATGTCAGTTCGGCTTCCCGATCTTATTATTGGGCACGCGTGGGGGCCTGGTGGGCCGCCGTGGGGTGATATTGGGTGACTCCTGGGCCGTCATGGACGCCTTGAGACCGACAATGATATGGCGCGGAAAGACACACACACAACATGATGTTGCTCAACGGTCTTGGGAGCCATGGACCGGCCACCAAGGCCCCCAACACGGCTCAAGAGTCGGGGGCAGGAAAGAGGGGGGTGATGATTAGGGGGGGGTGGATATCATGGCGGGGGCCATGATATCTCCCCAGATTTCGTGGCGCCTCTTCTTATTTCAGTACGTCCCTGGTCCCCCCGCTGGGCCGCGCACATGCCGCCGGTCATGATTTGCACCCCCCCCTCTTTGACACCCCCCTCTCGGCCGCTCCCGAAAGAGGCCCCCAAGAGAGCCCCAGGACGGGCTCGTTGCGCCATCGTGAGGCAGATTCGGAGTTTGGGCCCGCCACGGCGCTCCCAGGGCATCGGGACAAGTCACGCGGTGAGCCCTGGGAGCACCCGAGAATCGGGATCTCGGTGTCTGTAGTTTCGCAGAGCGCTTGCAATAGCCAAACAGAGGAAGTCGATCGAAGGGACTTGAGGGCACTTCACTCATACGGCACGGTGGCGGATAAGGCGATTGGGTTTGGCTTTGGAGCCAGAGCCACACTGTGACAATGGCGCGCCCACCATTCGCAAATCGTTTGGAACTTGATAGTTTTAGGATCAGCGGAGACGTATCAACTATAGCGTCCACCCCGCCCTATTGAGACGTTGGTGGTCCGGCGATGGGGAGTTCCATCTCAGGGCAAGGCATGGAGGAGGCGGCCGCGGAGCAATGACAACCACCTGGGCCTCGGAAGCCAAGACAAACCGCAAGGGCCGTGCCCCTTCTTCTTTCTTGCTCCTCCTCCCCCCTTGCACCAAAAACGGACGCAGCTCTCCCACCCAACATCCGGAGCCTCCCCCTCCGTAACCATTTTGGCTCAAGGACCTCTAATCTCACGCGCCGCTCTGCCACGAAGCTGCCCGCCTGCCTGCCGAGAGAGATGGCCCGCTCCGCCCTCGCCACCGCCTGCGTGCTCGCGGCCCTGGCCTGCGCCGCCTGCCGCTGCGCCCGCGCCTTCGCGCCCGCGCCGCAGGGCCTCCGCGCCCTGCGCGGCGGGGCGCCGGCGGCCGCGGGCCTCGTCGCGGCCGCCGCGCCCGAGGCCGCCAGCGCGTTCACGTACAACGGCAAGGAGTACTTCGACGTCTTCTACGGCATCAGCCCTCTGTACTGGGGCATGTGCGCGTTCGGCATCGTCTTCTACGGCGCCGTGCTGAAGAACGCCATGCTCAAGTACAACACGCCCTACGGCACCACCACCAATCCGGACGCCAAGCCGGTGGTCACCGGCAAGTTCGTGGGCATGGAGGTTGAGACCGGGCAGACGGAGAATTACAACCTCAAGGGCAAGGACTACATCAACAAGTGAGGGCCTGCCGCTCGCGCTCGCGGCTGGAACATATAGTACCATGCTTGCTGCAGGGCGGTTTTCGTTTTCAATCCGGGCGGATTTTCGTTTCCAGACAAGCTCCTCCCCCTCCTCCTTCTCTTCCTCCTCCTCCTCCTCCTACTCCTTGGCCTCTGCTTCAGATTCCTCCCTGCGAGCCTGTCCAGCCCCGCTCCCTTTGGCCCAGCGGCCGGGGCAAATATTCCCATCCCGCGCGCGACAGACGGCGCTAATATTGTGTCTGTGCAGCCCCGTGAGCATCGCTTGCAGAACAAAAAAAAAACATCCGGAGCCTCCCCTCATCACTCGTGCAGACTGCCGAGCGCTCCAGGCGCTCGTAGCGTCAGCACCCACGGCCGCAAGACGCTCCTCGCCCGCATGGGCGAAGGCGCACACACAAGCCGCGGGAGACAAGGCAGCTGAAGAGGGACGGCTAGAACAGAGATCACCTCACCACTGTTCCCACAGGCCCAACACACCCGTCACACGCACGAGCCTCCTCCAACCTTAACACAAGAACGGTTGGGGCTGTGGGAACAATCAAGCCAGCGCCAACTGCGTGGCCAAGACGGCCTCTGCAATTATGAGCGAGTGTCGGATCGACCGCGATCCTCTCGGTCTGGGATGTGTGTTGGGTGCCCCGACCAACACACGATCGAAGTTCAGTTCACAATGCACAAGCAGAGCCGCAAGGCTGTCGCCGCTACCTAAACCTGCTTCATGAAGCTGTCGATGCTGAGCTTGTCGCTGCTGGGCTGCCTCCCTTAGTTCAGGCACCAGTGCCACTGCCACTGCCACTGCCATTCCGGCTGTGGGAGCCACCACAACCATAGGCCCGCCCAGGGAGTATGCAGCAAATAAAGCGCGGTAGCACAGCGAAACTCACGATGTCCTTCCAGAACTTGGTCGCGTAGCCGAGCTGGTAGGCGGGCCTCCCCCCAGGGCGTGGCGTATGATCGAAGCACAGCTCGATCTGCTTGCCGTACAGCGTTCGCACCAAGAATTTGAGGCCGATCTCGCAGAATTGCACGTTCAGCTTCCGTCAGAGAAGACTGTGCTGCTGTTCGCCTTCAGGAAGACAGACTGGGAGTCATTACAATCCCAGCCACCCTTCCTTCGGACATTGACGTTATCAACCTGTCAACTACCAGCTCGTCAAGAACCCAGGGGACTGCAGTATCATCTTGCCCTGGAGCTGAGGCTTCGCGAACGTATACTTGGAACATCACACTAGACAATTGCCGAATCCAGCTTGCCAGGTCACCTGGGTATGACCCCCGACTGTATAGGATATGCACTTCGTCTGCCGCACCAAGTCCTGCCCGTTGCAATTTGGATACCGATTGTGTTGCTGCGACAAGCGTACTGGGCGGCTCAGGTGGGTAGAAAGGCCCCCCACGTCCACCCCAGTGTTGAGCGCCCCCTACTCCTTCGTCGGTTGCTGCATGTCGAAACTTCTGGAATACTGGAAGCCGGTGATAGCCACGGTGAGCCTGTTCACGTTCAATCGAAGAGTTTTCGTGACGCCGAATGTAAGCCTCGTCCTCTGACAGTGGTGTATGCTCTTCAAGCCATGGCACACAACGGTTGCCAACCTTTCTCAAGATTTCGATAAGCAAGGAAACTTTACCAACAATCCCACCACAAGCCGCACATTGGTTACCTCACGCTGCTCTTTGTGCGAGGTCGATCGGGATGCGCTGGGGCTGGTGACGTCTCCATGCGGCAACTGTGGACAGTGCACCCCCACAAGTGCAACACACATACTTCGTCTGGAACTCCTCGGGTGCCTCAGTCGGCATAGCCGCCCCAACTCGACGCTGCCTCTCTCGATGGTATAACATATCTAACCCGAGAGGGAGCCAATTCTTCCACGCTCGATTTACCGTCAACTTGAAGCTGTGCGATGATTCCTTGGCAAAGTCGAGACAGCGCTTAAGAGTCCAGTCTTCAGTGCCGTCTTTTAATTTGTATTCGACGAGCCAACGAAAATCCTCCAGGATCAAGGATGTCCAAGAGCCACTCTTAGATGCTAACATATCGATGAAGAAAAGTAGCGCTGGCGGTGCTGTCGTCAGTAGCAATCCAAAGTATATCAGCCTTCGCCTCCGAAGCACGCGTTCGATTTCAACCCTTCTTGCTAGATGCAGCACTTCAGTATATGTCGCGTCTGCGCTGGTCTCCGTAGAATGTTGCATGCTCACTGCCGTACGATATGACCTAAGTCTCGGAGCCTCCAAAGCTTTCTTTTGAGACGGTTGCATGTCATGCCAAATTTCAGTACTATACAATAGATGAACATTGGCCAACACATCGCATAGGTTCACCTTTGCCGCAGTTGTAAGGCTCTGTAGCCTAGGCGTCATCCTCCTGATTGGGTCGAGAGTTGTCTTCTGTTGTATGGTGGCCCCCGCGAGTCTTGGTCCAAGCGCCAACACTTCGTCCACCATGGTGCCCAAATATTTGCCAGTCGCTGTAAAGTAACTTAGCCCATCGTCCTGACCCTGTCGTTCGAAAGATGGATGAGGAGAGAAGAGGTTGATCGTCTCCGCGCTTGACCCCGCGGAGACGACGGCTGGTGAAACTTGCGCGACAGCGCGGTGAGCAGTGAGTACTCTCGTTGGCGGGTTACTAGGACTGTGAAGATGCCGCGCACGCCTTGCCCCAGTCGCTCCAGACATCGGCGGTGCAGGTACTGCATGACTGTCCAATATGTTGCGCCCTCGTGCCCCAGCCGCTACAGGCACCAAGGGCTGGCGCTCCCCTAGGGGGGGCGCATCCTCCTGGAGGTGCTGCCCAACAGCAGCGTCTGCCTCAGGACTGTCATCACTTGGTACGAAATGACTGTGTGACGACGACCGTGGCGTATTAAAGTCCCCAGGTCGTGCAACAGCCTCCCCACGTATCCCCGCATTCCTCGTCGAGCTCGCGCTGGCATGCCCAGGCCTCAGTGGAACTGCACTTGCTCTTGACGGCTTCCGTGGTGGCGTTTTGCGGAAGGCATTGCGGTCGGTCGCTTCAGCAGTCGAGGATCCCCCAACACCCTCAGTATTCCCGCCACATCCCGTCATCATGTCCGCCATATTCGCATGATCTTGCCGAAGTGCCTGTGCTTGCTCCCGTTGCCAAGCCTCGAAGTCCTCTGCTGCCCTCAACTCGTCCTCCTCTCTGACTGCTTCGAGCTCAGCTTTGGCTTCGCGCCTCAGGTGGTCTTGGCAGCCGTCTTCGCAATCACAATGCCTATCTATTTATACCAACTTCTCGGCGGAGCCAATTTTGGGCTGGTCAAAAGTAGAAACTCGTTGCACAACTGGACGGGCATCCACCTCGATGACACCCATTACTTCCGAAGAGGCCGCTGCAACAGGCGTAACTTTCAGCAAGTCGCCCTCGTTGTCTGGCTGGGGGGGGGGGGGGCGCATGCACTGCAGTGCCGTTCGCCATGTACCTTGACTCGTCCACATACGGCGCACACCAAAGGGTCGATTGCTACGGCCTGGCCTCCACAAACGTCCACTTCACTAGTCCGTACCGCCTCAATATCAATCGACGTCGTAGCCACCCATGGCGCGGCGATGCCGCGCCCTTCCGCTGCTTGCGGGGTGGAGTGATGGCCGAGAGGCTCATGCAGTGCACGCTGACGCTGTTCGTCTTGCCACTGTTGGAAGTCATCTACGTCTTGCCTTTGCAGCTTCTGCTTCGTGGACCGTCCATCTTTCTACTCGGACTTGCGCCTCATCGTCGGCGCGCTGCTGCTGCTCCTGGCAACCCAGCCATTCTGGCCGATCACGAAGATATTCGGCGTATGCTGCATCATCTGCATCCTGCTGTCGCTGAAGCCATTCCTCGTCTGCTTCAAGAGCCGCCCCTTCATTTTTCTTGTGCGCCGACGCCGAACCAGCACTCGTTGCCGAGGAAGGATCAGGGCATGGATGGGCATGTGCGGATCTATGTCATTGCCGCGTAGGAGTCGCCTATGGAACAATGCGAACATCTTTCAGTTGGACCGTGGGTACCCTGGAGGTTTGCCGAGATCTCTGTGGTCCATATCATCATCCATATGTTGTTGCCCCCTGCAGCTGTGGAACTGCTGGCGTCGCAACTTCAAAATGGCATGCTTGTGGTGCGGTCCCTGACGCAGACGATGTCGCCCCCGTTGACGCCGCCGTCGCTGAAATCAATGTCTGTGCTGGAGCAGAACCGTCATGGGTGACTAGTCTTTCGATGGCCTTACCAGCTTGCCGTGCCACATATAACTGCGTCGCCCACATGCGATACTTTTCATCCGCTTCTCGAACAGCAAGCACCGCTTGAGTGCTGGCTTCTTGCTGCTCGCTAGCCAGTGCTGCCCACTTTTGCTGGCATTGGTGGTCCATCTCGGTTCTGCGGCTTTCGAGTTCCCGACCTGCCTCCTCCTGAAAGGTCTGCATCTTGGCCATCATCATTGCATCACTGCGAGCCTGCTGCTCTTGCATGTCACGGTGGGGTTGCTCTGCTTGTGCATTCTGTGCGATCAGAGTCTGTTGGTATTTTTGCCGGTTCACCTCTGAGTCTAGCTTCGACTTCTTCCTTCCGCAAATATGATTGCTGCTGATGTTGGCGATATACGAAGGGCCGACGCTGCTGCTCTTGTAGCTCCATTCCGTGATGGTGCGCTGCTGTTGCACGTACTTGTTGTTCCTTGTATTCTGTTTGAGCAACCCGTTGCTGCTGCTGCTGCCGAGCTTCCTGGAGTTGCTGCCTGGCCTCATGTTGCAGTTCTTTCAGCTTCTCCATATGTTGCAGTGCTTCCACTGCTTATGATATTTGCCGAGCCGTAGTCACTGGAGGACTGGATGCTGGTGTGGAGTAAATGGATTGCGGAGGGCTCTGCAAGGGGCGATGATGACGTTGCTGCATCATACCATCTCCCCGACTAGCTGTCCGTGCTGCATCTTGAGTTGGGTTCTGTCCTCCTAGCTGGCTCACGAAACCCCTGCCTGGAATTTGTACTTGTAGATTGCCCGAAGAGTGCCCACGAATGTAGCGGCCATCGGCTATCGGGGTCGCCGTACCTCCTGCTAGATGATCTGGCGGTGGTTTCGCCTGAGCGGATATCATCACCTTCGGAGCCGCTGTAGTCGGTGGAGGCGGCGGTGGTGGAGGCGGAGGCGGCGGTTCCTACGCTTTCGGCGTAGTGGTCGCACTCACTCCTGGAGCTGCAATAGCCAATGCCCTTCGTCGATCGTGTCCAACGTCATCAGCTCCTGGTGGTGACCTGTCTTCTCCTTCTTTGGCTTCCTTAACCAGACCCTGCCAATACAGCACGGCTTGTTGCTCCAGCAATGTATTTGTCTCTATCGCAGCTTGCTGTCGCCGACGACCGTCCAACTTGGTTGTAGTCCTCAAGAGTCCGTCGCGTGCGTCTTTCTCCTTCGCCTGTGGAGTCCTCAACTCCCAGAGCATAAACTTCAGTATGGCCATTTCCTTCAGCTGCGCTTGGGTGTTGGTCATCGCCTCCTTTCCTTTGATGACGATCTCGGCGAGCGTGTGCAACCTGGACGTTACCTCTTCCCTTTGTATTGCCAAGCCTTGTCCAGATGGAGGTGGTCGGTATAGATTGCTTCTTCTGGCATAATCCGTGGTGCACATTATCATTTCCTGGATGCAGTGCTTGATTTCGTCCTTGACCTTGGCCGCATCCTTTGAACGTAAGCCTTCATCATGTACACGTTGGCAGTGCTGTCGGTATGATATATTACATTTGCGATTTCGACACCGTTCATCACCATGATTCAGGTTGCCACATCCAATGCATTTCCAGTTCGGCAGTCCAGCGCCATTGCGATCTGTACTGCCTTGCCCACGTCCGCCTCCTTTGTGCGCCATGCTGGTCGAGTGATGGCTGGCCAGCAAGCTGCGCGCCTTCAGCACCTGGAGCACGGTCCTCGCCTGTCCCCGACGGCGCCGCGCGCGCCTGTGCCACGCTGGCTCAGGGCGCTTGGCCGTCGGCCTCCTGTGGCCGCAGGGCGGGCGCGTCGCCCACTGCAGCCAGCGCCGCCCGCCGCGGGCAGCCGCCGCCAGGAACCGCCGCGGCGGCGGGGGGTATGGTGGTGTCCTCCCCCCCGCGCGGTCCCTATGGCGGGCCTCGCTGCCGCCGCCCGCTCGTGGACCAGCGCAGGGCCGTCCCACGCCGAGCGGGCAGACGGCTCTCCTCCTGCCCATTGCCCCCCCTCCCTCCCGTGCGGCCTCGCGGCGGCCGAGGCGGTGGCCCCGGGACAGGAGAGAGGTCCACGACCCTCGATCCTCGATCCTCGATCCTCGATCTTCGATCGATCCTCCGATCCTCCGATCCTCGACCTTCGATCCTCGATCCTCGATCCACGATCCTCGATCGATCCTCCGATCCTCCGATCCTCGACCTTCGATCCTCGATCGAGCTTCCCGCGCAGCCGCCCCCCCCCTTTCCGCGCCGTCTGCCGAGCGTGGCCCTTCCTCGCGTGGCCCGTGGCGGTCTCCCGCCTCCTCCTGGGCCGCCTGCCTCCGCCTGGGCCGCTTGGGCCGCCCGGGCCTCAGGGCTGGGCCTCCCTTCGTTAGGGAGGGTGGCGGCCGAAGCAAGCGCCCCAGACATCCCACGCATCGACAAAAATTAAGGCGGAGGTTTTTTTCCCTAAGTTCGGCCCCGAGGGGGTCCTCGCCTGGCCTCGGGGCCGTCAAGAACGACTCAGGATGAAACACCGGTCCTGGGGAACCGGTCGAGACTTCCGGGGACCCCGTATTGAAAAAGTCACGACATCGGATCTCAGGCCCTCGGGGTCAGAGATTTCAGCATGACGGCGCGCAGACTGCTGCAACGGCCCTCCTTCCTCCTCCCTCCGCCCGTTTCTCTCCAGGCGGGGGGAGGGGAGGCAGGGCTTCGGGTGTTGGTGTGTGCAGAAAGGCCCCCCCCCAGGCAGTCCCGGCTGGAGGTTGCCTGGGATTGCTCTGAGGGGGTGGGGGGCATGTTGAGTCCCGCAGGGACTACTCCGGAGCCTGCCCGTGCACAGCCCGAAGACTTCCGAGGGGCGGGGAGCAGCGAGGGGGGCGGGAGGCCATGACCGACGAGCTCGACATCAAGAATTGCAAGGTTCTCAGGAGAGACGCGCCGCTGCCCACCGACGGGAGTGGCGGGCGATGCGCCTCGCCTCCCCCTCGAGGGAGAGGGAGGGTGAGGAGGAAAGAGGAGGAGGAGGAGGAGGAGGAGGAGCAGGAGGAGCAGGAGGAGCAGGAGGAGCAGGAGGAGGAGGAGCAGGATGATGATGAAGAGAAGGAGCAGGAGGAGGAGGAGGAGGAGGAGGAGGAGGAGGAAGAGAAGGAGCAGGGATGGGGAAGAGGAGGTCGAGGAGTGGGAGGAGGGCGAGGGAGTGGAGGAGGAGGAGGAGGAGGAGGAGGAGGAGGAGGACGAGGGCTAGGAGGAGAAGCAGCAAGTGGAGGGGAGGAGGAGGGCGAGGAGGAGAAGGTGCAAGTGGAGAAGGGCGAGGAGGAGAAGGTGGAGGCTGAGGAGGGCGAGGAGGAGGATTGGAGGAGGATCTCGTGATATGCATTTATATATATATATATATACACAGATGTACAGATGTGTTCTTGTGTGTGTGTGTGTCTACATCGGGGTCTGGAGGGCTGGGGAGCAGAATGAGGATAATGAGGAGGAGATGTTAGGTTCTAGTATGCTGAAATCGTGTTCACTTGGTTATCGGGGGTTAGGTGGGGGAGCTGGGAAGAAGCAGCTGTCAGATCAGCCTGAGAATGGAGGAAGGGGAGAAGAGGTAGGACAGAAAAGAAGGAAGGGTCCGAGACGAGGGAGGATGGAGAGGGAGGGGGGAGGAAGGATGGATGATCGGCAGAAGAAGCAGGATGAGGCAGACGCGGAGGCCGAGGCGCATCTCTCTCTGCCTCTTCCGTTTCCTCACCCCTCCTCATTCTGCCTCTCTTTTTCTCCTGTCCCTTCTGCCCTTCCCCAGTCTTACAGTCAACCCGCATAGTAAGGTGGGCAACCTTCCCAAGGGTACCCTTGCATCCTTGCATTCTCGGCCCATCCTTGGCCGCTTTCGTTGGCCGCGGCCCGCTCGAACAGCTTCGAAACGGGTGTCCAAGGCCCCGGTTCCAGCCTCCCTCCGAAATCCGCCCCCCCATGGCGGCCACCCCCCTCCGCTCCCCCACCCTTTTGCTCGATGTCCGCCCCCAGGAAGTTGGCAGCTGGCGAGACCCTCATGGTCCTCGAGGGCCCCGTGGAGGCTTTCGCGGGGGCTTGCGAGGGGACAAAAAGGGGGCCACATGCGAGCCCTACCCCTACCCCCCACGATTTCTGAGGGAGAGGTGGGTTTCACTTCGTTCGGGAGCTCCCGAGCGAAGTGAACCCCACCCTCCCCCTCAGAAACCGTGGGGGGTAGGGGTAGGGCTCGCATGTGGCCTCCTAGTAGTGAGAAAGGCAAGTGAACGAGGATGCGGAAATGCCTTGAATCAGGCAAGTGCGGGGAGGGTGGTACTTGAGGAGGAGGCAGAAGAATAGCGATACTTGAGGAGGAGGCAGAGGAATAGCGATCGGGCGAGGTGCCGTACACTTTTCGAGGTGATTGAGCTCGTGCGGTTGCAGCCGTGTTGCGTGCGATGTCCATATAGGCGGAGATTCGCCACACGCGGTCGTAGGTTAGGGTGAGGCTCACAGAGGAATCTCCCCGCACTTTTTGTAGCGGAGAGAATCTGAGCTGGTGGTTCCCAGATTCCAGAGGTTCTCTGCGCTTTGGAAACGAAGTGAGGTATGCCTGATGGTGGTGGCCGCACGTGGAGCTCGAAAGTTTCTCCCTCTCTCTATGTTGTGTGCCTTGGTCTACGCTCTCTGCTCGTTGGTGCACAGACTCTGGCATCTGCCGTTTGCCCTGGTTTCTCTGTGTGCCTCTCGTCTCTCCACTCTCTGGCTCTCCGCCCTCCAAACTCTGCCCTCTACCCACTGCGGTATGCTCTCTGCCATCTATCCCACCCGTGGGGCCCCACGCATAGCTTCCTGCCCATTTGGTCCAACCTGCAGGCGGCCCAGATTAGTAGGTCGCCCCTGCCAAATCAAGGGTGCCCCTGTGTCCTGTGTCTCGCGACCCATGCTTCCTGCATTCCTGTGGCCAGGTGGCCCTCGGAAGGGTCTTGTGTCCTCTCGCATGTCCTGACCAATCGAGTCCGACTGTACAGTGCCGTTTAAAATACATGCTCCGCGTGCGGATCATGTATTAAACATGCAGGGATTTAGTATTGAGAACAACGATGAGTTCATGCATACATTTAGTCATACATTAATCATTTATCAAAATCCTATATGTAAAAAACATCCTATGTATTAAAACTGCCCTGTGCTACCACCCGGAATCAGCGAGGCGAGGGCAGCTCCCGTCCCCACACCTCGGGCCCGCGCTCAGACGTCCGCCGCACGGGATCCCACCGAGCCTCGGGGGCCTGTCGCCTCCCCTTCGCGGGAGGAGGCTGGGCTCGGGAGCCTGCACATCGGCAGGTGCGTGCTGGCGCTCCGCGAGTGGGTGTGCGAGGCAGGAGGATGCAGAGACCACGTGCTGAGGAGGCCGAGGCACCTCCAACTTTTTTTGCAGCGCCCTCGCCTCCGCAACCGTGTCGGCTCCACACCGAAGGAGCGGCCCGGGGCAGCAACGGGCTCGGGAGGCGCCTCGGTGACCCCCCGATCCTGCCGATAAGCCCCGCGGGCCGCCCGGTCGACCTCGCCGCCCCGGCCGGCCGAGGTGCCGCCTGCCCGCGCCGTAGGTGAGCGGCCATGGCAGAGGTGCAGGGCATACGGGCCAGCCTGCAGGCACTGCAGGCGAGAATCGGCTCGTACTTCGACGGCGCGGACAACATGCAGCAGGAGAACGGAGACCCGCTCCTGGACGTGGTGCAACAGTACCCCGAGGAGGCGGCCTGGTTCATCAAGGTTGTGATGTTCTTCGGGAGCGTCTCCGGCGTCCTCATCTCGATTCCCTGCAGCGTCTTCCTGTTCATGTACTGGACTCCCTGTGAGCAGTGCAACCGGCCGCTGCGGATCTGGGTGCTGATCCATTGCGTGCTGCAAATGATGCAGGCACCCGTACGACTGGTGTTCTTCATGCGCCTCCGCCAGATCCAGCAACGCAACGGGGACATCCAGGAGTGCGTCCGGCAGCTCACCCAGTCTTCAGCCTGGAGGATGAGCAAGGCCGTCTCCATCGTCACCTACGGATGGTTCATTCTGGGTGTGGTCTGGCTTCTCAATTCCACGACTTGCAAGCCGTGCCCTGGCCTATACAGGCTGACATTGGCGGTGATCTCCACCGCGGTTGCGAGGCTGGCCATGACGCTGATCATCTTCTACCACTCGTTCCCAGCGCAGCAGGGCGAGCGGCCCTTCCCCAAGCCCCGAGGAGCCACGCAGGACGTTATCGACACCATGCCGACCGTAAAGTACTGCCCCCACAGCCACGGGTGCTCGGAGACGAGCTGCGCAGTGTGCTTGGCCGATTTCGAAGAGGGTGATGAAATGCGCCAGCTACCTTGCAAGCATCACTTCCACAGGCCTTATGATGTTCCAACTTACTTCAGCCCTGATCACCAGAAAGAAACTCGAGCAGCAAGACAAGTATCGACACTGGACGGCTCTCATGCGTCGGGCCTTCACTCGTGAGGCACCTCGCCAGCGTGTCGGGCAGACGCTGTTTCGATACTTTCTGGAGTGCTCGAAACTACAGTCGGGGCCCCGAAGAAGGAACCCTTTTCGTTAGGGAGGGGCTCCGCGTTCCTTAAGTGTTTCGCAGCTTGCCTCAGGTTTTCCTTATGTTTTCGATTGGAAATCGAAGTTTAACTTATGGAGAAAAGGGGCCTCGTTCCTTAATTTTGGGTTCCTTAGGTCTAGGCCCCGACTGTAGTTCTGTGATGTGGTGCTCAAGTACGATGGGCACAACATAACACAGGCCCTGCATCGACAAGTGGCTGAAGCGCAATAAGGTGTGCCCCCTGTGCCTCCAGGACATTCAGGCCACGCCGAGCGCCTCCGCCAAGAAGAAGAACTAGCCGGCGGCTCGAGCCGGCGGGGCGCGCCGCAAAGCCGGTGGGCGAGCGAGCCAAGCACGAGGTGCTCGTTCATCACTGAGGTCAGCGAGCGAAGAACGGTACAAAATAAACTTTGTCGCCGTCGGGGGCGCCTGTCCCTGGGCGGCTGGAAAGTTTATACCCCTACGGTGCCACCGTAGGGGTATAAACTTTCCAGCCGCCCTGGGACAGGCGCCCCCGACGGCGAAAAAGTTTAGTTTATACCGTTCTTCGCCCGTTAATGAGGAGGCGGAGCGAGTCGTGCGACGCAGGCCCCCTGATGTCCCTCGTTCCCGATGTGCGGTTGTACACGCCGCACCTGGGATGTCTGGTACCGTTCAAGGCGGCCAGCTCCGCCCACGGTCGCTCTCAACGGCTCGCACCTTTGAAAAAGACAGCATGAGTGAACATCTTGGCGGGGCCTCGCCCTGCACTGATGCCGCGAATCACAGAAGTGCACGTCGTTTTCGGCCGCGAGCTGAAGCATGTTCGGCGCTGATGCGCCATCGCCGGCCCGCCCTCTTTCGTTTGCCACGCCTCGCGCAGGGCACCTTGGCCGCACGCGCGCGCGCGAGCCGCAGGGCCGGCGGGCCTCTTCGGCTTCCTGCGCCGGCTCGCCTTTTTGTCTCAGCCGCAAAGCTCGCTCGGCCGACCCCCGCCAGGGACGAGAGACAGCGTTGCAGCCCTGCTGCGGGCCTGCTGTGCGCCGCAACGGCGGGCACGGGGCCCGCCCTGCGCTCCAGCTCCTGGTGACGAGGATGATGCCTTCGGGTGCATCGCACCTCTTCCTTCTCTCCCTCCCGGTCTCAGTGGGCGCCCTGGAAACGACAGGGCCGTTTTTTTACCGGTTCCGTTCTGCCGTTTTTGTTGCCGGTTCCGACGCCGTTTTTGTTACTGGTTCCGTCGCCGTTTTTTGACCGGTTCCGGCTCTGGTTCCAATCCTGGAGCCGTTTTTGTTGCCGTTTCCGGTCGCCGTTTTTTTGCCGTTTCCATTTTCAAGGGGCATTTTTGGGGGAAGCGGTAAAAAAAACGGCCCTGCCGTTTCCAGGGCCCACAAAGCTCCCGGTTGCCCCATGCCACTTTTCAAGTTGGATCCTTAAGTGTAGAACCGATGGGATCGAAGGGATCTCCTCTGACGGCCGCGCTCCTGGAAAGCAGAAAAGAATTTGGTTGGTCATTCGCACCAGGGCCAGAATGAATGTACGTATTCAGCGGTCACGCCTCACCAAGTGTTGCAACATTGTGTTGTGCTGCTCACGCATCGCAGCCTTCTGTGTGCCGACTTGTTCTTCTTCTCCTCCACCTTGTTCTCCGCTTCCTTCCCCCCCTCCAGAAACAGGGCGTGCGATTGGCAGAACGAGTGCCTGAAAGAGGCACCGGGCCTCGGCGCGAAAGCCTCTCTGCCCACCACCTGGAGGAGGACAGCGGGGCGCCGCCGTCGTGCACGTCCTCCGAAGCCCGCATGCGATCCGCAGCGCTTGCGCCCGAAAGGGGCCACGGGGCGCGAGGCCATGCTCAGCCGCGCAGCTGGAAGATGGCAGCAGAGCAGGTGGCAGGGCGGCAGTCGCAGCGGCGAGACGGCGGTGGCGACTGCACTGGCGGTGGTGGCATGACAACATCGGGTCAGCTGTTGGGCTTGGGACCCGTCGCCCCGCAGGAGAAAGCGGCTGGCATCACTCGGCTAAAGGTGCGGGCCACGAAGGACTCGGGTTCTCTGTTGATCGCCCGATCGGCCCGTCGTTCTCCTCTGATTGTTATTATTGCTCTTTTGTCCGCTTCCTCCTCCCCTCGCCCTGTTCCTCGCTCGTGCATGGAAGAGTCCCCCTCTTCTCTCTCCTTGTTGTCCTTCTCCTGATCCCCGTCCTCTCGCTACACCCTGTCGTCACTGCGAATGCCTCTGTGCTACCCTCGACTCCGAGGGGGGCCTCATCTCCACAGACAGCCGCGGATCGATTCTGTGTCGTGTCATTGCCGGTCAATTCTTGACGCTTCGCGTATCGCCACCAGTTTGTTGGACTGACACGGTTGGGGTCTTGCATCGCGCCACTTTGGCAGCGTAATTACCACTCCCTGGGTGCTGGGTCCCCTTCAGACTCCCTGGGCAGCAGCACCCTTGCACCCGCCGATCGGCGCCGGCCGCGGTACACGCGCGCCTCCGGCCAATCTGTAGCGGCCGCAGCCCGACCGTTACCCGCCGCCGCTGGCGCTTCCGCCTGCGGCTGTAAAAAAAAAGTATCGCCACCAGCGTCCGTAGCCCTCTGGCTCAAGCCTGGCTCAAGCCGCTCTGGCTCAAGCGGGCCTCAGCGGCTGGCCGGGCCCCCGCCCCTCGGTCCTCGGCTTCCCCGCCCGCGGGGGCGTGGAAGGGGTCGCCCCCCTCCGCGCCCCCGCTCACACGGCCATGGTGTCGCGCTCGGCGCGGCGGCGGCGGCAGCGGCGCGCCGCCGCCGGCTGCGCCGCCGCCGCGGCCTGGCCGGCCTGCCGCCCCCGCGGCCCTGCGGGGCCCTTGTCGTCTTCGGCGAGACCGGCGGCGCCGCCGCCGCGCCGCCGCCGCCGCCGCCGCGGCCGCCGCGGCCGTCGCGGCGGCCGGCCGAGGCGAGGCCGCCGCGGCCGCCGGCGCTGTGGCGCGTGCTGCTGCGCTGGGGCCGGCCGGTGCGCCCGCCGCGGCCGACACGGCCGCCGCCGCCGCCGTCGCTGCCGCCAGCGGGCCGCTGGCGGCGGCCACTGATTGTGTCGCCGGGGGCAGCGGCTGGCTGGCCTCGGCCGCGGGTTCCGCTGCGCCCACCGCGGCGCCCGCCGCCGCCGCCGCCGCCGCCGAGGACCAGCTTGGGCGCGTGAGCATGCTCGCCACGACGGGCGTCCTGGGGGTGCCCAGCGGCCGACGAGACCCAGTCCCGCAAGCTGAACGCCGAGACCGCGAACGGAAGGCTGGCCATGATGGCGATCATCGGGATGTTCTACCAGGACAGCCCCTCGGGCAGCGTGTGGGGCGATTGGGCGCTGTACACGGACTCCCCGCTGCGCGCCTTCGAGAGCGAGCTGGGCGTGCAAGCGCCAGTGGGCTTCTGGGACCCCGCAGGCTTCACGAAGGACGGTGACGCCGCGGCCCTCAAGAGGCGCCGCGAGACAGAGAGCAAGGATGGGCGCGTGAGCATGCTCGCTACGAAGGGATACATCACGCCAGAGGTCGCTGGCAAGTCTCCTGGCGAGATCTCCCCGACTCTCGAGGTGAAGTTCGATGACAAGCTGAACGCCGAGACCGCGAACGGAAGGCTGGCGATGATGGCGATCATCGGGATGTTCTACCAGGATGGCCTCTCGAGCAGCGCTTGGGGCGACTGGGCGCCGTACACGGGCCCCCCGCTGCGCTCCTTCGGGAGCGAGCTGGGCGTGCAGGCGCCAGTGTGCCTCTGGGACCCCGCCGACCTCACGAAGGATGTCGACGCCGCGGCCTTCAAGAGACGCCGCGAGACAGAGGGCAAGGATGGGCGGGTGAGCACGCTCGCCACGAGGGGCCACAGCACGCCCGAGGCTGCTGGCAAGTGTCCTGGCGAGATCCCCCCGTCTCTCGTGGGGAAGTTCGAGGACATCCCGAACGGTCTGGCTGCCCTCCCCACGGTGCCAGGACCACTCTGGCTGCAGATCGCGGCGCATTGCTTCTACTGCGAGTCGGGCCCGTTCGGGTACAACCCGGGCCCCACCAGGAAGCCTGGCGAGCTCGGACGGAGGCCCATCGGTCCACACAGCACCGACGCCACGGTCAGGCAGCGCAGGTTGAGTGCCGAGAGTGCCAACCTTCGTCTGGCCACTACTGAGGTCCACGTTCACGACCACGTCGACGACGACCATGACCACGACGGCTACGAAAACGACCACGACCACGACCGCGGCGACGACCACGACCACGTCCACGATGACGACGGCCACGACCTCCACGGACGCCGTCGCCTCGACGACGACGACCACGACCACGAGCACGACCACGACGTTGACCACGACGGCGACCACCAAACGACAGACGACCATCCCGGGGATACTGCCACGCACAACGACACATCGGAGCATAGCCGCAGCAGCAGCGGCAGCGCGCCCGCCCCCCGTAGCGTCGACAGACGAAGACGTCCCAGAGGGGAAATCGAGAGGCGGTAGAGGCAGAGGTCACGATACCACCCCCCGCATCGTGGTCGGACGACGACGTCCCAGCGGGGAATCGAGAGGAGTTAGCCTGCAGTGACCAGGGCACTGCTCATACGAACGACCCCCCCTCCAGCTGCACAAGCAGGCCACAGGAATGGAGCGGGAAGTCACGGCGGAGGCGGCGGAGGCTGCGGAAGCCGCGGAGCACCGCCCTCAGGACAATCAGGCCGAGGGTTTGCCCGACGAAAGGCGAGCCGAACCCATCGAAGGAGGCAACAGAGTTCCCCCGCCAAGTACACGAGCGAACAGACCCCCCCAGCGGCGCAGACACACAGGGCCACTCCTCCCTCATCCTCCTTTAATTCACCAGATTGTGCGGCTATCGGCTGCGTCTCCTCCTCCTCTCCTCCCCCTCCTCCTTCTGCTCAGGACGTCCGCCCAACTGTGCATGGACACTCCCCCCAACCTGCTGTCGGTTCCTCGGTTGCTGCGACTCTGGGCAGCACCCCCATGCCGACTGAAACGCCGAGGAACGAAACGGACATTGACAGAAGGGCAATGGTCATCAGTTCTTTGTACCAGCAGGACAGAGGAAAGGAGTGGGATGTCACGGCGGAGACGGCGGATGCCGCGGAAGCCGCGGAAAACCCCCCTCAGGGCAATCAGAGCGCCAGTAGTCCTCTGGGGCCGCCACGCACCCAGCAGGGACGCCACGGAACAACCATCCAGACGCAGGACAGCGAAGCCATCCGCTGGCTAGTCGGGAGAAGCCGCTTTGCCCCTATTCGCCCCCCTTCCCCAGTTAGCGAGCTCCGCACGGACGGCGAACCCGAGGCGCCCTCGCCAGGCGCCCAGAGCGCCACTGGCGACGCAGCCCGCGCCCCGGCTGTGGAAGTCGCGCCGCAGCGCGTGCACGTCCTCGGCACAACCAGTGGTACCCCAGAGAGCGGAGAGGATCAGGCGCTGTCCAGAGGGGGCGCACTTGGGAGCGACAGCAGGCGCAGGTCCGAAGGCGAGCGCCAGCGAAAGGGACCCCTCCCCGCGAGCCACGAGGCCGAGTCTGCCTTGGCCGCCGGACGCGTTCCGACCCCAGCCTGGCGGCCAACCATGCGGCCTGCACTTCCCCGCCAAATTCTGCCAGGCGGGCAGCCGGAGCTGTCGCGGGCAGATTGCGATCCCCTCAGCCAGGACAACGAGGCCGTTACGTTGAAGACTGGCGGCCGGGATGCAAGGCGGCACCAGGGGCCCGACCCGCGTCGACGGCCAGAGCCCAAGTACCCCGACACGGGACAACAGCTGCACACAACAGGAATCAACAACTTCCAGTGGGACCTCCCCGGGAAGGCACCTGGCGAGGCGATGCGACGACTCCGAGTCACATTGGTGCCAATGTTCACTGGCACCCGGCACGCTTTCGCCAAGCGGCAGTCGGTGCCTGGCGGCGAGGGCGCGCTCGACCCGAATCGGCGCGACCAGCAAACCTGCCACCTCTTTCTGGATTCCTTCCGCAGCCACAAGGGCGACGCACGGATCCTCAGCGATGCGCCGGGCCTCGACGTCGACTGGACTCGGGCCTGGCAGCGGCGCCTGGGCCCGAGCGGCGGCGTGAGCAGTGGTCGCCGCGCGGTAAAGGGCCACCCGAGCAAACAGGCCCCCAGGAAGCACTGCAGACAGTGGTGGACTGTCTCCCCACAGTAGCCTTGCTACCCCCTCGTGGCACCCCTGCGAGTTGCCACCGTGGTAGTGTCTCGACACCTGCTTCTTTCGGAACTTATACGTCCTTTTCTTGGCTGTTGTCAACGTGCTGCGTGCGTGGCTATACCGTCGGCTTCAGTTCACTTCTCCTGTCTGCGGGCTGCGCGTGTGGCTATGCCGTGGACAGTTCGGCTTTCTGCTCTGTGATCCACCTTCTCTGTTGACTACGAGTTGTACACCGTACTCTGCAGCGCGATTGGGTGTCGCAGGCTCCCCCCCTCTCGGTTCTGACGGGCTGTTGTCGGACGTGCCTTGCTTCTCCATTGGAGGAAACTCGCTGTGTGGTCGACGAACGTCCGGCCACCCCGGAGCGGAAGATACGCACATCCCGCGTATGTCGGCCCAACTCCCCCAGGCGGGCGCCTGCGCCCCGTGCTTCTCCTGGCCCCCCGCCCCCTGGGGCTGGGCGACGCGCTGCCCGTTCGCCCCCTTGCGCGTCGCCGAGGCCGCCGCTTCGGCTAGCTGGCTGCCTTCTCGGTGCGTGGTTTCTCTGGTTGACCGGGGCGTTCGTGCGTCAACCAGGAAGGCTGAGGCTTGTGGAGTGGGGTTCCAGGGCGCCACGAAGCGTCAGCACTGTCCTCCGCCAGTGGTCTGGCGCGTGGTTCCCCCCCAGCGGTCGCTGAAGACCGTCCTCTGGGATCGGTGGAGGGGCCGCAGTGGTGCCTCCGACTTTGGACTGTCTATCCCCCCCCCGTGGTAACTGGCGGCCCTCCACAGGAAGCGGCGAAGGGATCGCAGAGGTGACTTCGCCCGGTGTTGTTCCCCCCCGCGGTCGCTGAAGACCCTCCACAGGGAGCGGTGGAGGGATCGCAGAGGTGACTCCGACCACACAGCATCGTCAGAGGTGCCGCCTCTTCCTTCTCTGTCGCTCTGCACCTCACGCGCCCCCCCCCCGACGTGGCTGCCCTGGAGCAGGGTGAGCGTTCCCCAGCAGTGGTCTGGCGCTCTGCCCCCCCCGCGATCGCGGCCCCGCATCGCGCGGTGGAGAGATCGCTGTGGCCAAGGTCTCGCAGTATAAGCATTGGCGTCGCCCCTCCTCCTCCATTTATTCATTGGTTTGTGCGGCTATCGGCTGCGTCGCCCCCCCCCCCCCCCTCCCCCTCCTCCTTCTGTGGATTCGGCGACGCACGGTTTCCCCCCTACCGAGGCTCCTCTGGTGCACTCGGGCACCACCTGGCGGCTCTCTCGCAGAGCTCCGAGGGAGGTCGGGCCTCGCTACCGCCTGTTGTTGGTCTCGCAACTCGAGCCTCTGCCTGCCCCGGCACCACCGGGTGCCGGACCTGGGGTGAGTGCGGTACGGCAAGTGGCACACCCTCTGCTCGACTGTCGACGGTCCCCCTTCTGGTCCACCACGGCCCCCGATTGACGCACGCCGCTTGGTTCCCCCGTCCACTGTGATGGATAAGCTGCCTGCGTTGTTCGCCTACGGCGTGGTACAACTCTGGGCGGGAGCCACCATCGTGCTCCTGATACTGCACAAGTGGTTCATCCTTGGACAGTACTCATGCTCAACTACGGGTTGGCTATGGTGTTAGGCCGCGCCTGCTGCCGTTCCCCCGACACTCCGGGTCAGGCAGTCTAGGTTCGGACTCAGCGGCTGCATCGACGTCAGCGCATTGGTCGATGGCTCACGTCGGATCGCGCCCAGGAGTCCTAGTGAGTGAGGCTTTCCTGGCCACCCCTCTTCTCCCCGCGTTTTCCTGCTCTCTCGCCTCGTAGTGGTAAGCGGTGCGGCCCCACGTGCCCACTGTCCCGCCACTTGGCTGGTCGGCCCTAGCCTGCGCTCTCTGGGCTGTTCGGTTTGAGCTGGCGCCACTGTGCGTCTTCTCTCCGTCTGCTCCTGTCTGGTGCTTGCGTTCCTTCCCGGGTCGCTCGCATCTTATGGGAGGCATTTTGCCTTTTGCAGGTGCACCTGCTGCGGCGGCCTAGGCGCCTTCGTAACTAATTATCTCGCCTGTTGTGCCCCAGACGTGCTTGCCCCGCTTCCTGGACTCTTCATTGGAGCCGCCAATCAAAAAATATCCCGGCAAAGCAACCTAACAGCGATGTGTAGGAGCATATCTGGAAGCATTCCCCTTCATATTCAGATGAGAAGCCAGTTGTAGAATTCTGCTGTTCTCGCAGTCGTAGTCGCATTCGCGATGACAGTCGCAGCGGCAACGGCAGTCGCAGTCACAGCGTCAGCCTCGGCCTGCCTCAGCCTCAGTCTGCCTCAGCCTCAGCCTCAGCCTGCTTCACCCTCAGCATCAGTCTGCCTTCAGCCTCGGCCTCAGCCTCCGCCTTCCTCAGCCTCAGCCTGCATCAGCCTCAGCCTCAGCCTCAGCCTGCCTCAGCCTCAGCCTCAGCCTCCGCCTCAGCCTCAGCCTCAGCCTCAGCCTGCTTCAGCCTCAGCCTCAGCCTGCTTGAGCCTCAGCCTCAGCCTGCCGTCGGCCTCGGCCTCAGCCTCAGGCTGCCTCAGCCTCAGCCTCAGCCTGCCTCAGCCTCCGCCCGCCTCAGCATCAGCCTCAGCCTCAGCCTGCCTCAGCCTCAGCCTCAGTCTGCCGTCGGCCTCGGCCTCAGCCTCAGGCTGCCTCAGCCTCAGCCTGCATCAGCCTCAGCCTCAGCCTCAGCCTGCCTCAGCATCAGCCTGCTCAGCCTCAGCCTCAGCCTGCCTCTGCCTCAGCCTCAGCCTGCTTCAGCCTCAGCCTCAGTCTGCCTTCAGCCTCGGCCTCAGCCTTAGCCTGCCTCAGCCTCAGCCTGCATCAGCCTCAGCCTCAGCCTCAGCCTGCCTCAGCATCAGCCTGCCTCAGCCTCAGCCTCAGCCTGCCTCAGCCTCAGCCTCAGCCTGCTTCAGCCTCAGCCTCAGTCTGCCTTCAGCCTCGGCCTCAGCCTCAGCCTCAGCCTGCCTCAGCCTCAGCCTCAGCCTCAGCCTCAGCCTCAGCCTGCCTCAGCCTCAGCCTGCCTCAGCCTCAGCCTCAGCCTCAGCCTCAGCCTCAGCCTCAGCCTGCTTCAGCCTCAGCCTCAGTCTGCCTTCAGCCTCGGCCTCAGCCTCAGCCTGCCTCAGCCTCAGCCTGCATCAGCCTCAGCCTCAGCCTCAGCCTGCCTCAGCATCAGCCTGCCTCTCAGCCTCAGCCTGCCTCAGCCTCAGCCTCAGCCTGCTTCAGCCTCAGCCTCAGCCTCAGCCTTCAGCCTCAGCCTCAGCCTCAGCCTCAGCCTCAGCCTCAGCCTCAGCCTGCCTCAGCCTCAGCATCAGCCTGCCTCAGCAGCCCGGGAATGGAGTTCTGGGAACTAGCCTGCCTCAGCATCAGCCTGCCTCAGCCTCAGCCTCAGCCTGCCTCAGCCTCAGCCTCAGCCTCAGCCTGCTTCAGCCTCAGCCTCAGTCTGCCTTCAGCCTCGGGCTCAGCCTCAGCCTGCCGCAGCCTCAGCCTGCATCAGCCTCAGCCTCAGCCTCAGCCTGCCTCAGCATCAGCCTGCCTCAGCCTCAGCCTCAGCCTGCCTCAGCCTCAGCCTCAGTTTCAGTCTGCCCTCAGCCTCGGCCTCAACCTCAGCCTGCCCCAGCCTCAGCTCCAGCCTGCCTCAGCATTCAAAATGTGGCCCGGGAGTGTTGTTCTGGGAACTCGAAGAACACGAAGTGGCCTACAGTTGGCTCCGGGCATTCAAAATGTGGCCCGGGAAGGGAGTTCTGGGAACCCAAGACCACGAAGTGGCTTACACTTGGCTCGGGGCACCCAAAATGTGGCCCGGGAATGGAGTTCTGGAAACTCGAAGTCCACGAAGTGGCCTACAGTTGGCTCCGGGCATCCAAAATGTGGCCCGGGAATGGAGTTCTGGGAACTCGAAGACCACGAAGTGGCCTACAGTTGGCTCCGAGCATCCACAATGTACGCCGGGAATGGAGTTCTGGGAACTCGAAGACCACGAAGTGGCCTAGAGTTGGCTCCGGGCATCCAAACTGTACGCCGGGAGTGGAGTTCTAGCAGCGCCAAGATCGATTTTGCGAGGATGTCCTAGGCGATTTGGGCTTCGGCGGCAGCCGCCCCGGGTCCCGCCCCGACCCCCCTGAGGAGTCATGATGTTTTTTTTTGACACCACTAGAAACCTATCAGTCTTCGCTGTTAGGTAAAAGTATCGCCACCAGCCCTTCGGCGCGGCCCGCCTTAGCTTGCACGGCGTTCGACTCGTCTTCGCGCGTCCGCGTACCAACACAAATCTATCCCCACCAGCCCATCCAGAAACAGATCGCCAGGCGAGTTGCCTGCACCAGGGAAGCGTACAAGCACGCAGTGTAAACAACCGCCTTCGCAGTGTTGTTTCGGAGGTCTTATGGAGCCCCCTTTGGGCAGTCTTGGGTCCCTCGCGGAGCCAGTTGGGGCCCTCTTGTTGGGGCTCTTTTGAAGGGCAGGTCGGACAAATGCAGCCCCCCCCCCCCCTCGGAGGCTCAAAGCGCGCGTATTGGGGCCCTCTTGGGATGCTCTCGGAGCGCTCTTGGGGCCCTCTCGGGGCCGTCTCGGGCCCCTGTTAGGACTCTCTTCGGCCGTCTTGGGACCATCGCAAGGCCTCAAGAGCCCATCGGAAGCGAAACGGCGAGCAGGCAAAGAATCATTGAGCTTTTTCTTCTGCTGGAGCCATTTGGGCCTCTTGGGGGTCCCTGGAGGGCTCGGAGGGCACTCGAAACCGTCTTGGGGCCATCTTGAGGCCTCGTGGACGTTTGTCGGAGGCTAGCTTGAGCCATCTTGAAGTCGATGGCGCCATAGGGGGGGCCAGCGTGGGTTCCCGGAGGCCCTCTCGGAGCCACCTCAGGCCATGTTGTGCGCTCTGACTGCCCGCGCCCCGCCCCCCTCCCAGGCCCAGGGGAGGGGGCAGAGGGAGGGGTCAAGACACCCTTCGCGATAGCAAGCCGCGCAGCTTACTCTCCACGCCTCCCTCCCAACACATGAGTAGCACTCGAGCCTCGGCGCGGTCAACGGTCCTCTTTGGATGGGCATCTATTGGGAACCAAAACCGAGCCCACGTGCGCGACAATGGGGCGAGGTGTGCCGCGCGTGCCAGGCGCGCCACGCGCGCCAGGCACCCCCGGGGCCCGAGCGTGCGAGGCACGCCTGGCGCGCCAGATCCGCCGCGTGCCTCCGCGTGCGCCAGGCGTGCCGCATACTCCAGCCGTGCCAGGTGCGCCATGTTCGGGGCACGTGCAGAGTGTGTCAGGTGCGCCTGCGTACGTGACAGCACTGATCGGGGAACATTTCGACCTCCATCATCCCTGTAGAAAGCCAGAGTCCATCATTGTGTCTGGTGGGCCTGCGCACGGCAGGCCATACGCCACCACCCCCGCCGTCCTTGCCAAGAACCATTTTACAGTGATCGCGGGGTGGCCGCGCATGATCTAGATCCAGCCGCGAGGTGCATGTTGCATGTTTTTGTCAAGGGTGGTAGCCCTGCGCACAGCAGGCAATGTGCTGTTACCCCCGCCGCCCCTGCCAACAAGCAATACAAAATGCGGGCCTTACGAGCATGACTCCGGATGTTGCCCATAAGTGTGCTTTGTATTGTTTTTGTGACAGGGATGGTGGGGGGGCTGCATCGGGTTGGCTGCGCATGCCCCGAATTTGGAGGCATAGTGTGTGCTCGTCTTGTTGTTGGCAAGGATGTTTGAGGGTGGGGTTATCATGGGGTGGCCTGGGGGAGGGGGTGTATATCAATAAGGAACTGCGATAAACCTTCCCCGAGCAGGGGAGAAAACGATTTTAGCAGAAAGAATACACCAGTTCATTAAACCACCTACGCCCAGAGGGCTCGTGGGGTTCGATGTCTCAGCGATCAGTTTTTTTTGTTGTTAAAGTTTCTGGGGTACGCGCATCACTCTGCCATGAGGCTTGTCGGGTGCATTTGATATATTGTCGGAAGCACCGTCCATGTATGTCTTCGACCTTGTCTGCGCAACTGCGTGCGTGTGCGTGTGCGTGTGTGTGTGTGTGTGTGTATGTGTGTGTATGTGTGTGTGTGCGTGTGTGCGTGCGTGCGTGCGTGCGTGCGTGCGTGTGCGTGTGCGTGTGCGTGTGCGTGTGCGTGTGTGTGTGTGTACGTGTGCGTGTGTGTGTGCATGTGTGCGTGTGTGCGTGTGTGCGTGTGTGCGTGTGTGTGTGTGTGTGTGCGTGTGCGTGTGCGTGTGTGGGTGCTGGTGCGGGTGCGGGTGCGTGTGCGTGTGTGTGTGTGTGTGCCAGTGTGTGTGTGTGTGTGCCTGTGCGCATGTGTGTGTGTGTGAGTGTGTGTGTGTGTGTGAGCGTGTGTGTTCGCCCGTTCCTTGGCAAAACATACACATCACCCACACCACGCACAACACATGTTACACATTGCATTGCACACGTCGTTATTTCGAATAGCCAGCCGTCATATTTACGAGGGGCACATGCCAGGTGCATAGCGCGACCGGCCAGCGTGTGCGCTACGCACCCATGCGGTCAACGATTTGCCAGATGAGTTTACAGACGGGGCATTTTGACGACGGGCACGAGAAGGAGGTCGACACGCGGGCGGTCTCGCGGGCATTGCGGGCGTCTTGCTCTGCTGAGCCGATCGTGAATGCGTCGTCCCTTGCGGCATGAGCCGCCGCGCCTCGCCACGCGCGTGCGACCCCTTCCTGCAGAGGGGAGCGCGAGCGCGCCCGCCAGTCTCGGGTCCGGCCGAAGCAGGTCCCAGCGGCAGATATCCCTGGGGCCCGAGACCGGCTGCGCGTAGGAGTGTCCTTGTCGCCAGAGCGACTCCGAGAGTGCGGGCCCACAGGGGGCCCCGTTAGGTCCCCCGCGCCCTGGCCGGCGCGCTTGGAATTCGGCCTCCCGCGGCCCCCCAAGGCCGCGCACCAGAGGTCACTCTTGCCGAGGGCCACTCTCGCGCTGGGCTGACCAACCCCGAGATCCGACGTTGCGAACCGATTGCAGCATCGCACAGAATCACCAGTGGAGCCCCAGTAGGCCCCATCTTTCTGAGGTATGCTTCCAACCGGATCGACATGTGAGGGTTCCCAGGCCGACAACCAGGTGAAAACGCCCGGTGTGAAACAATTAGCTCGGCGAAGGGCCCAACCATCTGCAGATGTGGGTACCGTCGTTGTGAGTATCGTCGTCGGTGGATCTCTTTATAGGGCCACAAAGCGCGTGAAGGGTGTGCCGAAATGTGACGGGGCCGCCATGTGGGTGATGCCACCTGGGGCCTTAGGTGGAGCTCCCTATGGGGCCGCGACACGTGTGAGGGGTCGTGGAAATGGAAGGTGGAACCGCATGCGGGCGTTGCCATTGGAGCTTTCAGTGCAGCCCCCTGCGGGGCCATGAAACGTGCGAGGGGTGCACCGACATGGGGGTGCAACCGCATGCGGGCGCTGCCGCGGGGTCTCTCGGTGGAGCTCCTTGTGGGGCCACGAGACGTACGAGGGGTTCGCCGAAATGGAGGGTGTAACCGCATGCGGGCGCTGCTTCTGGGGCCTTAGGTGGAACTCCCTATGGGGCCATGGAACGTGTGGGGGGTGAACCGACATTGGTTGGAACCGCACGCGGGCGCTGCCACTGCGGCCTTCGGTGGAGCTCCCTCTAGGGCCACGACACGTGTGAGCGGTGCACCGAAATGGCGAGTGGAACCGAATGCGGACGCTGCCATTGGGGCCTTCGGTGGAGCTCCCCATGGGGCCACGAAACGTGTGAAGGGTTTTGCCGAAATGCTGAGGGTGGAACCGCATGCAAGCGCTGCCCCTGGGCCCTTAGGTGGAGCGCCCTATGGGGCCACGACACGTGTGAGGGTTGCACCGGCAATTAGTTGGAACTGCATGCGGACGCTGTCACTGGAGCCTTCGGTGGAGCTCCCTATGGGGCCACGAAGCGTGTGAGAGGTGTGCTGACATGTAGGGCGGAACCGCATGTGGGCGTTGCCACTGGGGCCCCTGGTGGAGCTCCCAATCGGGCCACAGAGCGTGTGAGGGATGTACCGAATTCGGGGTGGAACTGCATGCGGGCGATGCCACTCGAGCCGTACGTGGAGCTCGCTACATGGCCACGACACGTGTGAGGGGTTCGCCGAAATGTAGGGTGGGACTGCATGCGGGCGCTTCCGCTGAACCCTTCGGTGGAGCCCCCTGCGTGGCCACGACCCGTGTGAGGGGTGAACCGACATGGTGGTGGAAACGCACGCGGGCGCTGCCACTGCGGCCTTCGGTGGAGCTCCCTCTAGGGCCACGACACGTGTGAGCGGTGCACCGAAATGGCGAGTGGAACCGAATGCGGACGCTGCCATCGGGGCCTTCGGTGGAGCTCCCCATGGGGCCACGAAACGTGTGAAGGGTTTTGCCGAAATGCTGAGGGTGGAACCGCATGCAAGCGCTGCCCCTGGGCCCTTAGGTGGAGCGCCCTATGGGGCCACGACACGTGTGAGGGTTGCACCGGCAATTAGTTGGAACTGCATGCGGATGCTGCCGCTGGGGCCTTCGGTGGAGCTCCCTATGGGGCCACGAAGCGTGTGAGAGGTGTGCTGACATGTAGGGCGGAACCGCATGTGGGCGTTGCCACTGGGGCCCCTGGTGGAGCTCCCAATCGGGCCACAGAGCGTGTGAGGGATGTACCGAATTCGGGGTGGAACTGCATGCGGGCGATGCCACTCGAGCCGTACGTGGAGCTCGCTACATGGCCACGACACGTGTGAGGGGTTCGCCGAAATGTAGGGTGGGACTGCATGCGGGCGCTTCCGCTGAACCCTTCGGTGGAGCCCCCTGCGTGGCCACGACCCGTGTGAGGGGTGAACCGACATGGTGGTGGAAACGCACGCGGGCGCTGCCACTGCGGCCTTCGGTGGAGCTCCCTCTAGGGCCACGACACGTGTGAGCGGTGCACCGAAATGGCGAGTGGAACCGAATGCGGACGCTGCCATCGGGGCCTTCGGTGGAGCTCCCCATGGGGCCACGAAACGTGTGAAGGGTTTTGCCGAAATGCTGAGGGTGGAACCGCATGCAAGCGCTGCCCCTGGGCCCTTAGGTGGAGCGCCCTATGGGGCCACGACACGTGTGAGGGTTGCACCGGCAATTAGTTGGAACTGCATGCGGATGCTGCCGCTGGGGCCTTCGGTGGAGCTCCCTATGGGGCCACGAAGCGTGTGAGAGGTGTGCTGACATGTAGGGCGGAACCGCATGTGGGCGTTGCCACTGGGGCCCCTGGTGGAGCTCCCAATCGGGCCACAGAGCGTGTGAGGGATGTACCGAATTCGGGGTGGAACTGCATGCGGGCGATGCCACTCGAGCCGTACGTGGAGCTCGCTACATGGCCACGACACGTGTGAGGGGTTCGCCGAAATGTAGGGTGGGACTGCATGCGGGCGCTTCCGCTGAACCCTTCGGTGGAGCCCCCTGCGTGGCCACGACCCGTGTGAGGGGTGAACCGACATGGTGGTGGAAACGCACGCGGGCGCTGCCACTGCGGCCTTCGGTGGAGCTCCCTCTAGGGCCACGACACGTGTGAGCGGTGCACCGAAATGGCGAGTGGAACCGAATGCGGACGCTGCCATCGGGGCCTTCGGTGGAGCTCCCCATGGGGCCACGAAACGTGTGAAGGGTTTTGCCGAAATGCTGAGGGTGGAACCGCATGCAAGCGCTGCCCCTGGGCCCTTAGGTGGAGCGCCCTATGGGGCCACGACACGTGTGAGGGTTGCACCGGCAATTAGTTGGAACTGCATGCGGATGCTGCCGCTGGGGCCTTCGGTGGAGCTCCCTATGGGGCCACGAAGCGTGTGAGAGGTGTGCTGACATGTAGGGCGGAACCGCATGTGGGCGTTGCCACTGGGGCCCCTGGTGGAGCTCCCAATCGGGCCACAGAGCGTGTGAGGGATGTACCGAATTCGGGGTGGAACTGCATGCGGGCGATGCCACTCGAGCCGTACGTGGAGCTCGCTACATGGCCACGACACGTGTGAGGGGTTCGCCGAAATGTAGGGTGGGACTGCATGCGGGCGCTTCCGCTGAACCCTTCGGTGGAGCCCCCTGCGTGGCCACGACCCGTGTGAGGGGTGAACCGACATGGTGGTGGAAACGCACGCGGGCGCTGCCACTGCGGCCTTCGGTGGAGCTCCCTCTAGGGCCACGACACGTGTGAGCGGTGCACCGAAATGGCGAGTGGAACCGAATGCGGACGCTGCCATCGGGGCCTTCGGTGGAGCTCCCCATGGGGCCACGAAACGTGTGAAGGGTTTTGCCGAAATGCTGAGGGTGGAACCGCATGCAAGCGCTGCCCCTGGGCCCTTAGGTGGAGCGCCCTATGGGGCCACGACACGTGTGAGGGTTGCACCGGCAATTAGTTGGAACTGCATGCGGATGCTGCCGCTGGGGCCTTCGGTGGAGCTCCCTATGGGGCCACGAAGCGTGTGAGAGGTGTGCTGACATGTAGGGCGGAACCGCATGTGGGCGTTGCCACTGGGGCCCCTGGTGGAGCTCCCAATCGGGCCACAGAGCGTGTGAGGGATGTACCGAATTCGGGGTGGAACTGCATGCGGGCGATGCCACTCGAGCCGTACGTGGAGCTCGCTACATGGCCACGACACGTGTGAGGGGTTCGCCGAAATGTAGGGTGGGACTGCATGCGGGCGCTTCCGCTGAACCCTTCGGTGGAGCCCCCTGCGTGGCCACGACCCGTGTGAGGGGTGAACCGACATGGTGGTGGAAACGCACGCGGGCGCTGCCACTGCGGCCTTCGGTGGAGCTCCCTCTAGGGCCACGACACGTGTGAGCGGTGCACCGAAATGGCGAGTGGAACCGAATGCGGACGCTGCCATCGGGGCCTTCGGTGGAGCTCCCCATGGGGCCACGAAACGTGTGAAGGGTTTTGCCGAAATGCTGAGGGTGGAACCGCATGCAAGCGCTGCCCCTGGGCCCTTAGGTGGAGCGCCCTATGGGGCCACGACACGTGTGAGGGTTGCACCGGCAATTAGTTGGAACTGCATGCGGATGCTGCCGCTGGGGCCTTCGGTGGAGCTCCCTATGGGGCCACGAAGCGTGTGAGAGGTGTGCTGACATGTAGGGCGGAACCGCATGTGGGCGTTGCCACTGGGGCCCCTGGTGGAGCTCCCAATCGGGCCACAGAGCGTGTGAGGGATGTACCGAATTCGGGGTGGAACTGCATGCGGGCGATGCCACTCGAGCCGTACGTGGAGCTCGCTACATGGCCACGACACGTGTGAGGGGTTCGCCGAAATGTAGGGTGGGACTGCATGCGGGCGCTTCCGCTGAACCCTTCGGTGGAGCCCCCTGCGTGGCCACGACCCGTGTGAGGGGTGAACCGACATGGTGGTGGAAACGCACGCGGGCGCTGCCACTGCGGCCTTCGGTGGAGCTCCCTCTAGGGCCACGACACGTGTGAGCGGTGCACCGAAATGGCGAGTGGAACCGAATGCGGACGCTGCCATCGGGGCCTTCGGTGGAGCTCCCCATGGGGCCACGAAACGTGTGAAGGGTTTTGCCGAAATGCTGAGGGTGGAACCGCATGCAAGCGCTGCCCCTGGGCCCTTAGGTGGAGCGCCCTATGGGGCCACGACACGTGTGAGGGTTGCACCGGCAATTAGTTGGAACTGCATGCGGATGCTGCCGCTGGGGCCTTCGGTGGAGCTCCCTATGGGGCCACGAAGCGTGTGAGAGGTGTGCTGACATGTAGGGCGGAACCGCATGTGGGCGTTGCCACTGGGGCCCCTGGTGGAGACCCCGATGGGGCCACGAAACGGGTGAGGGGTGCACCGAAATGGGGATGGAAACGCATGCGGACGCTGCCACTGGACCACGAAACGTGTGCGGGGTGTGCCGAAATGTAGGGTGGAAGTGCATGCAGACGCTGCCACTGGAGCCTGAGGGGGCACGAAACGTGTGAGGCATGAGCCGAAATTGAGGGTGGAACTGCATGCGGGCGCTGCCACCGGGGCCCTCGGTGGAGCTCCCTTTGGGGCCACGAAGCCTGTGATGGGATATGCCGGGATAGTTGACATGCGGAGGGCAGAGGCATGGATGGGAGGCGGGAGAAGATGGGAGGAGGGAGAAGGGAGGAGGGGGAGGGGGAGGGGCAGGAGGAGTGGGAGGAGCAGGAGAGGAAGGAAAGAAGGAAGAAGACGAGGGGCGCTGTCTTTCCAAACCGAGGACCGGACTCCACAGGATGGTTGGGAAGTGCGACGCCCAGATCTCAGGACAGATCGGCTGCTCATATGAGTAACCTTTCGCTGGATTGACCTTGGGTGCGGGTCCACAGTGGCCCCCCGGTGCCCCCTGAGCACTGGCCTGTTCGCTTGGAATTGCGCCCCCCGCAGCCCCCGAAAGTCGCGCACCAAAAGTCATTTTTGCCTAGGGTCACTCTTGCGTGTAGCCGAAGAGAAGGTCGGCGGCGAGCCTGGGGGGAAGTGAGGAGGGGCGGGCCTTCCCAGAAGGCTCGGAAGGCCGCGGACCTTCTGAGAAGCGTTTTTCGGCGGCGAGCCAGGGGGGAAAGTGAGAAGAAGAAGGCCTTCTCAAAAGGTTCGGAAGTCCCCCGGCCTTCTGAGAGGTGCTCTAAGCCTTCCTCGAAGACGACACTCTTCTCAGAAGGCGCGAGGGCTTCTGAGAAGTCCCGCCGCCTTCTGAGGAGGCATTATCCTTCTCATCTCCCCCCTCGTCGCCGCAGATGTTTGCGCCTTCCTGGAGACCCGGAGTCGACTCCTCAGAGGGCGCGAGAGCTTCTGAGAAGCCTTGCCGCCCTCCTGGGAAGTCTGAGAAGGCCTGCGCCTGCTCACTTCCCCCCAGCCCTCGCCGCCGAGAGTAGATCCGCAAGAAAAATACGCAGACATCCTCCGACGAACTCAGCATGGTGATTTCTACACCGCCCCCCTCCCCTTTAGGCCCCAGGGCTGGACCTAAACTGTGTTTTTGGCGATTCCGTGGGCCGTTTTCGTTTCGGCTTCGTTTTGCGGAAAAGGCGGATTCCAGACACGAGCGAGGGAAACCGAAAACAACACGACAACGAAAGACACTGTTTGGGTCCAGCCCTGTTCTGCACCGCCGCCCTCCCCCCCTTTAGGCCCAGGAGCAATCCCTTTGGAGGGTGCCCGCGTAGATCTCCTCGTGGCGGGACAGAGGGCCATGGCGCTGCACGCCGGGGCCGCCGCTGGCCGGGGCGCGGCCGCGGTGCGGCGCGGGTCGCGGCGGCCGCGGGCCTCGCGGGTGGCGCAGGCCCTGGCGGCCGCCGTCGCCCTGCCGTGCGCCCTGTGCGCCGCCGCCCGCGCGGCGGAGGGGCCGGCGCTCGCGGGCGCCCGCTGGCGTATCGGGCGGGCCGCGGGCGCCCGTGGGCCGACGGTGCTCAGAGCCTGGGCTTCCCACCTCCTCCTCCTCCTCCGCCTCCTGCTCCTGCTCCTCCTGCTCCTTCTCCTCCCTCCTCCTCCTCCTCCTCCTCCTCCTCCTCCTCCTCCTCCTCCTCCTCCTCCTCCTCCTCCTCCTCCTCCTCCTCCTCTTCCTCCGTAGCCACTTTGGCTCAATATGATTTCGCCCCGTGGCAGAGCACGGATACCCCTGGTCCAGGGACAGCGAAGGACCCATTTCCCACGCCACGCCTTCCAGCTGCCCTGCTGGTTGAGCTATTCGGCTCTGCGCTCGCCCGCAGCAGCCTCCACGCGCGATATTGGTTGGCTGGCGCGGGCCACTGTGCTTCTCCATGGGAACGCACGCTCACCCACAAGCAGCTGGACCTCTCGCACTCCTTCCCAGCGGACAGGACCTCGACTGTGGCAAACGTCAACTAGATCCATGGCGTGATCGTGCTGCGAAGTTCGCAGTGCATGACCTACCCACTCACGTTCGCAAGCAGCTGGAGGAGACCATGGCCGCCCAAATCGCCGACGCCAGCGCCAAGTTCGAAGCCACAGCACGCGCTGTCACAGCACAGGCCAGCCAAGACTTCCTCGCCTCCATTACGAAGATCACGTCCGAGCTCAGCCAACGTCACGAAGCCACCGAACGCAGCATCCACAGCGTCACGCAGCGCACCAACGACCTCGAGAAGCAGAACGTCGAGCTCAAGACCGCCATCGCAAAGCTCGAAGCCATCGTCACAGCCGCAGAAGCACGTGCTCCCACCCTCAACCTCGATGGCCTTTGCACGTGGGACAGGGGCCCCGACCCCACAACGCTCTGGTGTAGCAGTCCACAGGAGTTCAACCAGCCCGAGCTCGAACGCGCCCTCGCAGCATGGTTTGCCAAGGCCGAATTGACCAAAGACATGGTCACATTCGACACCGTCGGCCCCGCCAAGCGTCACTCGTTCCCGGTCAGCGGCGGAACCGTCGTGGCAGAACCTAGTGCCCAGCGTCTCAACACTGCTCTCCACAATGGAAAAGAATGGCGCAGCTTCATTATCACTCTGGGCAATGGCGCACATGTCCCTCTATATGTTTCAGCAGACAAAAGCCCGAAAGCCGTCCGCACAGAAGTGCAAGTCAAGCGCCTCGCCAAAATCATGCAGAACGATAGCCCCGACGTCGACCTTCGCACGCATAGGATCCTTGGTTTCATTGTTAATCGTCGGGGTGCTCTGGTTCGTTTGCTCATCGGCGCACGTGCTGACGAACCGACCAGAATTCAGCGGTCCAACGCCGCCGTGGACCGCGGCTTCACCGCAGACAAGCAGCGGCAGATGAATGCCGAGTTCGCCTCCAACTTCGCCGACGCCCGCGCAGCAGCGCAGTGGCTTTAGCCACCGCTGGAGCCCATGGCTCCTCCAACCCTCTCAGGAGGGCCTCAATGTCGCCTTCTGGAACACTCCGAGCCCTCCTGGGGCAATCTGACCAACGCCGCGAAGACAAATGTCGCATGCTTCTACCTTAGTTTCACCAACGCGCTCTTCTCGCCGTTCAAGAAAGAAGCGCACGGACCCATTGACGACCTCATTCCCCTGGCCAACTCGCCCCAGCACCCGCGCAAGCCGTTCCACCCGATCGGGGTCGCCAACGACGTGCCCGCCTGCAACGCTGGCGGCGTCGGCTTCCTCGTCCCTCACGACAAGAGAGAGCTTCAGCTTTCACCTGAACAGCGGCCTCAAGCCAGGTTCGAGGTCGTCATCCCTGGCCGCGCCGCTTGGTTGCGCGTCGCGGACGCCCGCCTCCAGTAGGAAGTCGCCATCCTCAACATCCACAACTGCGGCCCCACGCCAGCTAACCTTATTCACCTTCGCGACCAATGGCAAACACTTCGACGGCATGCTGACGAACAGCCGCAACATCGCCTCTTCATGGTCGCGGGTGACTTCAATGTTTCCGAGTTCCCCCCGAAGTCCTTCAATGCCCCTGTCGACTCCGACTCCACTGCCGCGCAGAGATGCCAGTTCCAACCTGTCCACTGGCGCTCGCTGCTTCGTGACAGGATTGAAATCACCTCCACGCCCACGACGCGCAGAGCCGTAGGCAACATGAGTGAATCTACGATCGACCGCTGCTTCATCAACCTTCCGAGCCACCTCATGCCTCTCATGGAGGCCATTTACGTCGCCGACGACGCCCCCCTCGAGAATGCCAGGGGCCCGATCAGCGACCGCAAGATCATGCGCCCCCGCGCCCGCCCCCGCAAGTCCATGCCAGCCACCGAGCGCGGCGTCCCCGCCTATATCTTCGACACCGGTCACTGAAAGCATCGCATCAAAAGGATCCCCGCCACCATCGACGCGACGCTGCTCACCCCGATTGCCAGACGGCGCGCTCTCAAGGCTGCGACGCAAGTCGCAGCCGCCCGCGCGCGAGACACGCTCGCCAAGATTCCTACTGCCGAGCTGGAGTCCATGACTGCAAGCGTCTCCTAGGAGACCCGCGCCATGACGCTGCGCAGCATTGCCCGTGCAGTCTGGCGCCAGAACGCCCCTCTCGCGAAGACGCTGGTCGAGAACGCCGAGATCGGGCGCCTTCACCTGGAGATCGCCGGCGACGCGGTCAGCATCAACGACGTGGCACTGCTCGCCGCGACCGCGGGCGCCGCGCGCGCCGGCCTCAGCGACGAGCGCAAGGCAATCTCAGCTGCCCGCTCGTGAGCTGCCTTTGCCGCCAACAACGCCCCCTCGGCTAGAAGTGGCGCCGGCGTGCCAAGCGAGAAAATTACCGCGGCGAGCTCTGGGGACCAAGCGCTTAGTATGGACGGGAATCAAGATCATCATCGGCAACTCGTCCAACGCCGCGACCGACCCTGCAGCCATGCACCAGGCCATCAAGCGTCACTGGGCCCCCGTGTTCGCCGAGAAGCACATGGGCAAGAAGCGTCTCACCGACGACCTCGACCCCGTCTTCCCTCGGCGCCTGCGAGCAGAGCAATCACTCCCCGATGCGCAAGATCCTAAGAACGCATCAAACCTCGCAGGGGATTCTGCCCCTGGCCCTGGCGGTCTTCCATGCCGAGCGCGGCTCCGCGCCCCCGACAGCTTCGACATCCTCGCCGACGCATGCTACGACATCGCTGCAAATCACAACATTCCGCGCGACCAGACTTTTCCCTCGTGACCACGTTGCTTAAAGGTGACGAGCCATCTGGCAATGCGGGGCGCGCGCGATCCCCTGATTGCCTTCGTCCGCTTTCAATGAAGAACTCGGGCGCGAAGCTGCTGGCGTCCGCCGCCGACCGTCAGCTCCATGTCCTTGCGGCCCAGGCGCCCCCCGAACAGCAGGGCTTCGTCAACGGCCGCCAGTTTTTGAATGACGTCGTCATCGTGGACGCCGCCGCGCGTCGACACAGCCTGTCACCGTCAGCTTCCTCAGACACGCCCGTATTCGTTAGCATGGACATCGCAGCCGCGTTCCCCAGCCTCGACCGCCAGTGGATGTGGAACATTCTCGCGCGCTGGGGCATTCACGGCCACTTGATGCACCTGATCCAGGCATGCTACTTCTGGCCCGTCTCGTTCCTCGACTTTAGGGGGAGAACGTCTTCCACTCCTGATCGCCGCATCGGGCGCTGCTCAGGGATGCCCCCTGAGCGGCGCGATCTGGGCGCTCGTCTTCGACCCCGCCATCGCCGCCATCAGCCGCGAGCTCAAAGCTATCCACCGCGGGCTCATCAGCGCCTGCGCTGACGACCTCGGCATCATCCTCGCCGGGCTGGCCGACATCAGCGTGCTCGCCCCCCACGCGATCGCAGCCGAGACCCTTGCTGGCCTCCAACTCCAAACCAAGAAGTGCATCGTCTTCCCGACTTGGGCCCTCCCATCGCAAGATCTAGTTGCCGAGATGCGACGCGTCTTCGTGGCTGCCCACGCCCCATGGTTCAATATCAAGATTGAGTCCAAAGCCCGCTACCTTGGCTTCTCCCTGGGCCCTGGCGCCACGCTTGCTCGTCAATGGCGCGGCCCCGCAGTGACATGGCGGGGCCGCGCGGAGAAGCTCGCCGCTTCGCGCGCCCCCATCCAGCAAAGCATCAAGCTGTGCAACGTCGCCGCCGTCGCGCGCCTGGGCCACGTCGGCCGGCCCTTCGAACCGCCCGAGGGCATCCTGCAGCAGGGGCTGCAGGCCATCGACAAGCTGCTGCGCGTCGCCCCCTCCGGTCTCGCCAAGTCCGGCGTCCTCGCGATGACGCTCTGGACGAAAGCGGAGGCCCCCATCGGGATCGAGAATTACCTTGCCGCCACTCTCTGGCGAACAGCGTCTACCATTGTGACAGAGTGGAGACGCGCACGCAGCGAACTTTGCGACACCGCTTACGACCAGCTTTCAATCACCACGGTACTGCAAGGCGCGCGGTGCAACGACTGTTGGAAGATCAAGACCGCCATCGTCCAGCTCTTCGAGGGCGTCATCAACTCCAACTTCTTCGTTGACTGTAAAGGGTCACATCTCGAGCGCCAGACCCGCGCTGCTGGGCACAGACCCCGCGCACGAGCTGCCATGATCGCCAGCCACAAGCGCGCCGCTAGAGCAGGACAGCTAGCCACCCTGCATCGCCATGCTCTCACCTATCCCAAAAACCTGACCGCTTTCAACCTCGCAACAATGCCAAGATCACGCCGCAGAAAGCCTACATGAAGTTGTTGAACGAGCAGCTCTACTTTGACACCATGCCTGACACTATCAAGCGCCGCCTGATCGCATGGTACCCCATGCTAGACGCTGCCCGCCAACTTACACAAGAACCGCCATCTGGACCGCAACGTGAAGCTGAACGAGCCCGAGAGCGCCTTCTCAACAGGACGCCTTCATAGGCTGCGCACTGGTTGCCTGGCCGCCTGTTGAACGACCGACTCATCAACAACCAAGGCGACTGGAGGCATTGATGCGTCACCTACTTGTGCGAGCTGCTCGGCACCGACCTGTTCCAGCCGCTATACACTACCAACACAACGTCGCCGCATCGCCATCGACATGCGCCAGCGAGGGCCACCAGCGGCCCTGGACGCATCCTCCTGGAGCACCGCCTGTCCCGCACTGTGACCCCGGGCGAGTCGCCACGCAGCCGTTCGCCTCGCAGCCGAACGCCGTTGCTCAGCCACGAGGCTGCCCAACACCGTGCCCGGCGCCGCTGGATATCCCACATCCTCCCGCTGCTGGAGCCCGACGCCGACCCGGACGACATTCGCCGCGACGACGACGACATGGGCGTTGAAGACCCACCTGCCGACGCCGACGCACAGCTCGACCTCATTCAAGTCCAACACGTTCCTGATGATTTCCCCGCTCGGCGGATGCGGCGCCGCACCCACCTCGCGACGCTGCCGCCCTCCAAGCTGTGGAGCGCCGTGAAGGTCCTCGCGGGCGCGTGGACGACTTCGCACAGGACGCACGCGATCCCGACCAAGCGCCCATGCCATTTCGGGTGCCCGCACGCCGACGACAACAACCAGCACGATCTAGTCTGCCAAAGGATGTGGCACCAGCTGAGCTTACCGCGCGGCCAGCTGAGCTCCAACATCTTGACGAGGCTCGGCCTCCCCGAACTGACCGAGCCGTTCCATGGCGAGAACGGCATCCCGAACAGCATCACCAGGTTCTCCGTGGCCACCAGGGCGTGCCACCTCACGAAGGACCAGGACATCCCGATGACCTACAGCAAGCAGACGACTGCCGTTGCTGCCGCTCGCTGGGCCCTGAAGCTGCCCGCAGAGCTGTCGGGCGGGGCTGGCGCGCCGTACTGCGGCCTTCAGACAGACGCTCCCTCTCAGGCGACGTTCGCTCCTCCTCCTCCTTCTCCTCCTCCTCCTCCTCCTCCTCCTCCTCCTCCTCCTCCTCCTCCTCCTCCTCCTCCCCCCCCGTTCCTCCTACCTACTACCTTTCCTCCTCCGCCCGCTTTCACACAGGCCTCCCAGTGGATGGGGTCGGAGTAGATGGGGTTGGAGGATCGCCCCGCATGCCCGATGCATCGGCGAAGCGGCTCGATGTGGAGCCCAGTTTTCTTCGCGCCGATGGCGCCGATGCATCGGCGATCCGGCGCCATCCTCCGAACCCATCTGCTCGGACCCCACCCAGGCCCCCTCTATAGTTGGCCTCCCAGGTGCGGCTATCCAGAAGGGGCCTCCCCTTCGAAGATCGAAGGACTTGGCTTCTTTGCCCCGGCGGAAGGCCAGCGGAAACGAACGAGGCCAGCTCTGCCGGCGGAAGCTGGCGGAAGTCAAAGTCGGCTTCCCAAGAGATGGCAATATTTGTTGGTCCAGGGTTTCTCGAACCCTCCAGCTGGAGTCCGAACAGGTGGGGTCGGAGGATCGCTCCGCATCGCCGACGCATCGGCGATGCGGAGACAGAGTTTCTCCACGCCGACGGCGCCAATGCACCGCCGAAACATCGCCGACGTGGCCGCTGCATCGGCAATGCGTCGGCGAAACGTCGGCGATGCGGCGCAATCCTCCGCCCCCGCGCGCTTAAGCCCCAGTTAAGAGGCCTCCAGGTGCGCAGGCAGCGGGCGGAGCGCGGGGGATGCCCCGTGGAGCCACGGGCAGGCCGAACGTCCACGCGGGCGATGCAGAGAAGCGGGATTGGTTTCACATGAGGAGGGGGTGACCGCTGGGAGTGGCCGCGCATCTTTTGAATCCCCGAGGACCCCCGTGCACTCTTCTGACCCGTCTGCAGCCACTGGCAGCTGTGCCCATGTGGGCCGGATCGGCGCTAGGGTATCGGAGACCCCTGTAGGGTTCCAGCTGGCCCCAGACATCTCTCAAGTCCTGAACTCCTTCCGGTGATGCGAAGATCTGACCTGCGTGCCCTGCTGTCGCCGCTCCGAACACCGCCGACGTCGGAAAAGTTCGACATGGGCGCGGAGTGTGGCCCCGGAGCTCCCGGCCCCCTCCCCGGGAGCAGTTCTTCGCCCCAGATCCCGATGGCCCTGAAGCGTGGTAAAGGGTCCCGGAAAGTCGAGCACCGGCAGGGATGCCAGCGCACGGGCAGGATCGCCAGCGCGTTGACTTGCGTCCCTCTCCTCTCCCCTGCTGTCGCCTTGTCGTTCGTTCCCCTCTCTTTTACCCGTGTCTTCGTCGCCGTCCTCCGAAGTTGGGGGGCCGGCGCGGGGTCACTCCTGAACCGACGCCCGGCGCCCCCATAGCGTGGTCGAGTTTGCTCCTGCTCGAGGTGGAGGCCGCGGCACCTCCCGCGCCTCCAGGGTTCTCAGAAGCACCCCTGCTTCCTAGAGGCCCCGGGCCTTCTCTGCAGATGCAAGGCCGGCGCCGTCTCAGAAGCAGCCTCCTTCTGAGAAGCCTCCCCCCCTCCCCCATACCCCCTCGTGCGCGCCGCCACGAAGAGGCCCCAGTGTGTTCCGGACATCTGGGAGTCTGCCCAACCCACGCCCAGCCAGTCCAGAGAGGAGCCGCCCGCCGCTGTCGCCGCTGCCTCCCCAGGGCTGGGCGGGGCCGCCGGCCTGGCGCTCCCGGTCGCGAGCATCGACGTCCTCCAGGCGGCGCTCAGCGAGGGCGAGCCGGCGGCGTCGCAGAATGTGGCATTGTTCGGGAGCCTTGAGACGGGGGGTCGCTGCAAACGGGGTCAGCCAGAGCGCCGGATCTCGCAGGATCCTGCAAGGCCAGGGTTGCACGGACCCGGGCCAGCGCGTAGGATCCCGCAGGATCCTGCACAACCCGACCCACCCAGGTGTGGATTGACCCGGGTCAGTACAGATCCCCGAAGTGAGAGAGCGCCCACCCAGACAAGTCGAACACTCGACATGGGCATTCGAGGGTGCGGCTGCAGGCCTCAGTCGGTGCCGCGAGTCGACGCGGACCTCGCCGGATACTCCCTGTTCTTGTGGACGTCGGCCAGCCACCCCGCTGGGGTGCACTCGGAGCACGTCGCCGTGCGCACGTGGGGTGCCCCTGGCAGGTTTCCCCACGAGGCGTCTGGCCACGGTCGGCGGCACGCGCTACTAGCGGGCACGAGGGTGGATCCGAGGCTTCTCAGAGCGGGCCTGCTGCTCAGAAGGCACGGGCCGTGCATCTACAGACAGGGCCCGCGCCTGCCAAGAAGCAGGGGTGTTTCTAAGAAGCCTCCCCCCTCCCCCAGCCCCCCTCCTCGCCATCGCTCGGGCGTCCACTCCCCACGGGCTCCTCGCCATCGCCGGGGGTGGGCAGGGTCCTGCCCACCCCCAGCAGGGCCCGGGGGGTGTGCGGGCGGGGCGGCTTCCTTGCAGGAATGGCAGGGGGCTTCTCAGAGGTCGGGGCGCGGGCGGCGAGGGTCAGTTCCAACGGGGGTCGGCCACGCCCCTCCCGCCCCAGGAGGAAGAGGAGGAGGAGGAGGAGGAGGAGGAGGAGGCGGAGGAGGCGGAGACGGAGGAGGAGACAGAGGAGGAGGAGGAGGAGGAGGAGGCGGAGACGGAGGAGGAGGAGGGGGAGGAGGAGGAGGAGGAGGAGGAGGAGGAGGAGGACGGAGGAGGAGGAGGCGGAGGAGGAGGAGGAGGAGGAGGAGGAGGGGGAGGAGGACCCATTTTGGCTGACCCGTGCTGGAGGGTCATGCAGCCGATCCCGCCTCACCTCCTGCTGGCCCTGGCTTCTCGGAGCCGGTTCGTGGCTGGTGCGGGTTCGCGACGTGGCCCTGGTTGGCCCTGGTTGTCGTGGGCGCTGGCCTGCGACCCCGATGGGCGCCCTTTTTGCCTCTTCGTGGGAGTCTTCTCGGGTTCCAAGGGGGGAGGAACCACCCGGAGCAGATAACTGGCTTCTGTTGCACGGCCTTGGGCGTTCGCTACCCAGCCCTGCCCTGTTCGATTCCTTCTTGGGGTGCGTTTCCTAGATCTCTTCGCGTGTCGGGGTCATGATCCTGAGGGTGGCTTTTCTGCCCTCTACAGGTGCCTCCGAACCCTGTTCGGAAGTTCCCTGCCCTCTCCGAAGGCCGCCGCCCCTTTCCCCCCCACCCCCCGCCCACCTGCGCCGCCCAGGCAAGCCAGTGGTGGCGGACTTCATGGCCCCCAGGCGATCCTGGGAACGCTCATGCTCCTCGCCTGTTGACCCTCCTGGAGCGGGGTGGAGGTTCGAGGATGGACGATTCCAGTTTTCTAGCGTTTCGGGCCTTCTTGGATTTGGGCGACCTCCAGAGGGCTCCTGGGTGACCCTCATCGCGACGGCTGGACTCGCCTCGATGTTCTGGTCAGGAGCGCGCTCCAGGGCAGGTCCAGAGGGCAACTGTGAGCCAGACATCCGGGCATTGCGAACAAAAAGCGACGGGCGTGTTGTCTAACAGTTTTGGCCTTGGGGAACCATTTTCGGACCCCTGGGGACGCAATCAAGGACCCGCTGCCAAAGAACAATGTCCAGGGAACTCCAGGGCGGTACAATTGGGAACATCTTAGGGCCGCCTTGTTCTGGCGATGTTGGTGGAGTCTCGGGGGCCGTGTTGAAACCATCTTGCGGCACCCAGGAGAAAACCCGGCGACCGACGGAACACGCTCAAATGCGTTTTAGGGGCGCGTCTGGGTGAGTCCTTCGGGCCATCTTGGACCGTCGTGGGGTCGCCTTGCGGCCAAATTGGGCCGTCTTGGGCTCTTACGGCTTTACTGGGACACTTCACTATGTGTTTCTTGGGTCCTCATGACCGTCGGGTGGTGCCCCGAAGGGGTTTGAGCCACCCAGGCGGCCAGAGGGCCGAAGGACACCCTCGACATGTTGTTCCTCCATCAGAGTTTGCACTGAAGGGGACGTCGCGGCAGGGTTACCGGAGTCTTGGTTCTTGGCCCCGTGTTCTTAGGATGAAAAGATTTAGCGAAAGTTTGGCGCCGATCTCGGAAGGATTGGTCCCGGATTTTCGTTTTTCTAGTCTTCGACGGTTGGGCGCCCAGTTTTCCAAAGTAGGGGGTACGGTGCCCGGACAAAAACTGTCCACACCCATGGCGGAAAGTTGAAATGCCCTTGCTTCGCACCCCTCCCCCACAAACACAAAGTTGAAGTGCCCACATTTTGTCCCTGGCCTTTGGCCTACCACCTAAACCCGTCAACTTTGAACTCAGGGGAAGGGAGTATACGTGTTGGTCCGACGTACTTTAATGACTCAAGGTCTTGGCGAGACACGTGTGGACTTTTTTAGTCCACCCACCGTAGGGGAGTAGAGTGTAGAGAAGAGAAGAGAAGAGAGTGGAGGATGGCGAATCTCGGGTAGGGGTCAGAGTAGAGAGAGTAGAGACAGCAGAGATACAGCAGAGGAAATAGAGAGAGCGAGAGAGAAATATCCAAGTAGGAGGGGGGGAGAGAGAGAGAGAGAGAAAGACAGAAACAAAGATGGGGGGGAGAGACCATGCCTAAATGTATTAGAGCGTTGGGAGAGCAGAGAGGGCATACAGAGAGCGTGAGAGAGAGAGAGAGAGCAGGGCTGAGCGGTTAAAATGTAGAGCGAGCAGCTTTGCAGCATATAGAGCAGCGGGGCTGCAGAGCCAATGGAGAGTAGAGCGTAAAACACCGCGGACCACAGCACAGAGAGCAGAGTGCACAGTGCAGAGTGCAAGCGTAGAAACCTGTGAAGGGGGGAGTAGAGAATAGAGGGAAGCGAGCAGAAGGTGGAGAGTAGAGGGTGGAGAGCAGGGATCACATGCCAGGGAGGGGGGTTGAGAGTACACGCCAGTCGTTGAAAGTAGGTATTTTTGGACTCCCACATCCCAATATACTTCAAGCGCCTTCCTACTTCAAGAATCGACACGCGTTTGCTGTGTTTATTATTCTCAGGGGGGGCCTGAACCCAATCAACTTAATCCGCCTTCCTACTTCATGCTTTTACCTACTTCTTCCGACCGACGTGTAGAGAGTGATCGAATATTCCAGAAAGAAGAGCCTTAGTCGTCACCCTTTGCTGTCGCCCACCGGCAGCTAGTGGCCCTGACGTTTCACGTGCGGAGCGCTAATTGGTGCATCATATGGTGCATTCGGTTTTCTCCACGCCCCCCCCCTCCCCCCCCCCCTAGGTACTTGCAGATTAGACAGGCGATGCTGCTGGAGAGGCAGAATGCTGCAAATAACGCCAGCACGACAGCCGCCCAGTAGGAACTTCCTCAGCTTGGCGCCCCCCCCAGGAGGCCTGGCGAATTATGCTTAAGCCTGGAAGTTCCCACAGTTGCACTGATGGAGGACGAGCCGTCCTTTCCCTGTTCCAATCGTTTTCGTGCCGTGCTTCTCCGTCTCAAGTGTCTCAAACAGTGGCGCGGATGGACGGTGGCTTGTCTTCGAAAGTGGTCCTCGCCGAACAGAGCTCTCATGTCTCATTCGTGGGCACGGCGCTACCGCCCCCATCTAGCCCGCAACTCTCGTTTCTAAGTCGTGGCCCAAATTTGGACATGACAGGAATTGGCAATGAAGAGGGCGAGCGAGTGTTCGTGTGTGTAGTGCCGCGCACATGTGTCTTGAAAGTTTCAATATCGTCGTTTCGAATATACCCAGCGTTGCTCTTCCAATATTTCTGTTGCACATGTGTATTTCGTTTTCCCACCTCCTCTTTCCTCCCTCCTTCGTCATTCCTCCTCGTCCCTCGCTGTTCCAGCATTGCGCGCTCGTTTCCTCACTCCCTCGCTGTCTTTCCCTCCTACCTGATCCTCTGCCTTGCCATGCTTTCCTCCGTAGCGATTATGGCTCAGTGCAAATGGTGCAACCCATGGCCAAGCTGACGCAATGGCACTCGCTGGTCGTGGGACTCTGGGCGGCCACTTCCTGCGGCTTCGCCTACACATTCTCCAACTTCTCGACGGCGCTCGAGTACAAGTTTAACCTCTCGGCGGCGGATCTTGACACCATCGGCATTGCCACGCTCGCAACTGGCTGCGTCACCTTCAGCACTGGCATTCTGGTCGACCGCATCGGAGCCCGATCGGGCATGCTTCTGGGTGGCCTCATGAACGCGATCTCCTGGTTCGTCTACGGGCTGGTAGCTACCGAGAGGGTGCGAATCCCCGCGGAGGCACGCGTGTTCGCCTTCACCTCGCTGGGCGTATTCGCCACCCTCGGAGCCGCGACCGTCACCGGGGCCGTCTTCGGGACCATCGTGAAGAGCTTCCTGCCCCATGAGGGGCAGAGCGCGGCCGTCGGCGTGGCCAAGGCCTGGGTGGGCCTGGCCTCTGGATTCACCGCGACCGTCTTCCTGGGCGTCTGCCCCACCAGCGACGCAGACCCTGGGCGCCTGAACTACCTCTTCTTCCTCTCCGGCGCCGTGGTGCTCTTCGCGCTGCTGCCGCTGCCCTGCCTCCACGTCCCCCCGGAGCCCTCGGGGGACGGGGGCGCCGAGCCCTCGGGCGCGCACGACGGGCTCTGCGTCCCGCGCCAGCACCGCCTCCGCCTCCTGCTGGGCACCACCCTGGCGCTGCTCGGCGCGACGGTCGCCTCCGTCCTCTGCGCGCGGGGCGCGCCGCGGCCCGCGCAGCGGTGCCTCAGCTAGGGGGCCACATGCGAACCCTACCCCTACCCCCCACGATTTCTGAGGGGGAGAGGGTGGGGTTCACTGCGCTCGGGAGCTCCCCAACGAAGTGAACCCCACCCTCTCCCCCTCAGAAATCGTGGGGGGTGGGGGTAGGGCTCGCATGTGGCCCCCCAACAGCGCGCTGCTCCTGGCCCTGGCCGCGCTCCCCGGGTGCCTGCTCCTGCCCGGGCGGGGCCCCGCCGCGCAGGGGGAGCTGGAGCTGCCCCTGGAGGCGCGAGGGCCCGCAGCGGAGGCGGGCCGCCCCGCGGCGGCGGGCCCGCGCGCGGGCGCCGGCCCGGCGGCCCTGCCGCGGAGCCCGTGGGAGTGCAGCCTCCAGGCGGGGGCGGCGAAGAGGGGGGTTAGGGGAGCAAGAAGTGGCATGAACATGGCAACCCGGAGGTCCGCGCGGATTTCTTGGATCGGCGCTGGGCTGGGGCCCCCACCCTGGCGCGCGGAGCGCGCCAGGGGCGGCGAAGAGGGGGGCGATGACTGGGGCAATGTCGGGCGTGTCCCCCTACAGCGGGATTTTCGACAGGAAATTAACAATACCCCAAGAATACCCCAGAAAAGGTTAAAAAATCTAAAACATTGTCCCCAGACTATGTTTGGACTATTTCTTAATTGTTTTTGGTGTATCTTCCTGTAGGGGGACAGACCCGACTTAAGACTAGGGGGGGATATCATGGCGGGGGCCATGATACTTCACCAGATTTCATGGCGCCTCTTCTTGTTTCATGACGTCCCTGGCCCCCCCCCATGGGCCGCACACGTGCCGCCGGTCATGATTTGCACCCCCACCTCTTGGGCACCCCCCTCTTGGCCGCTCCCGAAGGAGCTGGTCTGGCGGCCGAGCGCGTGGCTGCTCTGGCTCGCCGTCTTCGCCGTCCAGGCCGGCGGCGCGGTGCTCCTCACCAACTTGGGGCTCATCACGCAGTCGAGGGCGGGCCCGCGGGCCTCGGCGATCTCCGCGAGCGCCGTGTTTTCGTGCGCGCAGAGCCTGGGCCGGCTCACAGCTGGCCCACTGTCGGATGCTGCCATTCGCGTGTTGCAAGAAGTGCCCCTGGCCTAGGTGTCCCAGGGATTTCCAAGGAGGCCCCCACGGCCTCCAGAGCACCACTCGAGATGCCCTGAGGGCCCCAGGGGCTCGAATTGAACGAAAATCTGGGGGTACCTTTGGCCAGGGGCACCTTTCACAACCCCCGAGCCATGCGGATGCGATTCGCCCGACCGTGGTGCTTCGTGCCCGTGCTGGCGCTCATGGCCGCGGGGCACGGCGCGCTTTGCCTCCCGGGCCCTGTGCCGCTGTATCTGGGTGTGGCGCTAGCCGGATACGCGTTCGGGTCGCAGTACCCCTTGATAATCCTGACGGTGGCCGAGGTTCAGCCTCGCGCAAAGGGAGTGTGGGGAGGGGGAGGGCTTCTTCAAAACAGCCCTGCTTCTTGGAAGGCGTGGGCCTTATCTACAGATGCAAGGCCAGTTCCTTCTGAGAAGCAGCCTCCTTCTACGAAGCCTTCCCCTTCCCCCTGCACCCTTTGCGCGCGCCGTCAAGAGGTGTTCGGGCACGCGCGCCTCGCCTCGAACTACATGTTCTACGACGGGACGCCCGGCGCGATAGCCTCCCTGCTGTTTGCTAAGTATCAGAGACGCCCGCGCTACGGCGAACCACCGCCGCCCCCTGCCCTTTGGAGACTTGCGTGATCAAACGTTACGCCTAAGTCTTGCCAAGCCAGTGGTCTACGTGTTCCCCCCCAGCCGACCGATGTGGAAACCCTGGGGGACATTTGTGGAATGAAGAGCGAGGAGGAGGACCAGTGTTTATCCAAGACTCAGCAGCGATGTTGGAATACACCCTCCCTCGAAGCTCACTTTTCTCAGGCCCCTACAAGGGTTCATGCCCATTGGGGGAATTGCCCCGTTGGGGGGCAATCGCGTGCAAATCCTGAAGCGTGCCAAAACACCGTTCTCAGGACTTCAAGGCCACGGGTTAACCCGACTGTGGAGTCTTGGCGAGATCCTGAATCATGCCAGAACACCGTTCCTGGGACTTCCACACCGCGAATCAGCATGACTGCTGCGCCCTCACAGTCCTGAATCGCCCCAAAGCAACGCTTCTGGTGCGTTAGCTGGTAACATCAGAAAAACCTTTCATTTTGTTGAGCGGATGTGCGTGGCGCCAGGGCGAGGGTCACATTTTGAAACACGCCCTCAATCTGTGAAACGCTGGCAGGTGTTTAGTGTGAACGTGCGCGGTGATAAGGCGAGAGCCACATGCTGAATCCGACCCGCCTCCAATCCGTGAACTTCCTGCATGAGTTTAAACACGAACGCGCGCAGGGCCAAGGCGAGCGCCACATGTTGAAGCCGACCCGCCCCCAATCCGTGAACCTTTTGCAGCAATCAAAGCGAATGCGCGCGGCGCTAAGATGAGAGCCACATTTTGAAAGCCATCCGCTTTGCATTGGTGAAACAGTTCCCTGTTTTGTCTATTTGAAAAGCTTCACTGCGTGGAGCTCCCCATATGTACATCTATTTGCATGGACCTTTCCCGCCGTGAGCGTCTAGGCGCACGAGACTTCAACTATGAACGGGCTTGAGTATTGAGAGACTGGGAGTGGGTCTGACTGTGAATGAGTTGGACTGTGAATGCGTTATCATCATCACCACTATCATCCGCATCATCATCACCATCATCATCATCATCATTGGGGTTGTCGTGCTCGGCGCGGCAGCCTCAAGGCTCGAACCTCGATCCTGTGGCCCCCGCCACCAGAGTGGCCCGGTCGGAAGCTGCAGCCTCCCTCCTCCCTGCTCCGTCCTCCACCACACGTCCATCCTCAGTAACATACGTAAAGATAAAAAGTGCCCATTTTCATGCCCCTCAGTTCGTCCTCCTACTCGAGTGGATAAGAGTCGACCTCATTGTCCTCCTCCACCTTCCCCTCCTCTTCCTCCTCTGCCTCCTCCTCCTCCCTTTTCTCCTCCCCTACCATCATCACCACAATATCGTCATCATCGTCATCGTCTGTGTCGTCATCGTCATCGTCATCAGCGTCGCTATCGTCGTCTTACCCATCACCATGTTCATCATGCTCATCATCACCATCACTATTATGATTATCATTATCATTATCACCATTATCACCATCACCATCATCATCTGAATCATCATCACCATGGAGTCATCCTCGCATTTTGAACCACCTGGGGTGCGACAACCAACGCCTCGCCCGCGACTTCCTCAGAACCTGCTCTGCAGGCAGACGCACCTGGCCCCCAAAACAAGCAAACTGCTCGAGACATCCTCCTCTGGGGTACGAAATCCACCGCCTCGCTGGAGACATCCTCCGAATCTGCTCCGGAAGCGGAAGATGTTGCGGCAGCAAACAGGCAAACCATTCGAGACATCCCCGCAATGTGGGTGCGAACGGAGGGGTGAGATACCCCGTCGCGGCTCCCTTTCGGGTGTGCTGAAGCCAGCGCCTCGTCCGAGACGTCTTCAGCATTTGCTTTGCACGCAAACGAACCTGGCCACCCAAACAAGCAAACTGCTCGAGACATCCTCGCAATCTCCCCCCCTTGGGGTGCGAAAACCACCGCTCGCCCACGACATCCCCCACACCCCAGATCTGCTCCGAAAGAGAAGGATGTTTCGGCTGCGAACAGGCAAATCGTCCGAGACATGCCCGCAATCTGGGCTTGGTCCCGCCCCCCTCCCCCCCCCCCCCTTGGCCGTGCTGAAACCAGCGCCACGCCTGAGACATCCTCAAACGCTGTTCCATCAGAATCATCATCATCATCATCATCATCATCATCATCATCATCATCATCATCATCATCATCATCAGCATCAGCATCAGCATCAGCATCAGCATCAGCATCATCATCACCACCATCAGCAGCAGCAGCAACATCATGCGGCTCGTCCTCTTCTTCATCATTGTTATCACCAGCATCATCATCCTCACAATTCGTTTTACCATTTCGGGCGTAGCCCGAATGTGTTTCTCTCGAGGTAATTATGAACTGACCTGAACTGAACTCATCTGAACTGAGCTGAATACACTGGTCACACCCGTTACGCGACGGTTTTATTCTCGGCCGTCGAGGGCGCAATTTAGAGCGCAACCAATGGGAGACGGTTTTATTCTCGGCCGCCGAGGGCGCAACCCATGGCGCAACCGATAGGAGACGGTTTTATTCTGAGCCGCCGAGGGCGCAACCTATGGCGCACCCGATAGGAGACGTTTTGTTCTTGGCCGCCCAGAGCGCAAACTATTGCGCAACCGATCGGAGATTGTTTTATTCTCAGCCGCCGAGGGTGCAACATATTGCGCAACCGATCGGAGTCGGTTTTATTCTCGGCCGCCGAGGGCGCAACCTATGGCGCAACCGATAGGAGACTATTTTATTCTCAGCCGCCGAGGGCGCAACATATTACGCAACCGATAGGAGACCGTTTTATTCTCAGCCGCCGAGGGCGTGAACTATTGCGCAACCGATTAGGAGACTGTTTTATTCTCGGCCGCCGAGGGCGCAACCCATGGCGCAACCAATCGGAGATTAGGAGACTGTTTTATTCTCGGCCGCCGAGGGCGCAACCCATGGCGCAACCAATCGGAGACTGTTTCTACACGGCAGGCTTTCGCCATTCCGCTGGCATCCCTGTGGCAGGGTCAGTGACCTGGTCCGGTGTTGAGCCTCTCTCTTGAACCGCAAGCGGGCCAGCGAGGGCGTCGAGGACCGAGGTGCCAGGAGAAGACGGATGAGCAGGAGGAGGAACAGGAGAAACGAGGACGAGGTCCTAGACGAGGAGGATGAGGAGGAGGACGAGGAGGAGAAAGACGACGACGATCAGGATTGGGAGGAAGACGGGGAGGAATACGAGTAGTACGTGGACGAAGTGTGGGCATTCGAATGCGTGCGGGGCTACGCCTGATTTATGCTCGCCGTTTGGGCTGGCAGCGGGGCCCAAGCGGCAAGCTGTCTTGTGATTATTTGCAGTAGTACCATTCTCATGAACATTATCATTATCATTAGCATTGTCATCATCATCATCAGTATCATCATCGTCATATCATCATCGTCATCAGCGTCAGCACCAGCATCATCATCATCATCATCGCCAGCGTCATCAGCATCATCATACTTATCACCACCAGCAGCATCATCTGCATCCCCATCATCATAGCCACCATCGTCATCATCACCGCTGTTGTCATCATCATTGTTGTCTTTCTCATCAACAACACCATTTGCTCATCAACACCACCGCTAACGCAATCATCGCCATAGTTTGAGTAGCGACCCTGACTGTGACCCTGGGGAGGAGGAGGAGGAGGAGGAGGATGAGAAGGAGGAGGAGGAGGGAGGTGATTGTGAGGAGTCGGCGCGGTCGGGGTAATTATTGACTGCGCGAAGATCCTCACATGTGCATCTCATACATACTCCTGTCACGTTTTCCTGAAGAGCTCTGTCTGTGAGCACCTGGGTGTGATGGCGAGTCAGCGTGGACGACGGGTGCGACAACGACGACGACGACGACGAAAGCAACGACTTCAGTGACGTCCTTCTTCTTTTGACATCTTCCAGGAGAGGTGAGGGAAGTACCAATGGAAGAGCGATGGGGGCATTGGACCACCAACGGAGCGAAGACTGAGTGAATATGAGTATGAGTGATCTGAGTGTGAGTGGGTCTGAGTGTGAGTGATGCCGGGTGTGGTTGAGTGCGAGCGTCTGCTAGCCAAGGTATGATAGAGTCTTGTTGCGAGTTGGCCTGGGAATGCGGAAGTCTGACTATGGGTGAGTCTGAGTGAGAGTGAGTCTGAGTATTGGCAAGTCTGGGTGTGAGTAGGTTAGAGTGTGGGTATAATGAGTACGAGTCTGAGTATGACTGGGTTTGAGTACGAGAGAGTCTGGCTGCCAGTGAACCTGAGGCTGGGTGGGGTTGGGTGTGAGTGATTATGAGAGTGGTCGAGTCTGGATGTGAGTTAGTTTGAGCATGAGTATGATGACTATTAGTCTGAATCTGATTTGGCCTGAGTACGAGTGAGCCTGACTACGAGTGAGTCTGAGGGTGGGTGGGACTAAGTCCGAGTGGGTGTGAGTGTGCGTACGTCTGAGTTTGAGCGGGTCTGAGTATGAGTATGATGAGTATGAGTCTGCATACGAGTGAGTCTGAGCACGAGTGGTTCTGAGCAAAAGTGGGTCTGAGACATCCTCGCAATCTGGGCCCTTTGGGGTGTTGAAGCCAGCGCCTCGCCCGCGACATCCTCAGAATCTGCTCTGAACGCAGACGAGCCTGGCCACCAAAACAGGCAAACCGCCCGGCACATCCGTGCAATCTGGGCCTCCTGGGGTGCGAAAACCAGCGCCTCGCCCTAGACATCCTCAGAATCTGTTCCGAGAGCGGAGGATGCTGGGGACACCAACCGGCAAACCGCTTGAGGCATCCCCGCAATTTGGGCGCGAACGGACGAATGAGATACCCCCTGGCAGCTCCCCATGGAGGTGCGAAATCCAACGCCTCGCTCACGACATCCTCCAAATCTGGTCCGACAGCGGAGGATGTTGGGGGCACAAACAGGCAAACCGCTCAAGGCGTCCCCGCAATCTGGGCGCGATCAGAAGAGTGAGATACCCCTTGGCGCCCCCGCCGGGTGTGCTGAAACCAGCGCCTCGCTCGAGACATCCTGAAAAGCTGCGCCGCCATCATCATCATCATCATCATCATCATCATCATCATGATCATCATCATCATCATCATCATCATCACCATCATCATTAACGACAACAACGACAACAGTATCATCATGCTTGCCATCATCATTGTCGCCATCATCAGCATCACCATCGTCCTTACCATCACCATCATGCCCTGAGTAGCGGCCCTGAGTGCGACCCTGACCTGAATACGGCCATCATCATCATCATGAGCGGCAGCACCATCATCCTCCGCATCCTCATGATCATGCATCCCTCAGTATCATCCTCCTCTCTGAGCTCATTATCATCATCACCATCACCATTCTCATCATCATTGTCATTATCACCATTGTTGTCATCATCACACTCAGCAGCATCATCGTCAGCATCATTGTCGTCACCACAGCCATCATCAGCATATCATAACCTACGTAACGACCTCGAGTGTGACCCTGAGTGAGGAAAAGGAGGAGGTGAGTGTGGAAGGAGTCGGCGCGGCCGGAGTAACTAATAATTGCGTCGAGCTCCCCAGATGTGCATCTCATACTCCTGTCACGTTTTCCTGAAGAGCTCTGTCTGTGAACATCTGGGCGTGAGAGTGAGTCAGCGTGGACGACGGTCGCGGCAACAACGACGGCAACAGCGATGAATTCAGTGACGACCTCCTTCTCTGGGAAGCTTCCAGGAGAGCTGAGGGAAGCACCAGTGGAAGGGCGAGGGGGCAATGGACCACCAACGGAGAGAAGACTGAGTGAATCTGAGCATGAGTGATCTGAGCGTGGGTGAGTCTGAATTTCGGTGATTCCGGGTGTGGTTGAGTGTGAGCGTCAGTTATCTAGGTCTAAGAGAGTCTAAGCACTGTGCTCTCCTGGGGCCTCCTGGGGTCTCCTGGTGTCTCTTGGATCCTTCTGGGGCCTCCTGTGGCCTCCTGGCGTCTCCTGTGGCCTCCTTTTCCCCTCCACCACCACCTCATCCTCCTCCTCCTGCCTCTTCTATTCTCTGTGAGCAAGCTCCTGCTGTCTCCGCAGCTTCTCTGCCCAAGTGCCCCCCGTCGGCCGCGCGTGCGGGCGCCTTATGCAGGCGGTCGCACAAGCGGCTCTCCAGGGCGCTGGGGAGATTTTGTTCAGGGGGCTGCGGGCCGCGCTCTACGAGCGGCTCGTGGCTGCCCCCCTCTCTGTGCTTCAGGACCAGGGGCCTCCATCGCCTGCCTGGTCCATCCAGCAGGCGGACTCGTCCGAGGGTGAGGGGGCCCCCTGCCCTCTCCCTTCGGCGGGTTCCACCTGCCCCACCGTCTGCCTCGGGCTGGCGGTGGACCTGAGCGGCGGGGTCTCTCCCTGGCTGCTCAGCACGGTCGCCGCCCTCCTCTGGGTGACGGCCGCCTGCAGCGCCTGCGCGGGCTGCTGCCTCGGGCTGCTGGGCCCGTACGTGTGGCGGAGGCTCTGGCCCTCCGCCTGGCCGCGCGGCGCGGTTTCTGCTTCACCTGAGCAGGACCGCCGTGCGGCGCGAGCGCTGGCCTACGGGGCTCCGCCTCGACCTCAAGCGCTCGAGCGGGCAGACGCCCAGCGTGCGGGCGGCGGCGTCCACGGCGGCGCCCACTGATGGCGGAGCTGCCACCAGTTGGCGGAGGGCCCCTTTGGCCCGAGCTCTACCCTTTCGCTGCGCCCACGGCGCGCGACTACGCACGATGGCGCCGACGGCGACACCAGCTGGGCGGCTATCCCCCTCGCCTCTCGAGAAGGGGGCATCCTGCTGGCCCTGCCTGGTGCCTTTCGCTCTACGGCGGAGCTCGAGGCTGCCGAGGCGGATGGCTTTGCTGGGATGATAGGCCCCTTCCAGCTAGTGGACGTCCAGCTCCAGGGGGCCGCTTCACGGCCGCTCGCCACTACCGCATCCGTCCTCGTTATAGATATCGAGGTTGCCGAGCTCGAGCTCGAGTCGCTGTACCCTCTAGAGGTCGGCGACGACGCAGGCATCGTTCCCTTCGCCGAGGTGCGCAGCCGCGTCTATTGGCCGCATCCTTCGGGGGTTCGGGTGCTTCGCGAGGGCTACGCTCGTTTGCACGGCGCCCCGCCTACCGCAGGGGAAGAGCCTCTCCCAGGGGCCGATCGGGCTACCCCCTACCACTCTGCCGACGAGATGGAGGAGCCCGAGGGGTTCGCGGCCGACGGGGAAGCCGACCGCGCGGCCCCAAGTGCGCGAGCCCCCGCGGTCGCTGGAGCGCCGCGCGGCCCGCCCGCCAAGCGCGCTGGCGCCGCCGCGCCGCCACGGGTCGCGGGTCCTGCTCCGATTGCTCCTGGTGCTCCTGCGGCGTCTCTGGACGACGGGGCTCCCATGACCCGCGCCGAGGTAGCTGCCGAAATGCGCGCCTTGCTTGCAGCCCACGCGGCCTCCACGATGGTCGGCGGACCCGAACCGCTGGGCCCCGCTCCGGCTGCCCGGAGCGCTCGGCCCGAGGTGCCTCAGCTTTTCAGCGACGAGGCGGCGCGCCTCGGGCTGGATCCTGCGGGGATCGAGGCCGTCTTGTCCCACGCGCCCGTGGCCCCACATCGGGTCTCCGCGCGCCCCAAGGGACCCACCTCCGCGCTGGTCTCGGCGTGGGAGAAGGCGCGCTCTCTTGCTGTCCCTCGGGCCCCTTCGTCCGCTTCCGGACCGATGGGCCCCTTGCCGCCGCCTGGGCTAGCCCATCCCGCTGCGGTCGACGGCTTTGCCGAGGCGGGCGGCGCCGACGGGTTAGAGCCGCCCCTTGCGGCCAATCCGACGGACTTCAGCCTCATGCTTCAGTGCCTGCACCAGTCCCTTTCCTTGCAGCAGGGGCGGGGCCATCGCCCAGCCTTCCACCCGCTTCTGGGGACCCTGAGCGACCAAGCTCAAACTCCGCCCGCGACCTCGGGCGACCCCGCGCACGCATCGGCTCAGATGGGGGGAATCGCTCGGAGGCGCGAGTGGCAGCAAGCGCTGATGCAGCACGGCCCCGACGTGCGAGGACTGATGAAGGAGAATTTGGCCCGCGTTCTGGGCGTGGAAGTCAGCGCCGTGACCCCCATGGCCATGCATCAGTACTTTCGCGAGCACAGCCCCCTCGGGGCTCAGCCGTCGACGCACGAGTTGTTGACGCATTTTGCCTTCCTCAGCGCCGAGCTGTGGCGGGCCTGCGAGGAGGGCAACCCCGAGAGGGTCCAGACCTTGCTGACTTGCCAGTGCATTTTCATCGACCAGTTGGCGGGGGACCGCGGCTACCTCGAGGCCGCTTGGTTCCTCACGGGGCTGGAGCCTCCCCCGTGTCGCGCGAAGTGGATCCTCGCTGGCTGTCGGCGCAGGGCGAATACATGAAGGAGCTGCAAGCATTTCGGGCGCGCCTCGACGCCGAGCGCGCCGTCGCGCTCCCCAAGCATCCACCTCATCAGCCCAAGCAGCCCAAGGTCTCAAAGCCCCCCTTCAAGTCTCAGGGTGCTCCCAAGGCCCCGAAGGCGGTGCCCAAGAAGGACTGAAGATGCCCTTGGCGCCCGCCTTCTTGGAGGGGGGGCCTTCGCGTGGCCGGGGTACGCCGCCGCAGACAGTCTGCACCGACGCTGCTACGGCTGCTAGGCGTGTTTGGGCGCAGCGAGGGCGTGAGGGTAGGAATGCGCTCCTCCAGCGATGCTGTTGCGGCCCCGCAGGGAGGAGTACGTTCCGCCACCACGCCCCTCGCTCTGCTCCGAACCGCCCCTCGGATCCATTCGGCCATTTTGGCCGTCACCTGCCTCAGTCGAGCGCTCCCCCCATGGGGCCTGCAGCCCCTGAGGTTGGTGTTCTTGCTGGTGCTTGTTCTCCTTCAAGCACCCCTGCTGCTCTTGCCAACGTCGCGCCATTTGTCGCTGACTTGTCTGCCTTGCTGCGCCTGTTTCCAGGCGCGAACATTGATATCACCCACTGGGCGGCAGCGCTGTCCCAGGTTGGGATGGGTGCTCGATGTTCTCTTGGATCTTTCTCCCGCTCATCAATGCGTGCAATGGACAGGGACGACCCGTACCTTTTGGGGCCGCCTCCCCGCGATCCTTGGCCGTGCCCGCCTGCTCCACCTCTTGGTCCCCCGCCTGACGGCTTGTCGGCGAGGCGCAGGGAGCGCTGGAGATTGCGGCGCGCGGCGCGGACGCTCGCGCAGTATTCTGTTATTGCGTTGAACTGGCTCACTTTGGGCCATCCTAGCCTCGCTCCCGCCGAGGCTCGTGTCCGCGCCACGGTCTCGCCCTGCCAGGAGGGCGTCCGCACCCGTATCGAACGGTTGTGTCGGATCGCAGTTCGCCTTGCCCGTGGCGGCAAGAGCGACTTAGGTCGAGCCTTCGCCAAGTTCGACTCTACTGAGGTCTCGCTCCATGGCCTGGCCACCCATGTTGCAGCTTTGGAGGCCTCCTTCACCTCCTCTTCTACCGTGCCCGCCCCCATGCGGCACTGCCCGACCAGCGCTCCTTCCGTGCCTGGTTCGCTGGCGTCTGCGGCGGCTTGGGACTCCACCCAGGTCGAGCCCGTCGATTTAAAAGTCAGGGCGTCTCGCATTAAGTGGGATTACTCGCCAGTGTTTGATCCCATTCCATTTCTCTCTGACGCTCGAGTCCGCGAAGCGTTCAACAATCCAGAGGAGATGCGGCTCCCGGCGTCAGAGTGGCCTGCTGGCCAAAAGGGGGCGCGTGTCCATATGGACCGCGCCGAGCTGTGGGCCCTGCTCCAGAAGTGGGATTCCTGCGGCGCCCTGTACCTGACTCCTGCTTCGGACCTCGCCTGGGATGAAGCCTGCGGAGCTTTCAGGGTACCGAAGGACAGCGACTTCGACAGGCTGATCCTGAACCCAACGGTCGTGAACAGCCGCTGTGCCTCAATCTCGTCCAGCACCCAGCGCCTTGGCCAGGGTTTCCTGCTGTGCCGTTTGGGTCTGGCGCCTGGGGAGTGGCTGGCAGTTTCTAGCGACGACCTACGGGAGTTTTACTACACTTTCCGCGTTCCTCCCGCGCGCGCCAGGCGTAACGCCCTTCGCGTTCGTCTGCCATCATCCCGCTTCAAGGCCTTTCGAGCCTGGCGCCCCGAGCTCGAAGGTGTGGTCGTCGCGCCTTGCCTCAATGCTCTAGCGATGGGCGACAACATGGCGGTGGAGATTGCCAACTCTGCACATGAAGGCGTCTTGCACAGCTTCGGGGCCTTGCGGCCTCACGAGCAGGTTGTCCACCGCTCGCCCTTCCCGCGGGGCCCGTTTGTCGAGATGCTGAATATTGATGACCATACAGGTTTTCAGAAGCTCTCGTGGCATGGCTCCGCTCCTCGCCCCGACGACCCCTGTCGTCGTGATCGTGAGGTCTTCGCCGCCTGCGATGCAGGCTACCCGCGCGTGGCCCTGATTCAGCATCCAGGCAAGCGCGCGCGGCGAAACGCACAAGGTGGTGGTGGGCGCCGAGGTGGAAGGGCGCATAGGCATCGTCTGCGCTCCCTTAGTGCGGACGGTGGCCTTGTGCAGGCTGACCCTGATCCAAATCTACCTCGGCATCTCCACACGCTCCCTGTTAGCCTCTCTTGTGGGCTGCTGGGTCCAGGTGTTCCTCTATCGCCGTCCGATGCTCGCCATTTTCACGCACGTCTACAACTTCCTGTCGCGCCTGGCGACCGAGGAGGGCATTGAATACGACGTGCCTCCTTATGTTCGCGACGAGCTTTTGGCCTGCACCTTTTTAGCCTTTACGGCTATAACCGACCTTCGGGCGCAGCCTTGCCCCGAGGTGTTCGGTGCGGACGCGTCTCTCGGCTGGGGGGGCGTTGTCCGCGCTCCTATCAGCCCGCAGCTCTCCGCCGAGCTGTGGCGCAGATCGGAGCACGGGGGGTGGCACACGATCCTGCACAATCGGAGCCTCCTCGCCGTACTCAGCCGCGGCGTGCCCTGGGGCCCTGAGCTCACCCAACTGCATCGCGACCTGGGGCTCCCGTCTATTGAGCCCCCCGTCGCGCCGCGTTGGGTCGCCGAGCTATCAGAGGCGCTGCGCTTTCGGCTCGCGTACAAATGGGAGTTTCGCATGCCCCGTCACATCAATATCCTTGAGACAACGGTGTATAAGAGCTTGTGCAAGTACTGCTGTATTCGCCTCCCTGACTCTCGTATCCCCGTTCTCTTGGATTCAAAAGTGGCTTTGGGCGCGACCGCTCACGGGCGCAGTAGCTCTCCTGGTCTATCTCACGTTATTTCGACCACTTTGCCCTATGTGATAGGAGGAGGTTTATATATGGGAGGCATGTACGTGCCTACGGACGTGCACAGGGCCGACGACCCCACGCGGAACCGTGCGGTGAGGCCCCCGTCCCGTGACCCTCCCGCCTGGTTAGTTGAAGCAGATAGAGGAGAATTTACTCGCTTTGATTGCATTGCGTACGCCGACTCCCGCTCGTCATTCCCTACTTGTCTCTGGGGCCGATTTGTTGCGCAGCTTATGGCTCGAGGCCCCGAGGGGCTGCTCAGCCACCGCTGGGCGGCCGCCCCCCCCCCTCGGAGGGCGCGGGGATGGCCGCCGACGCCGCCAGCGACGGCGCCCAGGGGGAGGCACCTGACCCCTCGGGCGCCGCCGAGAGCAGCAGCGAAGCTGCTCTCGCCAGCGGAGAGCGTCGCGGGCCTCGCAACGCGCTCTTCGCTGACAGCGAACGGCCTCTCGCGTCCTCGGCAGACGCCACGCCAAAAGCGTCTGCCACCGCGGAGGGCGGCTCGCCCGGCCCCGACCCTGGCGCCGCCAGCGCAGGATCGGCTCCCCAGGCCGCCAAGCGTGCTCCGCCACTGGCCCTCCGCTCCAAGGCCGCGGCGGCCCCTCCGCCTGCGATCGGGGTGGGCTCGTCGCGCGTCGGCTCGCGGGAAGCGCCAAAGGGGGCCTCAGCAGCTACCCCCCGCACCTTCCAGCGAGCGGCCAGGGTGAGCGCCTCTCGCCAACTGCTTGGCGAAGTGGACGGGGCCTCGCGCGGCACAATTGAGGCCGCCTTCAGGCGCCAGTCCCTAGTCTACCATCCAGACAGGACTCCCGCGCACCTGGGCGCCGACGAGCGAGCAGCCCGCGCGCTGAAGTGGAAGCAGCTCTGTGACGCCAAGTCAGTGTTGCTCCAGGCCGTCTCGCAAGCCGCCGCGCCGCCCGATGTTCCTAGCACGGGCGGCGACGGTCCTGCCGCCCGCGCCTACGCCCGGGCCAAGGCGGCAGGAAAGGGCGCCCGCAAGGGCAAGCTGGCTCCAGGGTCGACCATGGCCCTTCAGGCGCTCGAAGAGGCGGTCTCCTCGCGGGTCGCCCTTGCGAGCGCCGAGCTGGCCCCTCGGGCTGCCCTTCCCGCCTCGGGCGCGCCTCTCCCGAGGGGCGGGGTTTCGTCTGCCCTCGCGACGCGGGCGGCTGAGTCGGATGCCACCCTCGTCTCCGCCGTGTCGCGCGGCCGCGTGGAGCTCGACGCACTCCGCACCGCGCGTGCCGACGCCACCAGGCGCACGGTGCAGGCTCCTGCACGCGGCGAAGGAGAGCGTGCCGTCGCTCGTGCCGAGCTCGCGGAAGGGATGGCCGATCGCGCCTACTTCCGACGCGTGCGCGAGGCCGCCGGTCGAGAGGCCGCGGGCTTGCCGCGCACTGCTCCCGTCCAGCTGGGTCGGGATTGGCGCAAAACCTTGCGCGCCGTCCTGCACAACGCTGAGGTCTCGACGGGCCTCGCCATCGCAGAACGTGCCGCTCGTGCTAGGGACGCACCCGCGTCGTCCACTGGCCGCTCCTTGGCCGAGGTGGAGGCTGAGGACCCGCGCGCCTTGGCAAGGCCCGCCGACGACCCTGCGTCCAGCTTCAGCCGTCGTGAGCGGCGCGCGGTCCGCGCCCGCCTGGGCCCTCGGGATGAAGCGGTCGAGGACCAGCCCAACCGCGGTGGTCACGCGCCGCACTCCGCCTCGCGCACGGGCGCCGCGCGCACCAGGCGCGCCGCCAGGCAGCGGCGGGCTTCGATGGCGGCGCCCCCCGCCCCTGAGGGGGGGGCCGCCACGGCGCCTGGCCGCAGGGCGCGTCGCACTGCCAATGCGCGCCGCTGGGCAGGCGCGGCACGCCCCAGCTCCGCCGCGGGAGTGGGCTCCCCACCGCGGAGCCGCAGCCCTGCCCGCAGCCGTACGCGGTCTCCAAACCCGTACGGGACCGACCGCACCTCTCCCTCGGGGGGCTGCTCGTCGCCTCCCGTCAACGGCCCGATCTCGCCCGAGGAGCCGTCGGAGCCGCCTGCGGGGGAGGCATCGGAGGGCCCGCACACTCCTGACGGGTCCCCGCCCGCGAGCGTTCGCAGCCGCTCGAGAGCGGAGCCCGCGTGCGACGAGGACTCTCCGACGGAGCTCGAGGACGTCGTGCTGAGTGCCCTCGCAGACTCCTCGATGGACCTCGAGCGCGTCGTGGCGGGCCTGAACCCCGAGGTCCTCCGCCGCCTGCAGGCGGCCTTCCCTCGCCGCTCGGGGGCCTCTCCGCCCGCCGCTCGCGCCTCGGTTCGCAGTCGCTCTCGGGGCCGCGGCACGCGTGTAGGCTCCGAGACTCCGCGGCCCGTGCCCCCGCCGCCGCCGCCGCCCCCTCACCACTCTGGTGGGCGTGCGGCGTCGCGATCCCGCGCGTCGACCGCAGGCCAGGGGCCTAGTCGGGCCGTCGCGCGCGGCTCCTCTCGCGCGCCTTCGCGTCAGGCGACGTCGCCTCGGCGTCGCGAGGTGCGCTCCCCTCGAGTCGCTCCGAAGCGGCGCCCGAGCCCCGCTACTGCGCAGCGGCCAGCCACGTCCCGCCATGGTGCGAGCTCGGGCGACGCCCACGCAGGCAGCTCCCGCGCGGACTCCGCTGCTCAGGCCCCTCAGTCTTCGGTAGGCACGCGCTCCTCCAGCGATGCTGTTGCGGCCCCGCAGGGCGGAGGGCGTGCCGCCGAGGAAAGGGGGTCTTCGAGCGGCCCCGCGCCTGGCCGAGATTCAGGGCACGAGCTGCATCCCAGCGGCTCCCACAGCGGCGACGCTGGGAGCGCCGCGGCTGCAGCCTTCGCAGCGCGGCGCACGGCCTCCGCGGCCGTTGAGCAGCCCTTGCCTCCAGGGGCCGCCACCGCCCTAGCGTGGCGTCTCAACCTCGGCGGCGAGAAGGTCACAGTGGTGAGGTGGGGACCCGCCTGGCAAGCTGCCTTCCAGAGCGCGGCGTCGTGGCTGAGGTCTTTCGCACCCGCAGGGGCCGCCGAGCCCGAGGGCAGAAATGACCTGCACTGCCTCCTGCAGGCCTTGCACGCCTATAAGCGCCTGTTTCAGACAGGCGGCGCCGAGCCGATCGACGAAGCCTCGTGGTTGCATCCTTACGTGGCCGCCGTCGAGCCCGAGGCTATCCCCGCGGGCGCTGACCTCCAAGCCATGGGGGCGGGCGCCATCCGTGGCATCGGGCTCGGCTCAAAGATCGAGCACAGGAGGCGCGCGGGCAAGTTGGCCTGCCTTTTCGACCTTCTGTACCACGTGCAGGACGGTCACGGCGCCATCCCAGCAGCGCTGTGGGGATCTCATTCCCCTCCGTCCGAGATCCTCGACGCGTTCGCGGAGGTGGTGCCCGTTCCACATCATTCGGGCCTCACGTCCTCGGCAGCTCGTTCCGAGCTCGCCGAATCGGCCGCAGCTGCGCGCGCCGAGCCGCGCCCGCCCTTTGACTGGGCGACCCTCGAGGGAAGGGACGCTCTGCCCGCCGAGATCGAAGCAGGGGCTCGCCGTGCTCACCGTAACATGGGCGGATCCTTCACCTCGGCGCGGGCGATGCTGGCGGAGGCGTCGGGGTTCGAGACCGACGGGCGGGACACCCTCGTTCCGCCCTTCTACGCGTCCAGGAGCAGGAGGGCCGCCACGCTGATCAGCTCTCCCAGCCCTGGCCGCCCTGCGCTCATCCTGTGGTGCGTCTGCGGCCTCTGCATCTCTCTGGGAGCCGCGGCGCCGACCGCAGGCCAAGGGCTTAGTCGGGCTGCGCCTTCCGCGCCCGCTCGCCCTCCGCGCACTCCCTTCGTGCGCGATTCTCACCTCACCTCCGCGTATCTCGATCGTCGCTCGAGATCGATTGATGCGTTCGAACTGTGGTTAGCAGAACACACTGGCGTGCCGCCCGCCACTCTTTACCGTAGCGGGATACTTCTCGCCCGCTTCCTCGCGACCTTCGGCGCGTGGCTTCATGATGCAGGTTTCCCTCATTATATTCTGGTTCATGCCATCTTGGGAATCCAGAGCGCTCATCCGCATTGGAAGGCCTTTCTAACAGAAGCTTGGGACGTAGCGAAACAATGGAAGCTCGCGGAGCCGCCAAAGCTCCGCCCGCCCTTACCTCGCGCTCTGCTGCGCGCTATGGTCGGTCTCTGTTTCGCCTGGGACTGGCCTGTGATGGCGGCCTTGCTGCTCATGGGCTTTACGATGTTCCTCAGGCCTGGCGAGCTGCTGGCGTCACGCCGCTGTGACTTGTCGCTTCCTTGCGACCGCCTCGAAGTTGAAGGGGATGCTTTTCTTTCGATTCTTGTTCCAAAGACCAGGAGAACGTACCCGACGCAGCATGCTCGCTGCTCCGATCGGGGCACGGTGAAGATTCTGAATCAAGTGTTTGGGCGGTTGGCTTCCACCGATCCTCTCGCCCCTTTCGGTGCGAGCGGCTTCCGTACTCGGTGGAATCATTTGCTTTCGGCCCTGGGCGTCCCTCTTGCCAAAGCGGGTCAGGGGCTCAACCTGACGCCCGCATGTCTGCGGGGCTCTGGCGCAACAGACTTCTATATCGCTACGGAAGACGTCCCTCGCGTCTTCTGGCGGGGGCGTTGGCGTCAGGCTTCCAGTGCTGAGCGCTACCTGCAAGCCGCCGCCGCTTCCACAGTTCTTGCTGCGCTGCCCGTGCCCGCACGGGCGCGGATCCTGTTCTTCGCCACCGCCAGCGACCGCCTTGTCGCTTCATTTCTCCAAGTCGGCCCCGCCGCTTGGCCTGCCCTACTTGCGGCCGCCCGCCGAAACCTTGTCACTTCGCAAGGTCCTTGAGCACGGGTATGGCTGCCTCGCCGTCGTCGGCGAGCAGGCGGTCTCCCCCGCCTGACGCGCGGCGCCCCGGCACGAGCGCGCGGGACGGGCCTGCCCATTTTGGGCCGCCCCGCGCGCGCGAGCCGCGGCCGCGCTCGGAGACAGCTCGCTAGCGCGCGAGCGGGAGAATGCCTCTTCTATTCTCTGTGAGCAAGCTCCTGCTGTCTCCGCAGCTTCTCTGCCCCCCTCCCTCCTCTCCCAATCTAAGGCTGATGGGCGCTGCCTCGCCGTCGTCGGCGAGCAGGCGGTCTCCCCCGCCTGACGCGCGGCGCCCCGGCACGAGCGCGCGGGACGGGCCTGCCCATTTTGGGCCGCCCCGCGCGCGCGAGCCGCGGCCGCGCTCGGAGACAGCTCGCTAGCGCGCGAGCGGGAGAATTTTCCTCATCCTCCTTCCCCTCCCCCCAGCATCATCATCACCACCACCATCACCATCATCACCATCATCATCATCAGCATCAGTAGCAGCACCATCAGCACCACCATCATCATCATCATCATCATCATCAGCATCATCATCATCATCGTCATCATCGTCATCGTGATCGTCATCTTCATCGTCATCGTCATCATCGTCGTCGTCGTTGTCGTCACGATGGTCATCATGATCTCCGTCATCATCACCATCAAGACATTCTCGCAATCTGAACCACCAGGTGTATCGGGAGGCGGCCTGAGTGTGAGTGACTCTGAGTGTGAGTAATCCGTTTGTGAGTACGAGTATGAGTATGATGAGTATGAATATGAGTGAGTGGGTCTGAGTACGCGTGAGTCTGACTACGAGTGATTCGGAGGGTGTATGGGTCTAAGTGTGAGTGACCTTGAGCGTGCGTAAGTCGGAGTGTGAATGAGTCTGCGTATGCGTATGATGAGTGCGAGCCTGGGTATGAGTGAGTCTGATCACGACTGAGTTTGAACATCATTGTATACGAAGCATCCTCGCCCTCTGGGCCCCTTGGGGTGTTGACATGCCTCACCCTCGCCTTGAGGGTGTGCGCCCTACTCTGGGCGCAGACGAATCTGGCCACCACGAAACAAGCAAACCGCTCGAGACATCCTCAAGATCTGGCCCCCCTTGGGAGCGACAACCAGCGCCTCGCTCGAGTCATCCTCAAAATCTGCTCCGAAGGCGCGCCCAGCATGGGCGAGTAGAGGGCCTCACGCCCTGCGACGGGAAACTTTATTATATGCCACCCGACACACTGCAACGAATCAGACAGCATTGTGTATTTTTGGTTTCCCCAATGTCGATGGATGATGAAAACATGCTCCGAAGTCGGAGGATTTTGGTCCCACTCGAGGCATCCCCGCCTTTTCGGCGCGAACGGCGGAGTGAGACACCCCCTGGCGGTTCCTCCTTGGGGGTGCTGGAGCCCGCGCCTCGCTCGAGACATTCTCAGAATTCCCCCCATCATCCTCATCATCATCATCAGCATCATCATCATCATCATCAGCAGCATCACCATCAGCATCATCATCATCAACATCATCATTATCATCATCATCATCATCATCACCAGCATCATCATCATCACCTTCATCATCATCATCAGCATCGCTCGCATCATCATCACCCTGCCATATCATGGCATAGCATAACATACCACGTCATATTACACCATAACAGTTCATAGTTTGCCAAGGTTGCTATACCAAACCACATCGTCTCATATCATAGCATCCCAACACATACATAGCATAACACAACTTACCATCACCTGGCGAGGAAGAGGAAAGGGTGTTCATCTCTCGGCGCGGACAGAGTAATACCACTAGTCACACCGTTTGGATATGGGGGTAATCAGTCTCTCCGTGGAGTTCCCCATTTGCGTATCTATTAGCATGAACCTGTCCGCCGTGAGCGTCAAGGCGCAAGAGTTTTTGAATATAAGCGGGCTTGAGTAGTGACGGCCTGGGAGCGGATCTAATTGTGAATGAGTTAGGGTGTGAATGAGTCCCAGTAGTATCAGTGCGTCTCTGCGCATGAGCCTGGAACCTTCTGGGCTCATGGGGCTTCCTGGGGCCTCCTGGAGCCTCTTGGGGCCTCCTGGTGCCTCTTGGGGCGTCCTGTGGCCTCCTGGGACCTCGTGCGGCCTCCTGGGGCCTCCAGGAACCTCCTGGAGCCTCCTGGGGCCTCCTGGGCAGGATTCGTGCTCCAGGAAAGGCCCGATGTATAGGAACTTACGTACAGAAAGCACTGCGGATTGGAGCCTCAGGAGAAGAGCAAACTAGATAGGAACATCAGTAACACACAAAGGACTCGTGTCCGAAGGGAGGTCCAATATGTAGGAACACACTGAACCATTTAGGAGGGTGTACAGCGGAGGAGGGCAATCTATAGAAACATGTGTAAGCCACAAAGGGTTCGTGCTTCAGGTGAGGTCCACTCTATAGGAGCATGCGAAAAACACGTGGGCTTGGAGCCACTCATGTTGCCTTCTGAGGCCTCCTGCTCCTGGGGCTTCCTGGGGCCTCCTGGCACTTCCTGTGGCCTCCTGGAGCCTCCTGGCGCTTCCTGTGGCCTCCTGGGGCCTCCTGTGGCATCCTGCGGCTTGCTGAGGCACCCTGGAGCCTCCGGACGCCTCCTGGGGCTTTTGGGTGCCTCCGAGAGCTTCTTGGGGCATCCTGTGGCCGCGTGAGTCTTCCTGTGACCTCCTGATGCCTCCTGGGACCTCCTGTGGCCTCCTGGTGCCTCCTGAAGCCTGCTGGAGCCTCCTGTGGCATCCTGGGGGGGATGCGTGCCCACGAGTCGGGCCACCAACACAGGCAAACCGATCGAGACATCCTCAAAAGCCTCCCCCCCCCAGGGGCGAAAATCAGCGCCTCGCTCGAGACATCGTCGACATCTGCTCCGAAAGCGGGGGACGTTGCGCATGCAAACAGGCAACACGCTCGAGACATCCCCACCAGCTTGGCGCGAACGGAGGAGTAAGATACTCCCCTTTGGGGGTGCTGAAACGCGCGCCTCGCTCGAGACATCCTCATGATTAGCCCCGTCATCAGTATCATCATCATCATCATCATCATCATCATCATCAGCATCATCATCATCATCGTCATCATCATCAGCATCGTCATCGTCATCGTCATCATCATCATCGTCATCGTCATCATCATCACCACCGTCATTATCACCATTATCACTACACAACGGAACATTGCATACCATTATATAACATTGACATCGCCATCACACAACATACCAGAACGTGCCATATCATACTGTAGCATAACATATCATGGTAGGGCATAACCCACCATACCTAACTCGACATACCATAATATAGCATGAGGAGGAGGAGGAGGGCAGGTGTGTGAGGAAGTCGACGCTGTCGGAGTAATAACAAGAACCCCACTCTTTGGATATGGGGAACAAGGATCCATCATTTGTATATCATGGGGTTCACATAACATAGCATGGTATCGCAGATCATAGCTTACCATGAGAAGGAAGAGGAGTCATCTGTGTAACTCTGTGTGGGAGGGTTGGTGGGTTCTCGGCGCGGTCGGAGTAATAATTACTCAATGCGTGGAGCTCCCCATCGTTGCATCTATCAGCAGGGTCCTGTCCGCTGTGAGTGTCTAGGCGCAAGAGTTTTCTGATATAAACGGGTTTGGGTATTGACGGTCTGGGAGCAAATCTAACTGTGAATGAGTTGGAGTGTGAATGTGTCTCAGTACTACGAGCGCGTCTCTGCGCATGAGCCTGGAGCCTCCTGGGGCCTCCCGGCGCCTCCTGGGGCTTCCTGGGGCCTCCTGGAGCCTCTTGGGGTTTCGTGTGGCCTACTGAGGAGGCCTGGGACTTCGTGTGGCCTCCTGGGACCTCCTGGAGCCTCCTGGAGCCTCCTCCTGGGAGGATTCGTACCCCAGGAGAGGCCCAATCTATAGGAACAGACGTACATGAAACACGTCGGGTGGAATATGGGCCTATAGGGACGTACATAATTATCCCGGCAAAGCAACCTAACAGCGATGTGTATAAGCATATCTGGAAGCATTCCCGTCCAGATTCAGGTGAGAATCCAATTGTAGAACTCTGCTGTTCCGCAGTCACAGTCGCATTCGCAATGACAGTCGCAGTGGCAACGGCCTTAGGATCCAATGGAATCCTAAGGATTCCTCGGGATTCCTAAGGCATCCTTAGGCATCCGTAGGAATCCATAGGAATCCTTAGGAAACCTTAGGAATCCTTAGGAATCCTGATTCCTAAGGGATCCTAGGGATTCCTAAGGATTCCTGGGGAATCCTAAGGATTCCTGAGGATGCTTAATTATGCCTACGGATTGCTAAGGATGCCTACGGATTCCTGAGGTATCCTAAGGATTCCTACGGATTCCTATGGATTCCGACGGATGCCTCAGCCTGCCTCAGTCTCAGCCTCAGCCTCGGTTTGCCTCGGCTTGCCTCGGCCTCAGCCTCAGCCTGCCTCAGCCTCAGCCTCAGCCTGCTTCAGCCTCAGCCTCAGCCTGCCTCGGCCTCAGCCTGCGTCAGCCTCAGCCTCAGCCTGCCTCAGCCTCAGCCTCAGCTTCAGCCTCGGCTTGCCTCAGCCTCAGCCTCAGCCTGCCTCGGCCTCAGCCTGCCTCGGCCGCAGCCTGCCTCAGCCTCACCTTGTCTCAGCTTCGGCATGCCTCGGCCTCATCCTCAGCCTCAGCCTCAGTCTCAGCCTCAGCCTGTCTCGGCCTGAGCCTGCCTCGGCCTCAGCCTCAGCCTGCCTCAGCCTCAGCCTGCCTCAGCCTCAGCCTCAGCCTGTCTCAGTCTCAGCTTGCCTCAGCATCAGCCTCAGCCTCAGCCTCAGCCTCAGCCTGCCTCGGCTTGCCTCGGCCTCAGCCTCAGCCTGCCTCGGCCTCAGCCTCAGCCTCAGCCTGCCTCAGCCTCAGCCTCAGCCTGCCTTAGCCTCAACCTGCATCAGCCTCAGCCCCAGCCTGCCTCAGCCGCAGCTTGCCTCAGCCACAGCCTCAGCCTCAGCCTCAGCCTGCCTCAGCTTCAGCCTCAGCCTCAGCCTCAGCCTCAGCCTGCCTCGGCTTGCCTCAGCCTCAGCCTCAGCCTGCCTCGGCCTCAGCCTCAGCCTCAGCTTGCCTCAGCCTCAGCGTCAGCCTCTCAGCCTCAGCCTGCATCAGCCTCAGCCTCAGCCTCAGCCTCAGCCTGCCTCAGCCTCAGTCTCAGCCTGCCTCAGCCTCAGCCTGCCTCAGCCTCAGCCTCAGCTTGTCTCGGCCTCAGCCTGCGTCAGCCTCAGCCTCAGCCTCAGCCTCAGCCTCAGCCTCAGCCTGCCTCAGCCTCAGCCTCAGCCTGCCTCGGCGTGCCTCAGCGTCAGCCTCAGCCTGCCTCGGCCTCAGACTGCCTCGGCCTCAGCCTGCCTCAGCTCGGGCATTCAAAATATGGCACAGGACTGGTGTTCGGGGAACACGAAGATCACGAAGTGGCCCACAGTTGTTTTCGGGCAAACAAAATATGGTACAGGAATGGTGTTCTGGGAGCACGAAGAACACGAAGTGGGCTACAGTTGGCTCCGGGCAATCAAAATATGGTACAGGAGTGGTGTTCTGGGAAGACGAAGAACACGAAGTGGCCTGCAGTTGTTTCCGGGCATTCAAAATGTGTCTCGGGAATGGTGTTCTGGGAAGACGAAGAACACGAAGTGGCCTACAGTTGGCTCCGGGCATTCAAAATGTGGCCTGGGAATGGTGTTCTGGGAACACGAAGAAAAGGAATCCGTAGGAAACTATAAGAATCTACAGGAATCCTGGGGAGTCCCCGGATTCTCCCGGCACCCGCCAAGACCTCCCTGGGGAGTCAAGATGTGTTCTTTTGACCCCACTAGAAACTTATCAGTCTTCGCTGTTAGGTAAAATGGGCAATGTATAGGGACAATGGGCAATCTATAGGGACACACGTAAGACTCTTGGGTCTCGTGCCCCAGGAGAGGCCCAACCTATAGGAACATACATAAAACACTTAGTATTGGATACGCAGGAAAAGGGCAATATATAAAGACATACGTAAATCACAATGGATTTGTGCTCCAGCGAAGGCACAATCTATAGGAGCATACATACAACACACGGGATTGGAGCCACTCCTGTGGCCTTCTGAGGCCTCCTGCTCCTGGGGCCTCCTAGTTCCTCCTGGCGTCTTCCGGGGCCTCATGGTAACTCCTGGCGCTTCCTGTAGCCCTCTGGGGCTCCCTGTGACCTCCTGGGGCCCCCTGGAGCATCCTGGAGCCTCCTGAGGCCTTCTGGAGCTTCCTGGGGCCTCCGAGTGTGGCCACGTGAGTCTTCCTGTGACCTCCTGATGCCTCCTGGGACCTCCTGTGGCCTCCTGGTGCCTCCTGAAGCCTGCTGGAGCCTCCTGTGGCATCCTGGGGGGGATACGTGCCCACGAGTCGGGCCACCAACACAGGCAAACCGATCGAGACATCCTCAAAAGCCTCTCCCCGCCTAGGGGCCTCCGAGAGCCTCTTGGGGCATCCTGTGGCATCTTGAGTCTTCCTGTGGCCTCCTGGGGCCTCCTGTTGTCTCCTGGTGCCTCCTGCAGCCTACTGGAGCCTCCTGTGGCATCCTGGGGTGGATCTGTGCCCACGAATCGGGCCGCCAAAACAGGCAAACCGCTCGAGACATCCTGATGATTCTCTGGCCCCCTTGGGGGCGAACATCTGCTCCGAAAGCGGAGGATGTTGCGCACACTAACAAGCAAACCGCTCGAGACATTCCCGTTATTTTGGTGCGAACGGAGGAGTGAGATACCCACTGGCGGCTCCCCCTTGGGAATGTTGAAACCCTCGCATCGCTCGAGTCATCCTCTGAATTTGCTCCGCGAGCATCATCATCCGCATCATCAGCATCATCATCAGCAGCATCAGCATCACTATCATCACCACCATCATCACTGCACACCATAACACGTACCAACACATACCATTTCACACCATATTATCACATACCACGAAAGCACGACACCGTAAAATAACATAACTTAGCATAGTAGACCATAGCAGATCAACGCATGCCATACCATGCCATGCCAATTCATAGCATACCATTCCATGCCATAGCATCGCACCACATACCATGCCATACCATACCATACCATAGCACCCCATTGTATAACACAGCATGGTAAGGAAGAGGAGGAAGGAGGTTATGGAGGAGTCGGCGCGGTCGGTAGCACCAACAACTCCATCCTTTGGATCTGGGGAACAAGAACCCTTTGGATGTGGGAAACAAGAACCCCCTCCTGTGGATATGGGGAACAATAACCGCATCCTTTGGATATGGTGAACTAACAGACCAGATCATGAGAAGGAAGAGGACGCGGGAGAAGGTGTGAGTCTCGGATCGGTCGGAGTAAGAGCAAGAACCCCATTGTGTGGGCATGGGGAACAATAGCCCCATCCTTTGGACATGCGAGATATCAATAACGCCACCTTTTGGAGATGGTGAATCGCATGAATCCCATCTGGAGATGGGGCATAACAAGAACCCCATCCTCTGGACATGGGGACAAGCTTCAGGCTCATAACTGTTGAGGGAACTCGGGCGAGATGCCCAGCCCGCCCTTCGGACTGGCCTCAAGGCCGCGACAGGGCGGAGCCATCCAGAAGGAAAGGGCATGGAGGAGGAGGAGGACGGGGAGGAGGGAGGAAGGAGGAGGAGGAGGGGAGGAGGAGGAAGAGGGGGAGGAGGAGGACGAGGAGGAGGAGGAGGAGGAGGAGGAGGAAGAGGAGGCAGAGGAGGCGGAGGAGGTGTCGTGCACCGATGAAACGGGGGCCTCTTGGAGGCCTCTTCAGGCCTCCTGAGCGGGGGCCTCTTGGGGACCTCTCGGGGACCTCTGGGGGGGGCCCTTGGCCTTCGGAGGCCCTCTTGGGCTTCAGGGCCGTCTTGGAGGTCTGCAGGGCCATCTTGGGGCTGTCTTGGGGGCCTCGTGGGCCGTCTTGGGACCCTCTTGGCCCGTCTTGCAGGCCTCTTAGGGGGCCTCTGGGTGGCTTATGTGGCCGCCTTGGAGCGTCGGAAGCCCGAAGACGCGAGATCGTTGAAAGCATTGGGATCACACGGGAAATTAGTGATTTGGGCCTCCTGGAGGTCTTCTTGGAGCCCTCTTGGGGCTTTTGGAGGCTCCCAAGAGGCCAGCTGGAGGGCATCTCGGACCGTCTTGGGCCGTCTTGGGGCCATCTTGGCCGTGTCGGCGGCGTCGTGGATGCGATATTGGGCTATCTTGCCCGCCTTGGAGGCCTTCTTGAGGCCATCTCGGGCGACAAAATCATTGCCTCTCCAATATTGTGGTGACTTCCGTATGGCTGGCCCCATGGGCCGAGACCCAGCCGGAATTCTTAATGCTTCGCGTATCCCCACCAGCCTGGTCTTTTCTCTTCCGCGTTCGTCCTAATCTTCTGTTCGCCCCCCTCCTCCTGTGCGCTAATTTAGGCCGATGCATCTGCGCTTCGTTCCTTTACGCCGCCCGACCTGTCTCGCCGCGGTCGCGATCAAAAAAGTAGCCCCACCAGCCCATCCAGAAACGATGCCTATGAGAGTTGACGAGGGGAGACAGGAAGAGACACGCATAGTCAAACAGCGAGGGAGGCTTGGGAGGCTCCGTGGCCATCCCGAGCCGTCTTGGAGCGGTCGTGGGGCCGCGTAGAGCATCTTGGGAGCCATCTTGAGCCAGCATGGGCTATCTGAGCCATCTTGGAGGTCAATTGGCCCTCTGAGGCCGCTCGGGGCCCTCTTGGGGGCCTCTCGGGTTTTCTTTTTAAGGCCTCTTGGGGCGCTCTTTGGGCCCTCTTGGGGGCCTCTCGGGAGCCCTGGAGGGCCTCTTGGGGCCATCTTGGAGGCGGTCGGTCAAAAGAGGGGAGGTACTCGATTTGCGTCCCCCCCTCGGGGGCCACGATCCTCGTGAGGGGTGGCAAAAAAAGGGCCACCCCAATGGCCGAAAAATGAGCCTCCGACACCTCGCGATCCCTCCAAAAAAAACTCAGGGAGCGGAGGGGGAGGGTTCGCCTCCCCAAAGGGAAGAGGGGTTATGGAAGAGAGAAGCGACCCTTGTTAGACCACCTGTTGCCCAAAGGGCTGGTAGGATTGGTCAGAAGGTTCCGAACAGTAAAACATCCAGTACGCCAACACCCACTGTGATAACTCAACAAGGGGGCGGTGGATCGAGTAGCATCTGGCCCGCCACGCCACCGCGCCTAGCTAGAAGGTCAGAGGCCTCTTGGAACTGCGGGCTGTGGGCCCCTTACAATAGTAGTCATTAGTCAAAACAGAGGACCAAGGGGCCTGAGGACTCTCCAATTGGTGCCTGGAGGCGCGGTGGCGGACCTGGCCTCTTGGATCTTAAACGCGCAGGGCGGCACCAAGTGCGCGGGCGACGGCTGCTTCAGGCCCCTGTACGGCCTCGTGGCCCTCCTGCAGCTGCTAGCCGCGGGCTGCGCCGGCCTCTTCGCCGTGCGTGCGGCGCCCGTCTACAAGGCCTCGGGGGCCCACGGCGAGGCCAGGACTGAAGGAGGCCTGGAACGAGGGCTCGTGGTGGACTGACGCTGTTCCTCCTCCCGCGGCACACGGGCTGGGGTCTGCCACGGAGGCCGGGGCGCTCGGGGCCGAGGCGCGCGAGGCCCAGCGCCAGCAGACCGAGCGGGGGCATGCCAGGCTGCGAGGCATGTAGACTTCGGTGCACGACACCTCCTCCGCCTCCTCTGCCTCCTCTCCTCCTCCTCCTCCTCCTCCTCCTCCTCCTCCTCCTCCTCCTCCTCCTCCTCCTCCCCCTCCTCCTCCTCCTCCTCCTCCTCCTCCTCCTCCTCCTCCTCCTCCTCCTCCCAAGTCGGTATCGCCGCCTCCTCCTCTTCCTCCTCTTTCGCTTTCCGCTACTCGAGTTCATCGTGCCCCTCCTCGTTTCCCTCGTCACCTGTAGTGGTCTTCGTCCGCACGCCTGGAGCTTTAGTGCATCCGTCGTATGTCCACCGCCTGGGGAGCCAAGCTTACTCTCTCAGGACCTTTGTGGGCAGCAGGTATGGTTACGTTGGCCCCCTGGGGTCCGATACCATCCATATGCGCTGCCGCCTGGGGTCCTCCAGGTGGTGGCTGAAACCGTTTCACTCCTCCTGCCACCATCCTCCCTCCCTCCTCCATCCTACCCCCCCAATCTTCCCTTCCCTCCCTCCTCCCCCGCCTCCTTGCTCCTCCTCGTCATCCTCCTCCATTCTCTTTTTTTTTCTCCTCCTCCTCCTCCTCCGCCTCCTCCTCCTCCTCCTCCTCCGCCTCCTCCTCCTCCTCCCCTCCTCCTCCTCCTCTCCCTCATCTTCCTCCCTCCCCCCCTCCTCCTCCTCCTCCTCCTCCTCCACCCTCCTCCTCCTCCTCATCATCATCCTTTTCCTCCTCATCCTCCTCCTCCCTCCCCCTTCCGTAGCCATTTTGGCTCAAGTCGCCATGTCGCCGTGCGGCCGCATGGAGACCTCTGAGCCGAGGACAGACCCCGCCAGTTTCCAGTCACAACTAGGGGTGAGCTGGCGCCCACGCTTCCTGCCGCCACACTCAGGGGCTTGCGGCCGCCCATTCCTGCTTATATGCTTGGCATTGCAGGCTGCCTTCCATATCGTGCGGTTCATCGGCTAGACCACCGTCTCCGTGCAACAGCTGGACTTCGGCCTGACCTCCGTCGCCGTTGTCCGCATCCATGACTCGCTGGACGCTACGCAGTGGCATCGTATTCAGGCCGGCAAGTGGCGCAGCGCAGAACAGCTCAGCGCCCGACGAGCCGCAACCATGTCCCCCAGTGAAGAGAGATCTACCTCACGCAGCGCCCCTTCAGCCAGCCGTCGAAGGGAAGACCGTCGCCGTGAAAGAGAGCGTCACGAATCTGAACGCGCACCCCGAGGACCCCATGAACGTGAAGATAATGGCTCCCGCGCATCAGCCGCCCGCAATATTTCGGCAACTTTCGGTGACCACGGCTCGTCGTCGCAGCCAGCAGAATCACGTTCGGGGAGGGCTTCGGGACAAGCAGCGCGAGCAGGCAGGTCTTCAGCTCACCCGCCGCAGCAGACGCCCACCTTCGCCATGGATTCCGGAGAAGAAGAACCGCACGATCCTGCACGCGCTGCCGCCGACGCCGCTCTTCAACATTATCGCGACAGTGATTGGGATGAACCTCTTACACAGCTTCCCGCCGCAGCACCTCGCCCCGATCCATTGTCAGGAACCGCAGACCCGTGGCGAGACGGAGGCGCAGCACACGGCCATGGACTACCACCAGCCGCTGGAGGACCCGCCGCCGTCGGAACCGCCGCCGCCCATCATGCTGGAGCCGAGCAAACCACGCCACCTACGCCTGAACCCGTTCGTCTCCCTGGGCTGGATCCTGACCTGGACAAAGCACTACAAGAACTCATGCAAGCACAAGTCGCACATGCAGCAAGTACCTTCCAGGCGCAAGCCAATTAGCTACTTAAACAATACAGAGCAAGCTTTCGCCAACTTCTCGCACAGCAAGTACAAGCCATTGAACGCCGAGTCGATACCCTTCATGATGTTGTCGCAAGAACCCGCCACGAACAGGATCGACAAGCTGCAGACCAGCAAAAGATGCGGCAGCAGATCGACCAGATGCGTGAGACGCTCGCGCTCGCCGACTGGGACCTCGCGATCAACCCGGCGATCTTCACCACCGGAGCTCAACGCCCCATCGCGCCTGGCGTGCTCCTCAACGACCTGCAGGAGTGGATCGCGTCTGCCAACCTGGCCACGGACGCCGTCGAGCTATATGGAGATGAGCCTGCACGCCGCTTCATTCTTCAAGTTAAAGGAGGCCGCGCCCTCGCTGCCCCTCGGGCACTTGCCCCCCCTCGAGCCCTTCGCGGCGCTGCAGGTAAGCGGAAGCGGTTCACATCAACGGACAACACGGACGCGCCGACAAACATTTACCTCAACCCCGACAGAGCTCCCAATCAGATCCGCACCGGGACCCAGTGCATGAAATCCCCCAACTTCTTCAGCGTCGAAATCCGCAAAAGTCATGAAGGCCGATCGCACCAAGGGCGGGGTCCACTGCGACGCCGCGCCCGTCGCGCGCCTGGACGTCAAGGGCCATGCCGACCCTGCCATCCTGAAGTGGAACGAGAAGGCCTTCGAGCTCGCCCACTTCCGCGACATCGATCGCGGTGCCGTCCTCACTTCCTTCCAAGCGCTCTTCGTGGACACGGCTGAGGCCGCGCGGCGGGTTTAGCCGCCCCTGGGCACCGTGGATGTCAGTCGAGGACTACCTGCCTTGCTCGTTCATCACCTGGAACGCCCGCGCGCCCATGTGCCACAAGCGCTCCAGACGTCGTCGCAAACAAGCAGCACTGCAGCAATACATGCGCCAGCGCGCCGTCATTGTCCTGCACGAGGCCCACGGCGCGGGGAAGCTTCTCCGCGCGCGGGTCGACACCCAGCCGCGCCCGCGCAAGCTCTTCTTCTCGCAGTTCGCCGACGAGTCCGCCGAGGACGCGTGCGTCGGCACGGGCGGCGTGGCCCCCATCTTCCCGTGGCTCACGCGCGCGCAGCTGGAGCAGCTGCAGCCGTCCCAGCTCCCGCTCATCGCCCGCGAGGAGCTCGTCAAAGGCCGCGTCCATTTCGTCGCAGCCACCAACGCAGCCGCCCGCAACGCCATCGCCATCATGAGTGTTCATAACCGCGAGATCGACGCCAGGGGCCGAGATCGCATTCAACGCGCCTGGCACCAGTATCGCATGTGGGCGGAGGCCAACTTCCAGCACGGCACCTGTCTGGCCCTGGACGGCGTCAACACTCACAGCCGCCCGCCGAACAGCATCTTCAAGCCGCAGCCGCAGCGCGCCCGCCTCGCGCTGGACAGCAGCGCGCGGCAGCAACAGCCGTGCTGGAAGGCCCTGTTCGAAACCATGCTGGAGGTCGAGACCGACCTGCCGACGCGCTTCAACAAGTCCGACTTTACCGTGTCAGCCGTCGATCGGGTCTTCATCCGCCTGCCGCCGCGCGCTATGCTTGAGCTCGCATCGGTTGTCCGCATCGCTCACGACCCCGCCATCCTGCCGGACCGCCTCCTCAGCGACCGCGCCATCGTCTCCTACCCCATCGGTCTCAAGCCGCCGCCAGTGGAGCAGGCTATCCCGCGGGCCATCTTCTGCGACCCCTCGTTCGCCAAGTACCCCCAGCAGATGCTCGACCACGCCGTCGCGACCCACCTGCCGATCGCGAACCGCTGGCGCTCGCACAAGCGCCTCATGGTGGAGGCTGCCCGTCTTGTTCGCGCTGATTGGGTCAGCCGCGCAGCTGGAGAGACCGGCGAGTCAAACCACGCCGACGGACGGGTGATCACAGCACGCTCGATCTCGCGAGCGATCTGGCGCCAGGACATCCACTTGGCACGCCGCCTGCAGACCGCCACCGAGCTCGGCGCAAAGTACTTCGTGCTGGACGACGGCGTCATCGCGCTCTCGGATGCCGCCCAGTTCGCCATGAAGTCCTCCGCTCGGCACTGCGACTTCGAGGCTCGGCAACGCTCTCTGGCACAAAGAGCAGCCCAGTTGCCACGCGGCACGCCTGGGGCCATCGAGCCTGAGAAGCTTCGAAAGATCACCCGTGTGTCCCAGCGCAGAGCCCTCCTTCGGGCTCCGTGGAAGCGCAGCATTGTCCTCCAGGGCATCAAGACCACCGACCCATCGGGCCTTCCTGGGGTAGCCAGGAAGAGTTGTGCGATGGCGGACGCACTTCGCCACCACTGGCGCCCTGTCTTCGAGCGCAACAGGTCGGCGAAGCGAAGGTCAAGCAGTGCATCGGCACGCGCATGCCGCTCAGCCCCACCATCGACGTTGGCGCGCCCACCAAATCGCAGACCCTCGGCTTCTTGCAGCGCGCGGCGCCGTCCGCGCCTGGGCCCGACCTCCTGCCGCACCGCGCCTGGCTCGCCGTCGGCGCGTCCTTGGACTTGCTCGAGGGCCTCGCCTGGCACCTCTGCTCCAACGCTGACCGGATCCACGCTCTGAGCGACTCCGACTTCGCCTTCCTCCCGAAGGGCGGCAACCTCACGGGCGAGCTCACGACGGACCGCTTGCCAGAGGACACCCGCCCGCTCTCCCTCAAGAACACGGATATCAAGGCCACCGCGGGCGCTGCCCACTTCCTCGTCAAGGCCGTTGTGGCAGAGCGGGCGCATTACGCGCAGCAAGGATTCGTGGTCGGCAGCAGCTTCACCAAGCACATCGTCAGACTTGACGCGGAGATGCGCCGTGCTGGGGTGCGCCCTGACTCCGAGCTGCACAAGCCCGTATTAACCAGCTTCGACGTCGCGGCGGCGTTCCCGTCGCTCGGACGGATCTGGCTCTTCGCATCGCTGGAGCGGTTCGGCGTTCCTGAAGGCCTGTTCTGTCTCTTTCGCCAGCTGTGCCACGCCCCGAACAGCTTGCTCAAGGTCGGCGGCGTCCGTCGCTTCATGTTCCCGATCGAGTCTGGCGTGGCGCAGGGCTGCCCTGCCAGCGGCTCAGCGCGGGCGATCGCGATGGGCCCGCTGGTGCGCCACCTCGCCTCGTTCGTCGAGACGGTCGATGGCATGCCTGACTACGATATGGGCTACCTCGGCGTGCGCGCGGACGACGCTGGCCTCCTCGCGTCCTCGTTCGACACACTGCGCCGCGCATATGAGCCCTTTGGTGCTGCTGAGGAGCTCGCGCTCCTTTCGCTCAGGCCTCGCAAGTGCGTCGCCGTCCCGCTCCGGGCGAAGACAACGCCTGCCACCACAGCCCTAACGAAAGCCCTCCTGGCCGACCTCTGTCCTTCTTGGGGTGGCTTTGCGGTTTCGGGGCGAACCCAGCACTTCGGGGCCTTCCTCGGACCCTCGGCCCCCCATCGCCTTACAATGTCTGGCCCCTGGGCAGAAATGGCGGCAGCGTGGCATTTATACCCAGCTTGTTTTCAGAGTGGTAGTGACGCCGCTGTACGCCTGCACAACACATCTGTCGTTTCAACGCTCAGCTATGTCTCACAATTCTTCCCGCTTGGTCTGAAGATTGCTCGCCGTCAGCATTATATCTTTCACGCAATGCTCAGCCTGCCGCCGAATGCGTTTCGTAAAGTAGATCACGTCGCAATCGCGGGGTGGTGCCCGCCTCCTCTCCCACGCTCTGCCCAGATTTCTGCCGACGCCGCCGCAATTCGTTCTGCAACATGCACGCTGCGCGGGGAATGGGAGCCATTCCTTTCTCGTCTTCGAGACACCGCGTGGGAGGAGAGCACCGCTCACTCCTTCCATCGGTGGGGGGCTGGGCAGCGGTGTCCGCCCTTTCTGGGAAGGGGGCGCTTCCGTCGTGCAGTTCTACCATGCCCTGTCCTGCGGCAAGCGTGCCGCGCCGTTTTCAGGAGCTGCCGTGGCCGCGGCAAACTGAGCAGCTGCCCGCGAGCGCCGAGAGGCCCCAGCCGCCGAGCCACCGCTCCGCCCTAAGGTGCAGCGCGCGGTCGCGCTCGCGCCCCAGCGCGCCTCTTTTTCTTCGCCGTTTACCGTCACTCTCGAGAAGCGCACCGCAGCCTGGGGCATCCGTCAGCCGCCCTCAGCCCCAGAACTCGCGACGCGCTGGGCCGCTCTCACCAGTGCATTCCGCAAAGTCCGCCCCAGCTGGCGTTGGGTGGTTGACAAGACGCTTGCTGGGGGATGGGCAACCACCCACCGCATGCACGTCCTCTAGCAGAAGCAGTGCGCGTTCGGGTGCAAGGCGGCACCCGACTCCTTCCCTCACTATCCTTCTTGCCCTGGCCCCCTGAGCCTCCTCTGGCCCCCTGACTCTCCCCCGCTCCGTAACGCACTTACAAACTGGGGCTTGGGCCCCGCCGCAGCCTATCCGTCTGATCCTGACAGCGACCTCTCGTTGCTGCGGTCGATGCAGCGGACAGCGCTGGTCTTCAACCGTTACAACAAAATGAAGCATGCCACGCCGACCCCAGCCACGACAGCTGAAGGGTTGAGCGGTGCCACAGCCTTGCTCTGGAGGTAAATTGGCGCCAGCGGGTGGACGCGCGCGGACAACTTGCCCTCGTCTCGCGTCTTGCCCGCTTGCCCTCGTCTCTTCCTCTTTGAATGCGCGCACTCCTCCTCCCTCCCCCTCTTTCGCATCTTCTCTGCCTCCGCCCTCCTCCGCGAGTGTCCGAGTGCCCCCTCTCCCTCAGCATCCCTTCTTTCCTTTCATCCTCTCTCCGATGAAAGGCAGTTCGTCTTCACAGACGACCTGCGCGTGCGCGGTAGGACGGTAGGAACGCCCGCGGTTGCGTTTAATTCCACCATTGCACGCACCCAGGTAAGCCTCGCGTCGGCCAGACCTCTGCTCCTCTTCCTTCCCCTCCATCCTCTCTCCCCAGGCCCCCCTGCCTGAACCAGGTGGGCAAAAAGAAGCGGAGCCGCCTCGAGCGACGCCTCCATCCACGTACGACATGCCAGGAGTTGGCCTTACAGCGCTGGCCGGTCCAGGGTCTGTGCCTCCTCACTCGCGTGCGTAAGCCTGGGGTGGTCGGGGGACGCGTGCCCTGGGGAGGCAGGAGCGTGTGCCGGCGAGGTGCAAGGCGGCGCTGCTGCTGGGCGAATTGCCCTGCGCTGGGGGCAGCATGGCGGCGTTTGCACGTCTTGCTGCGCAACACGTCGCGCAGTTCCCGACTGTCCCTGGCGGAGCCTTTGGGAAGGTCGAGCTCCCGCGGCTGCGCGTGCTCGCGCCCGCTGGAAAATAGGGCGCGCGCGCAAGCCGCCATCGCTAGCTGGCACCGTCGGCGACTGTCCAGCCTTTTGGGCCTCTAAGAGGGCCCGCGGGAGGGGGGAGAGTGGATGGGGGCGGCACGCATGAGCAGCCAGACGGGCGCAGCCAGACGGGCCCCTCTGAAGGTCAGAGGGTCGGAGGACGGTCAGCTTCGCAGACGTTCCTTTGCTGCTCTTTGGCATCGGGGTTGCGCGTCTTGCCCTTCCCAGGGCCTCCAGCCCCTGAGGCATGTGTGCTCGCGGTCGCTGTGTACTCCTTCGCCGCGGTCGGGGTCGAAGTCATAAAGGTCACGGGCGGCATGCAGGCCGGCCTCGGCTGTCGCAGGAGGAAGACCAAGAGGAACGCGATAAGAAACAGGAACAGTTTAGAGGGCAGCGTTTCCAGAGGCAGCGCGGCTGTCACATTTTAGAAGTTGCACATCAGATGTGGGCGGGCGATGTACTTGCTGGCGCTGCCGAGGGTTATCCTCGTCCCGATCCGCTTCGCAGAATCGGCCTGTGAGAATATTGGCCGAGCAGAGGGAGAGCACGTTGTCGATCACTGCTCAGCGCCTCGTCTTCGGCTGCTATCCGCGCCTGGAGATCAGGATTCACTGCGCTGTGGCCGGCGCCGCGACTCTCCGCATATACGAGAAGCATATGGATGACCGTGGAGCTGCCCTGGCCCGCCTCGCCTGTTGCGACTGATAGGCGACAAAACGCCCGCCCCCTCTGGAGCAGAGCTGCTCTTCTCCCTCGCCCACGAGTTGTCCTCCCCCGTTGCTTCTCCTCACCCTTTTTCGCACCTCTCCTCCATTTCCTCCGCATCATCACCCCTAAGGCCATGAGGCCCTGAGGCTCGATGAGACCCCGTCCTCATTCCGGTGCAGGCACGCCGTCCGCGCATCATCCCCTCCGAACGGGGCACGCCGGGAGGCAGCCACGCCGTCCGCGGATCCTCCCCCCCGAATGGGGGCCGCGGCCAGGAGAGAGAGGAGGAGGGCGCGGGACAGGCGGGAGGAGGACGAGGACCGAGGAGGAGACGGCAGGGCGCAGGGAGGAGGGGGAGGGTGGGGGAGGAGGAAGGGCCTCGAGGCTTCGGCGCGGGCGGGGAGCCACTGCCGGGACACGGCGCCGCGCAGCGGCAGCACGGAGCGGCACAGAGCCGGCAGCGGTCGGCATGAGTTGCAGTGCCCCGCCAGCAGGTGCGCGTCGTGCAGGCGCATGGACAAGGCGCCGGGCTGAGGGGGGGAACCCCGATCGTTTCTGCCAAGGCCTGCGGTGGAGTGTTGTTTTGTTTCCACCGCGGTGTGGTTCCTCGGCTTCTGCATCGGGGGGGGGGCGCTTGCGGGTCTCGGGGCCGTCAGGAAGAAAACGGCTCGGGGCGGAAAGCCAGCCCCGAGAAGGGGGCCCGGGGTCCAGAGCTTCCGGCCCAGCGACCGACTCGTCGATCGCCGGGCGGTGGTCCGCGGTGTGATGCGGGCGCCCACGCCCGCCACGCCACCCTTTTTGTCGCCGCCGTCGCCGTCGCCGTCGGGGTCGAGAGATGAGAGATCCGGGGGCCCGCACAGCCATGGATTGCGAGATCGAAGGTAGCGGGGTCGCGAGATCGAAAGATCGAAAGCCGGGGTCGAGAGAGCGATAGTCGCGGCTTCGCAGGTCCGTGAGTGCAGGGGCGGAGGGAGGGGGCGCAAGTGTGCCCGTGCACTTTGCTTCCGCCCTGGGTGCTGACCCCTGGGGATCCTCAGAGGCCCCCGGAGGCGTCTTAAGGCCCGAACAGGGCAGAAACCGCGAACGCAGAAACAATGGAAAACGCCCAACCGAATCGAATCCTTCGGCGACCCTCGAGGGTCGGGGACAAAACTTAGCAGGAGCAGCAGGAGGAGGCGCAGGAGACGGTCAGCGACTGCCTCAGGGTGGCCTCCTGAGGTGCTGGACGCCTTCGACGACTACTTCGCGGGCCGCGTGCGGGTGCTCAGGGTCAACGTGCTCCAGCATCCGCACTTCATGGACCGGCTCGACTTCAGAAGGGTGCCCGCGGTGTTCCTCTTCGAGTCGGGCGCGGGGGGGCTCGTCGACAGCTTCGTCGGGGCGGAGGCCAAGGATCCACGTCCGGGAATTATCCGCATCCGCCAACTCGGAGACGTGCTTTCCCTCGAGGGTCTGGCAGAGCGTTGCATGCGGATACCTCGCCGTCCCCAGGGGGCGGGAAGGTATCGGGAATGTATCCACATCCAACGCTCTGCGAGATCCAGGGGGACCATCTGATTACCGACCTTGTGTGTGTGTGTCTGTGTGTGTGTCTTTGTGTGTTGTGTGTGTGTGTTTCT
>CAUYUJ010017937.1:711923-816923 GCA_963575745.1 Prorocentrum cordatum
CGCCGTGCATCCAACGAGCCCACAAAAGTGGCGTCAATTGCGCACTTCGTAGCCTCCCGGGGAGCCGCGAGGTCTCCGCTCGATCCGCGCGGCCCCCGACCCCGGTGGACCTCCCAGGAGCCCACGAAAGTGGCCTCACTTGCGTAGTTCGCAGCGTGCCAGGGAGCAGCGAAGTCTCAAATGGGTGCGCGTGGCCCCCAACTCCGCTGGACCTCCCAGGAGTCCAGAGGTCCCGCCTGGGTCCGCAGGGAGCTGCGAGGTCCCGCCTGAGTCCGCGTCCTCCGCCCCCGTGCCGTGCCCCCAGGGAGCCCACGGACATGGCGACCGTTGCGCAGCTCGCGGCCCCCCGGGGACTTGCGAGGTCTCGTCTGGGTGCGCGTACTCCGCGCTTCTGCCGTGCTTCCCGGGAGCCCACGGACATGGCGACAGTTGCGCAGTTTGCAGCCCTCCCAGGGAGTTGCGAGGTCCCGTCTGGGTGCGTCTACTCCGCTACTCCGCCCCGCTTCCCACGAGCCCACGAAGGTGGCGACGATCGCACAGTTTGCAGCCAACCATGGACTTGCGAGACATTCTGGGTCCGCGCACTCTGCGACTCAGCTGTTCCTCCCAGGAGCCCACGACGGTGGCGACGGTTGGGCAGTGCGCAGCCCCCCCCCCCAGGAAGCTGCGACGTCCCGTCTGGATGCGCGTACTCCGCTCCTCCGCCGCGCACCCCAGGAGCCCGCGACGGTTGCGCAGTCAGCAGCCACCCAGGGACCTGCGAGGTCCCGTCTGGGTGCGCCTGCTCTCTGACTCCGCCGTGCCCCCCCCCAGGAGGCCACGAGAGCGGCGACCACTGGAAAGTTCGCAGCCCCCCCCGGGAAGCCGCGAGGCCTCGGCTGGAGCCGCGTCCTCCGCGCCTCCGCCGCGCCTCCCGGGGAGCCCGCGAACCTGGCGACGCGGCTGTGCAGTGCGCAGCCCCCCAAGGGAACTGCGAGGTCCTGCCGGGGTGCGCGCGCGCTCCGCGGCCCTGCCTCCCAGGGAGCCCCACGGACAGTGGCAACGGTTGCGCAGCTCGCAGCCCCCAAGGGAGCCCTCCTCCCACTCCTCCTCCTCCTCCTCCTCCTCCTCCTTCTCCTCCTCCTCCTCCTCCTCCTCCTCCTCTCCTCCTCCTCCTCCTCCTCCTCCTCCTCCTCCTCCTCCTCCTCCTCCTCCTCCACCTCCACAACCACCTCCACCTCCTCCTCCTCCTCCTCCTCCTCCTCCTCCTCCTCCTCCTCCTCCTCCTCATCCTCCTCGACCCCATCCTCGCCCTCCTCCTCGCCCTCCCCCTGCGACGGACTTGCCTTCTTGGAGCCCACTCCCAGCCCCCCAGGGAGTGGCGAGGTCCTGCCTGGGTGCGCGTGCTCCGCGGCCCTGCCTCCCAGGGAGCCCCACGGACAGGGGCGACGCTTACGCAGTGCGCAGCCCCCCCCCCCCGGAGAGCTGCGAGGCCTCGGCCAGGCCCGCGCACTCCGCGGCGCTCCGCCGCGCTTCCCTGGGAGCCCGCGAAAGTGGCGGCGCTTGCGCAGTGCGCAGCCCCCCCCAGGGAGCTGCGAGGTCTCGGCTGGATGCGCGTCCTCCGCTACCCCTCCGTGCCTTCCAGGAGCCCGCGAAAGTGGCGGCGCTTGCGCAGTGCGCAGCCCCCCCAGGGAGCTGCGAGGTCTCGGCTGGATGCGCGTCCTCCGCGACTCCTCCGTGCCTTCCTGGAGCCCGCGAAAGTGGCGGCGCTTGCGCAGTGCGCAGCCCCCCCCCAGGGAGCTGCGAGGTCTCGGCTGGATGCGCGTCCTCCGCTACCCCTCCGAGCCTTCCAGGAGCCCGCGAAAGTGGCGGCGTTTGCGCAGTGCGCAGCCCCCCCAGGGAGTTGCGAGGTCTCGGCTGGATGCGCGTCCTCCGCTACCCCTCCGTGCCTTCCTGGAGCCCGCGAAAGTGGCGGCGCTTGCGCAGTGCGCAGCCCCCCCAGGGAGCTGCGAGGCCTCGGCTGGATGCGCGTCCTCCGCTACCCCTCCGTGCCTTCCAGGAGCCCGCGAAAGTGGCGGCGCTTGCGCAGTGCGCAGCACCCCCCAGGGAGCTGCGAGGTCTCGGCTGGATGCGCGTCCTCCGCTACCCCTCCGTGCCTTCCAGGAGCCCGCGAAAGTGGCGGCGCTTGCGCAGTGCGCAGCCCCCCCACGGAGCTGCGAGGCCTCGGCTGGATGCGCGTCCTCCGCTACCCCGCCGTGCCTGCCAGGAGCCCACGAAAGTGGCGACGGTTGCGCAGTTCGTAGTCACCCAGGGATAAGCGCACGAGGAAACAGAAGGAGGGGAGGATACGTAGACGCGATGGCAGTGCTCGATCCCAAACGAGAACTCAACACACAGGAGGGTCGGGAACAAATCCGCAGGTGCACTCTCGGTGGGTCCACTCTTCTCGCTTGCGAGATAACTTCTATAGTCGAAAATGCTTACAAGCGTGCACTCCAAGCAGTGAGCTTATGCAGTCTGGATATATTTATAATATACATGTACATACATATGTATACATATATATATATATACACACGACCAAAAAAGCTACAGTGTGCATGCGACGTGATGTGTGTTCAGGCTAGGCATTCCAATATGTGTGGTGCAAACGGTGTGGGACAAGTCAGGCGGCATTTCTTTTGTGCGCTGCATGTTATGTGGTGCAAGTTATGGGCTGCAGCACGGGTGGTGCAATCTACTGTGTGCAATTGGTGCTTGCAATCGATGGCTGGCAACCATCTTGACTGACATCATCGCGTGACCGCCTCCCATGCCCGAGCGAACGTACCGGCCTCCTACCCGCAACTTGTTGGCAACACTCAGCTGGCGCTGTGCAGAGCCACGGCTCGGCGGGCGAGCGATGATGGCGACGACGGGAGCATTGTGACGATGGTGATCATGGTCACGCTGGTGGGGTACTCCTGGCATCCAGCCATCCTGCATATCGCGGGTGTCAAAGGATCACGTATTGCAGAGGGCATCGTGCAACCCAGCGAACCAACAGTTGTTGACGCTTCGCATCTCCCCACCAGCCCATCCAGAAACGATGCCCAGGGGAGTTGAAGTGATCAGGGAAGTGGGGGAGCATGCAGAAGAACAAATGGCGGGGGGCGCCGTCCGATACCCTAAGAGGGGGAGGATGGTGGAGGAGAAGGAGGAGGAGGAGAATAAGGAGGAGGGCGAAGATGAGGAAGGAGGAAGAGACAGTGGACAAGGAGGATGAGGAGGAGGAGGAGGAGGAGGAGGAGGAGGAGGAGGAGGAGGAGAAGGGACATCTTGGCGAGCCCAGGGCCGTCTTTGAGCGCCTTGGATGCCTCGGGCATCCTCTTGAAGCCTCTTGGAGGTCTCTTGGGAGCTTATTTGAAGCTTTCTGGACGCTTGTTGGGGCCGTGTGGGCGCCTCTTGGGAACCTCCTGAGCCGCCCTCGGGAGCTTGAGGGGCGCTCTTGGGGCCATCTTGGAGGACATCGATCAAAACAGGGGGGGGGCGCCAATCAGCCTCCTCCCTCGGGAGCACCAGAACTTCCGATAGCCACCCGAGGCCTCAAGATGGCCCAAGAGGGCCCCAGGAGAGGCCCAATAGAGCCCCAAAACGGCCCCAAGAGCGCCCAAGAGCGAAAGGGCGAGAAAGCAACAATCATTGATGTTCCCTAGGTTTTTGATTTTGGCCTTTTGGGGGCCTCCTTGGAGGTATCGGAGGCCATCTGGAGCAGTCTTGGAGCGTGCGTGAAGCCTCTTGGAGCATATTCGGAGCCATCTTGAGGTATCTGAAAGGCTATCTTGAACCATCTCGGAGGTCATCTTGGCCTCCCCGAGGCGCTCTTGGATCCGTCTTGGGCCATCTTGGACGCTCCAACTACCCGCGACCACCCCCGTCCACGTCCAGGGGGAGGGGGGTAGGGGGAGGGGTAACCCTTTCCCGTAGGGGAAGAAGGGGGTTGGAAGAGAAGCCGCCCTAGACCACCTGCGCCCAGAGGGCTGGTGAGATCCTTTTGCATATGGGAGTGTAGCGGGAGGGCAGAGGGTAGAGGGTGAAGGAGGATCCAGTCCCAGACACGGGCGAAACACAGAGACCGCACAACACCCCTGAAAGAACAGGGGCGAGAGGAAAATGATAACGAGCGGGACGTGGAGGAGGAGCCTGGGAGGTAGGAGTACAAGGAGGAGGAGGAGGAAGAGGAGGAGGAGGAGGAGCCTGGGAGGAGGAGGAGGAGGAAGAAGGGAAGGAAGAGGAAGAGGAAGAGGAAGAGAAGAGGACGAGAAAGAGGAAGAGGAAGAGTAGAAGGAAAAAGGAGGAAGCACAACAGTGGTGGGAGGAGGAGGAGGAGGAGGAGGAGGAGGAGGAGGAGGAGGAGGAGGGGCACGCCTGCCCAGGATGAGAAGGAGGGCTGGGTGACCACGAAGGGCAACGCGGGAACCGTCTACGTCGAGCCGCACAACAAGCAGTACACCGTGCTGCAGGCCAGGGAGCTCTGCAGCGGCGGGGGGGGGGCGTGCGGCGGTCCGGCGGAGGTGGGGGGGGAAAGGAGGAGGGAGGGGGGATAGGCAACTTAGGTGCGCTCGCGTCAACATCTGACATCCTACCCCTCCCTCCCATACCTTACCATGGCGCTGATTTTCTCTATCCGCGGACGCGTGTCGTAGCGGACCTGTGGCTCCGCGCGCGTGTGCGCAGTGGGTGGTGGTGCGCGTGCGTGCGTGCGTGTGTGCGTGGTCTTGGTTGTTGTGGTGGTGGTGTGTGTGTGTGTGTGTGCGTGTGTGCGCGTTTGCTGTGGTGTGACGTGGTGTGGCGTCTTGGTGGTTTGGTGGTGGGCCAGGTGCGTACGTGCGTGATGGCGGCGGTGGTGGTGGTGGCGGTGGTGTGTGTGTGTGTGTGTGTCTGTGTGTCTGTGTGTCTGTGTGTCTGTGTGTCTGTGTCTGTGTGTGTGCGTGTGTGTGTGCGTGTGTATGTGCATGTGTGTGTGTGCGTGCGTGCGTGCGTGCATGCATGCGTGCGTGCGTGCGTGCGTGCGTGCGTGCGTGCGTGCGTGCGTGCATGTGTGTGTGTGTGCGCGCGTGTGATGTGGTGTGACGCGGTGTAGCGTGGTGGTGGTGGTGGGTGGGGTAGTGCGGTGGTGGTGGCGGTGCGCGCTGGTGATGCGCGTGCGTGCGTGCGTGCGTTGGTGGGTGGAAGTGGCGCTGGGTGTGCGTGCGGCGGGGCAGGGCGTGGTGCGGCGCGGTGGTGGCGGGCGGATGGGCGCGCGAGAAAGAGGCCCGCGCTGGGGCGAGAATGCCATCCTGAACGACGGAGGCAAAACACCGATCCGAAAATGAGGCCCACGCTGCAGCGGGAGCACGATTCGGAACGATTCGGGAGCAGAAATGAGGCCGGCGCCTCAGCGAGAGCAGCATTTTGAAAAAAAACGCAGGCGAAAACCCAACTCCCGGGAATCCTGTGTGTAAAAAAACAATACGCGGGGGGGGGTCGAATACTTTCAGGCCGCCTTCGGGGGAAGAGGGAAAGTAGTATTCATATTGAGTAATTGTGGAGGAGGAGGAGCAGGAGGAGGAGGAGGAGGATCTCGTAGAAATCAGGTTTTTGTCTAGAACCCTAACCAAGGTTAGTAGATGGATTTCTGTACTCATATTCAGTGCTCGAGCTTTCTGTGCGCGGTTTCCATATCGAACTGTTTTGTTTGACTTGGCTCGTGAACGAGCCCCAGGCACCTTGCCCCGAGGAAAGAGACACTCTTCCCATTATACACAGTTGAAGTTGATTGTTGATATCATCTTATTCTCTCGTTATCTCTCTTCGAGTTAACCTCGACGAGGCGACAAATCATTGGTAGTGCGGAGCTTGGTTGAAGTGTTATCTGGACTCAACGCTCTCGAGATGGCATCATCGAGCACGGGCCAAGGCGTCGAGTTTCAGAGGATACCGACGTGGGACGGCAAAGCGGAGACCCTGGACGAGTACCAAGCGGAGGTGGAGCTGCTCACCCTGGCGACTAAGGAGGACGACAGGAAGCTGCTGGGACCTCGGCTGGTGCAGGCTCTCCCGAAGAATACCGCGCACAGGAAGCTGGCCCTGCGTCTTCCGCGGACGGAGGACACGCCTGACACGATCGTAGGGGAGAAGGGCCCAGAGAACCTCTTGAGGGCCTTTCAGAAGAGTTTGGGGAAGCAAGCATCGAGTGACGTGGTGGACAAAGTGTTCGCTTATTACTACGATCGGAAGACGTCAGGCCCGAGAGTGAGGAAGCTTGGACAGACGATTGGCCTCTACGCGGAGCAGGAGGAAGATGCTTACCAGGAGATGGAGAAGAGCGTCCGGGCCATCTGTCCGGGCATCGACGCGATCGACCTGATCCCCGACGAGCTGCGAGGGATCATCTTCCTCGTGAATGCTGGCCTTGACCCGAGCGAGCGCGCCACGGTGGTGGCGGGCCTCAACGACTGGTCCATCGAATCAGTGATCGACAAGCTGAAGAACGTATGGTCGGATAAGGATCTGGCTGCGAGGGACAACATCGTGGCGAGGCGCAGGGACATGAGGATCCAGAGCACCCGCGACAGCCGTCGCGATCGCTCGAAGATCAATTACCAGGACGACAAGGAAGAGGACGAGGCCTTCTTCGAGGGCAGCAACGAGCTCGACGAGGAGGACATCTACTACGAAGAGGAGGCCGCCACCGAAGAGCAGATTGAAGAGCTGGAGGCTTTCGCGGAGGATGCAGAGGTGTACGCGCAGGACGCCCATCGGACCTTCACGGAGGCTAAGAAGATGCTGGCGGAGGCGGCCAAGAACAGGAGTGGCTACTTCCCGGTGGTCGGGATCGGGCAGCTCCCTGAGAAGCAGCAGCAGCGCGACACGCAGAAGGCAGCTGTGACGGCGAAGGCAGCGCTGCGGCCCCCCAAGCCTCCAGGCCCACAAGGAGGGGAGCGCCGCGCTCCTCCCACACCACAACCCGTGGGCCGCCGTCCGACGGGCAAGGGCAAGGGCCGCGGGATCAAGTGCTTGATCTGCCAGGGTCCGCATCGTGCAGTGGACTGCCCGAAGCGGCTCAGCACCGGAGTAGACGGCAACAACATGCAGATGGCCACGGGACAGGCCGGCTTCGTGGACGTCGAGACCGAAGAGACGAACTACAGCAACGAGGGCATCCCGCCAGAGGATGGCCAAGCGGGCTGGGTACACGAGGAGATGGTCGGCTACGCGATCATCGACACCGGGGCCTCCAAGAGCATGATCGGCCTGGACCTCGCCGTTGCGATTCAGGACACGATCGTGGAGGAGACGGGCATCGACCAGGTCACAATGGACTACAGCAAGACGACGAAGTTCACCTACGCGGGCGGTGAGAAGGGCCAGTCCATCGGGAAGTTCGGGTTTGAGCATCCGGTGGCGCTCGTGGAAGACGATAACAAGCTGTGGTTCGACCTCGTGGAGACCAAGTCCCCGATGCTGCTCGGCCTCGACTATCTCGAGAAGTCTGGAGCTGACCTAGTCAAGGACAGGTTGGCGCTCGTCTACCCCGACGGCCACGAGGAGCCAGTGGTGAGGCTGTCCAGCTCTCACCACGCACTGCCCGTCCTTCGAGGGTGCCCAGCCGGAGGCCGAGACAACGCCGAAGGATTGGGAAAAGATAGAAGTTGTCAATTTTGTTCTCCCATCGATCGTCGATCGCCCCGAGTCCCCTGGAAAGACCAGAGTCAGGATAACATGAAGATCACGATCATCAATTCAAAAACCACTGCAATTCTCCAATACAAAGAAGCAAACAGCGTGCAGAAAATGAAAAGCCTCAGTATGGGGACCTCCAGGGAGCCCAGGGTGAGGACCCAGGCCATACACGCACGAGACACTGCACTTCATGAAGTACGGCTACCACACTCACGAGATAGGCCATGTCATGGAGTACGGCTACCACATGTACGAGATAGGTCATGTCCTGCAGTACGGCTACCACAGGCACGAGATAGGGCATGTCAACACGTACGGCTACAGCATGCACGAGATGGATCATGTCACAGAGTACGGCCACAGCATGCACAAGACAGGTTATGTCACGCACACGTATTTGCAGCACGCCATGAGAACACGGAGCAGCACATACCAAACATATGTCCACCGCCTCCGAAGCCGTTTTCGTCAAGCAGTTGCTCCGGGAGGAGCTTTCGTGATTTCAGCAAGGAAGATATTCATGTGCAGCCCGCAGGGGCCATGGGTATCATCAGAGGTCGAGATCTCGGACGAAGAGTTCGAGTGGGACATGGTGGGACCGCCCAACGTAGAGGAGGGCTCTCCCTCCTCAGTGCCGCCCTCGCCGTCGGCTGCGCCTGCGACGGAGGCAGACCCGATCCAGTTCTACGAGGACCTGAAGGGGCAGGCGATGGAGCTGTTCGCCGTGACCGACCCGGACACGAAGGTGGAACTGAGGGATCAGGCAGCCAGACAGGCGGCCAAGGACGGCTTACTCGCGGAGACGGCTCGTCGAGCAAGGGCAGGAACGCTACCCATGTCCTGGAAGTACCTCCTCGCCGAGGCGGAGACCGCCTGGGCCAAGGATCAGGGTCGCAGCCTGCAGGTGGACGCCGAGGTCAGGGAGTTGCCGACGGTACCGAGGACCAAGCAGCGAGGGTCAGGACAGTCGGATTCGAAGCCCTCGGAGGTCCATCCAGTGGGACCTCCAGAGAGCAAGGGGACACCCGCTCCCCGTCCAGGGCCAACGACCCCTTTCCTCAAGAAGCTCCCCTCGGGCAAGAATCGGAACTCCAAGACGACAGCCAGCAAGCCGGAGGAACCAGACCGTTCGTCGGAGACCATGGAGCAGGCGGGACGCAATCGGTGGCAGCGGCTCGTGCTGAGGATCCAGTCCCGCAAGCGCTGGTCCCAGCAGGCCCAGCTGCTGAAGTACGCAAAGAACGGGCGCCCCAAGAAGTTCACGGATGCGAAGGGCTTTGGAGCTCACATCGGCAGGTGGAGCTGGCGGGAGATAAGCTACGAGTGGTAGGTCAGCTACCTCAGCGAGTGAGACAAAAAGCGCTGCAAGCGGCCGCGAAGCTCGACCACCAAGGGATCCGGAAGTTGTCTGCCATGGCCCGAGAGGGCCGAACCGACCTGCTGGAGATCTGTGTCCCACCGGACAGCTCTCTGGGCAACCGGGTGGAGAAGATGGGAGGAGTGGTGACGAGGATGGGCCTGTTCAACCTCTTCGACTTCTCCAAGAAGTCCTCTGTGCTCAAGGCGAAAGAACTCATCAGTAGGGAGCGACCTCGCTGGGCCCACGCCTCCCCTCCGTGCTCGCCGTTCTCAGCACTACAAAACGGAAGGCCCAACACCGTCGAGTCCCAGGAGAAGCTGATGAAGGTCAGGAAGTGGGGACGCAGGGTCATGAGGAACACCCTGGAGGTGCTGATCTATGCGTGGCAGGAGGTCGGCACCGAGATTTCAGTGGAGCATCCCCTCACCGCGAGCTCCTGGAGAAGTATCCCGGAGCTGTACGACGTGTGGCAGCAGTTGTACGAGACCATCAGCCACGGATGCGGCTGGGGTATGAGGAGTGACGTGACCGGAGAGTTGGTTCGCAAAGGCTGGAGGATCGTCACCACCAACCAGAAGCTTGCCGACCGACTTCGGAGGAGGTGCACGCGTGACCACGAGCACACTGTGATCGAGACAGGCCTCGTCGATGTCGGGAAGACTGCCCGATATCCGACAGCTATGTGTCGCAAGTGGGCTGCGACCATCATGGAGGAGGATGCCCAGGACTACTTCGAGGTGCAGAAAGTATTCGCGACAGACGAGGAGGAGATGAACCAGACGACTGCCAACGAGGACGACCTCACGAAGATAGATCCGAAGGTGGTTGACCTGGTCAAGCAGGAGCTCATGAGCATCCACGTCAACATGAACCACATGGGCCTCAATGCCATGCGCGCCTACCTCACTCGGAAGGGAGCTCAGCCCTGGGTTATCGCGCTGGCAGGCCAGCTGAAATGCAGCATCTGTGAAGCAACGGCCCGTCGGGAGCCGATGCCCGTGGCATCGGGTCAGGAGGCGGAACCATTGGACGTGCTCCAGATGGACGGCTTCGACTGGATCCACCCCGTCACCGAGACCAGAGCTCGAGGTACGATGATGGTCGACGAGGGCTCAGCCAAGGCCGTGCCAGTGATCCACACCACCGTGCCAAACAAAGGGAACACGGGCGAGACCTCGTCTGCGACGGTGTGGGACACTTTCGTGAATTGCTGGGCGCGGTACTTCGGGCGTCCTCTGCAAGTCAGGACTGACCCAGCCGGAGCCTACAGAGCCAAGAAGCTGAACGAGACAGCCTCAGAGCATGGGATTCACTGGGAGGTCGGACCCGCCGAGGCACACTGGAAGCACGGGCGCGTGGAAGTGACCATCAACCTGCTCAAGGTGGCAGCTACGAGGATGGCCATCATGGACCCGGAGTGCCCGATCCAAGAGCTGTTCAGCTGGGCGGCGGCAGCCCACGCGGAGATGTTCCGGGTATCCGGAGCCTCGCCCGACCAGGTGATTTTCGGCAGGCAGCTGCGTCCACTAGACTCCCAGCTGACGGGCACAGTCGTGCAGCTCCAAGCCGAGGCGGAGAAAGGCACCAGCGCGGAGCTGATGATGAAGAGGCGCATGCAGGCCCGTAAGGCTTTTGCCGAGGCTCTCGCAGACCGACAGGCTCGACTGGCCGCGCTGTCCAAGACGAGGAGGTTCAGGACGTGGGAGACGGGCGAGCTCGTCTTCTACTGGGTGGAGCCCGGCAGCAGGAAGGACAAGCTGAAAAAGTCCAAGGGTTAATTCATCGGACCTGCCCTCGTGGTCAACCAGTTCTTCCGTCACGAGAAGGGCGAGGCAACCCCCCGCAACCTGGTGCTGGTGTACCACCACAACCAGCTGATCCTGACCGCGCCTCAGCAGCTTCGTCCCGCGTCGGAGCACGAAAAGGCACTACACGAGATCCTCCAGAAAGCGAAGCCCATCGAGAGACAGCCCCTGACGGAGGCCATGGACATCGGTGCGAGGTACTGGGATCTAAGCCATCAGAGACCACCCGAGGGAGCAGATCATGATCGAGCCGAGCGTCAGGTTTCGGCTGACGAGCCTGAAGGAGACCCAGAACCAGAGAGAGCCGACGAGAACGAGGTGCCCGCAGATCCTGCGGAGGACGAGGTCATGCCCGAGGTCGATGAGATCTCGAGCGAGGACTTCGAAGGACCTGGAGGAGATCAGCAGCCCCCCGAGGATGAGGACATGAGCGCAGAAGAAGCACTTCGCCGTATCGCGGAGGCCCCCGACTCAGAGCCCGATCAGGAGGAGACTCCAGAATCTCGAGCATCATCATCGACACCACCTCCAGCAGCAGCCTCAGCACCAGACAGGCCGGCCTCCACCGAGTATCGAGTGAAGAAGAACCCTCTCCTGGATGATGTACCGATATCGATCCAGCGCAGCGTGGCGAGCAGGACAGCACCGATTACGCCACCAGAGGCACCCCCCGAGAAGAAGGCGAGGACGGCTGAGGAGCTCGGAGTGGCAGAGATCTTCTCCAATATGACAGAGGATAGGGACGTCTACCTGGCCGAGCTCGCCATGGAGGGTGACGCGCTGGCAGCATTCACCGAGAAGCCGAAGCAGACGCTGAAGAAAGCAGTCAAGAAGGGCCAGGTCGAGATCAACCTGCGGAAAGCGACTCCGGAGGTGAAGGCCTTGGTGGGCAACGCCAAACTCGTGGAGGTGAACAACTGGATGCACAACGAGGTGTGTCAGGCGGCTCTCCGAAAAGCCGGGGTGAAACCTATGAAGATGAGGTGGCACCTGATTCTGAAGGACGACGGCAAGGTGAAAGCGAGGCTGATCCTGCTGGGGTTCCAGGACCCGCGTCTGGCCGTGATCGACAAGTCGAGCCCCGCCGTCTCGTCTCGAGGCCGGAACTTGGCGCTGCAGATGATGGCCAACATGCGGCTCAAGCTCTACAAGGGCGACGTCAAGGCAGCCTTCCTGCAGGGAGATCCAACTCAAGCCAAGCACGACCTGCTGGTGGAGCCGGTTCCCGAGCTACGCGAGGCCATGCAGTTGTCAGATGATGAGTGCGTAAAGATGTTAAAGGCGGCATATGGACTCGTGAATGCCCCAAAGGAGTGGTACCACAAGGTGGACAGCGACCTGAAGAAGCTGGGATATGTGGCTATGACCTTGGAGCCATGCCTGTGGATCAAGTACGACAGCGACGGTCAGGTTGAGACGGTCATCTTCGTACACGTGGACGACTTTGTGATAGGAATACCGAGCTCACCTATAGGCCAAAAGAACTTGTACCAGGTGCAAGAGCTGTACAGTTGGGGATCCTGGGAGACCGGATTCATCACGCAGTGCGGCTCAGAGTACGTGCAGCTGGCGGACTATACCATCATCCAGAGCTTGGCCAAGGCCGTGCAGAAGGTCGAGTACATCGAGCTGACCAAGGAAGAGTCGAAGCTGAGGGACGAGGTACCGCTGTCCGACCGCCTCAAGTCCAAGTGCCGAGCCGCGCTGGGGAGTACCATGTTCCTGGCGTCTCAGGGAATGACATGGCTCGCAGGAGAGACGAGTATCTTGGGCGGCGCAGTGCCAACTGGAACGATGGCGACCGTCAAGAAGATCAACAAGCTAGTGCACACAGCTCATGAGACATCGTGGATCACAATCGTGTTCAAGCCCATGGACGACCCGGTCTTCGTAACGTGGCATGATGCAGCATGGAAGGTACGCAAATCAGGAGGCTCTCAGGGTGGAATGATCCTGGCGATGGCGGAACGCAAGATCCTGGACGGGCATCTTACCAGTGTCTCGGTGATCCAAGGAGCCTCTCGTAAGTTACCTCGGGTAGCCCGCAGTTCTCTGAGCGCCGAAATCCAAATGGGGACCATGGCCAACGAAGCTCAAGAGTATGCTCGATTAGCCTGGTATGAGATGCTACACGGACGACAGATACCTGTCCACGAGATCGACGAGTGCATCAGGACGGTGTCCGGTACTCTAGCGACTGACTGCAAGGCCATTTATGACAGTGTGGTGAGAGTTGCTCGTCCGGATACGGCTGTAACGACCAGAGGTCCGCGATCGAGGCGCTGGCCCTACGTCAAAGCATGAGTGCAGCTACAACCGTACTACGCTGGGTCCACTCGGAAGCGATGATCGCCGACAGACTCACGAAGCTGGAGGCTCCCGCTCTGCAAGTTACCCTGGACTTCTACGTCAGGCAGCAGTGGGCCTTGGTGCAAGACCCGAGCTTCACGTCATCCAAGCGTCGCAAGGTCATGAAGAAGGACACCTTGGACACAATCGACGATGAGGATCGACCTCCTGTGGTGCCCAGCTACAGCGACGAAGACCCAGAGAGTGACTTCGAGGATGAGCAGCGACAGACTCGCTCGAGCATGGCCGCTGCTGTACAGGCCTGCCCCCCCTCTTTCTCAGCTCTGTCTCACTCTGCCAAGCCTCATCAGAAGCTCATTTCAGGTCTTGAGATATTTCACCTACAGTAAGGGGAGCACTGAACCCCCCGTCTCGTAGAAATCAGGTTTTTGTCTAGAACACTAACCAAGGTTAGTAGATGGATTTCTGTACTCATATTCAGTGCTCGAGCTTTCTGTGCGCGGTTTCCATATCGAACTGTTTTGTTTGACTTGGCTCGTGAACGAGCCCCAGACACCTTGCCCCGAGGAAAGAGACACTCTTCCCATTATACACAGTTGAAGTTGATTGTTGATATCATCTTATTATCTCGTTATCTCTCTTCGAGTTAACCTCGGAGGAGAAGGGGGAGGGAGGAGGAGGAGAGGAGGAGGAGGATTAAAGGAGGAGGAGGGAGAGGAGGAGGAGGGGACGAGGGGGAGGAGGAGGAGGAGGAGGAGGAGGAGGAGGAGGAGGAGGAGGAGGAGGAGGAGGAGGAGGAGGAGGAGGAGGAGGAGGAGGAGGATGGGCGAGGGACGAGGGAAGAGGTCTGCAGAAGGATTGACGAGGGAAGGGGGGAGGTGGCGGGAAGAGGGAGGGCGGAGGTTATAAACAAGGGGACAGGCGGAAGAAGGGGGAGGGAACAGGGAGGAGAGAAGAGGGTTCTGGGGAAAAGAGGGGCGACGGATGAATGTCAAGCGTTCCAGCCCCGCCGCCCCTTCTCGTGTCCCGCTTGCTCGGTTTGTGGAACGTTGTGGATGCTGGCGGTGCGCTAACCAAATCTCCAGGGTAGTGCGGGAAGAGAGGGGGGGAATGGTAGGGGGGAGGGCGGTTTGGAGGGAGGGCGGAGAGGAGGATAAGAGGAAGAGCAGGGGGGAGGCGGGGTGGAGGGAAGGGGGAGGCGGTGTGGACGTAGGGGGAAAGCGGTTTGGAGGGAAAGAGGAGGGGGAGAAGAAGGGGAGACGAGGGGGAGGGGTTGGAGGAGGACAGGCGGGGGACGGGAAGGGGAGAGGACGGGTACAGGGGCGGAGAAAAGATGAATGCGGGGGCGGGGGAAGGGGAGAGCGGGTGGGGATGGGGAGAGCAGGGGAGTGTGAGGAGGACACTGGGCGAATGGGAGGGGGGGGGGGGGGACGGGTAAGGGGAGCAGGGCGAAGGGGAGGCAGGGGAAAGAGTCGATGTGCGTGGGATGAGGAGGACGCCCCTTTCTCTTGTCTCGCCCTGCCTTGGGGCCGGACACCCCCCGCCCCGCGCCCCTCGTGGGGGCCCGCTGCGCCGACGCGACGGCGAGGCGTGGCTCCTGCGCCCCTGGTGCAAGACTTGCCCATGGCAGCTGGCGGCGCGCTTCCAGGGAGGGCCGGGGGGAGAGGCGGCGGCAGGGGCAGGCGTCGGGCCCCCTCTCCACGGCCTCGACCGCACGGGGCGCCGCCATGCGGAAGACGCTCGGCGCTGCCTGCGGCAGAGGCGGGGGCCGCGCCGGGGCGGCCGGGCCGGCCAAGCCGCTTCGGGAGGAAGGGAGGGCGCCGCCTGCGGAAGACGCTCGGCGCCGCCTGCGGAACGCGGGGGCCGCGCCAGGCGGCCGGGCCGCCAAGCCGCTCGGGAGGAAGGGAGGGCAGAGGCGGAGGCGGGTGCGCGGCACGGGCGGGGGCCAGGGGGAGCGGGGCGGCTGGCCCACGCCACGCCGCAGCCGACCCCGGCGTGCTGCGGCAGGCGGGCCCGGGCGGCGGGCTCCCCTGCCGAGGGGTGCCGCCGCCGGCGGCGCGCGAGGCGCCGCCAGCCGCCGCGCGGCGGGCAGCGTGCGGCCTCTGCGCGCCGCCCGCGAAGCAGCAGCGGAGCCGGAGGCCCAGGGGGCAGCTGCCAGGGGCAGCTTCGGCCAGGGACCGCACCTCTCTCTCTCTCGCTCCCTCCCTCTCCCTCTCCCTCTCTCCCTCTCTCTCTCTCTGTCTTTATGTGAGGCCACGATCCTCCAGCCCACGCGCAGACCCCCCAGCGGAGAAGGAGGATGCGCCGCATCGCGGGGCTGCTCTCTCGCGACCTGCGGGCCGCGGGCCCCGGCCCAGGTCGGGGGGGAAAACGAGCGTGGCGGCACCTTTCCCGGCCTCCTTGGCGCTGCCGGGGCGGTGGAGGCGCGCAGCACCACGACGCGCTGTTGGGAGAGGGAGGGCGGAGGGCGGAAGAGAATGAGGACGCGCTCGAGTCGGAGAAACGTAAGACTCGAGTAAGCCAGAACTTGGGTTTGCCGACGTTTTTTGACGAGCCCGCCCTGGATTTTGACGATCCAGTTTTCGTGGGATGTCTGCAGCGGGAGCTCGCGTCAAATTTCGGACTGGGTCTCGTCGTTCTCATGATGGCCCCGTCAGGCCAACCCGCATCCCCCGAACCCGAGTCTTACGTCTCCCCGATCGAGGAGCCGCGCCGCGCGGCAGTCCAAGGGGGCAGCGCCCAAGCCAGCCCGTGCAGGACCAGCCGCTCACGAAGGCGTTCCGGACGGCCGGCAGGGGCAGCAGGGTGGAGGAGGTCCGGGCGCTGGAGAAGGGGGAGGTGATGGAGCTCATAGAGGGTCCCAAGGAGGACGCTCCCGCGCGGCCGCCGCGCTTCCTTGTCGCACTCCGATGCAGACCCTCCCTTCGTCGCGTGTCTCATGCTCGGGCTTCCTATTCTTCTCCCGGTCGTCGTCGTCCTCGTTCAGCCCCCATTGTTCCTCCTCTCGTTCCACCTTCCTGTTCATGCCCGTCCTCCCTCCTTCTCTATCCATATTTTCCCTCTTCTCACGTTCCCTCGCTCCCTGTCCTTGTCATCATCTTCCTCCCCTCCCTGGGCTTCGTCCTCCTCCCCCCCCCTTCTCCTCTTCCCTCCTCCCCCCTCCTCCCAAAAACCCCGGACGGACTCCGAACATGCGAAGAATACCCTGCCTCCTTTCCTCTCACCGTCCTCCTCCCCCTCCCCCTCCTCCCCCTCCTCCCCCTCCTCCCCCTCCTCCCCTCTCCTCGTGCGACGGCAGCGACGCCATTGCCGCCGCCGACGACGTCGCCGTCGCCGACGTCGACGAGGACGATGCCGACGACGACAACCCGCGTGCGAACGTGGCTGCGCGGCCAGGAGCAGCACCCGCAGGAGACGCGGCTGAGGGTGCGGGCCCTGAGCGACGGGGCCGCCGGCTGGATCAGCCTGCAGGCCGGCTCCTCCTCGGGATAAGGGGGGTCCTCTCGGAAAGAGCGAGGAGCGAACCCCGAGGACCTCGACTACACAAGTAGGAGTGACCCTTCGCCGGAGTGACCTCTGGTGCGGGCTCGGATGGGTCTCCCGAGCACCGAACGCGAGGCGACAGCAGCGTCTTGCGCGCCTGGGCTTGGCCCCCCCCCGCGGCCGCCCAGAAGTCGCGCACCAAAGGCCACTCTTACCCAGGGTCGCTCCTGCGTGTAGCCGAGAGTCGAGGCTCTCGGACGTGCTGGCACCTTTCTGGGGCTGCTGGGGGGCGTGCTCGTCGCCACGGCCGGAGCCGCCCCGAGATCCTGGCCGGCACGTAAGCCCGGGACAGGTCGAGGGCTCGGTGTGTCCCCCCCGAGCCTAGACTTCTGTCGGGCGTGTCCCCCTACAGGGGGGTTCTCGGCGAAAAATAAATTACTCCGACGGTAGGACCCCACATGAGAATCTGTTTAGATTACCCTTTGCCCTTTCCTCCTCCCCCTGGCGGACACCCTCTCCTCTCGCCCCCTGCACTGCCCTCTCCTCTCGCCCCCTGCATTTCTCTTCCTCCTCCTCTCTCCTCCTCCTCCTCCTCCTCCTCCTCCTCCTCCTTCTCCTCCTCCTCCTCCTCCTCCTCCTCCTCCTCTCGCGCCACCTCCTCCTCGTCGTCGGCCTCCCCCATGCCCCTTCCCTCCTCATCCCCCTGCCTTTTCTCCATGTGCACCTCCCCTTCCCCCTCGTCGGGGCAAGCAAATCCATTTTCCTCAGCGCCGTCGCCGCCTCGGCCAGCGCGCGCGCGTCTGCCGACGGCTAGATCGCGAAGCCGTCGGGACAAACCTTCGGGCTGGGCCGTTGAGACAACCTCGCAGGCCGCTGGGGCGTGGGAGCTAGCCGTTGGGACAACCCCGCGGGCCTCCAGGCGCGCGCCGCGGCGCTCAGGCGGGAGGCAGCATGAAACCCAGCTCTGCCGCGAGCTGCTCCGCCTCAGCCCTGGAGTCCACCGCTTTCTTGTCGAACTCCTCGGAGCGCCTTCCGCAGGGACGCCGGCGGCCCGCGCTCCAGGAACTCTCGCGCGGGCGGCCGCAGGATCAGCATGTTCCGCATGCGCGTGGCGCGGGAGAACATGACGTAGAGGTGCAGCCACCACATATCGTCCGACATGCCCGTGCGGCCAGCGTCCTCATCCCTGGCGCAGTCGATGGTGACGCCCTTGCGCAGCGTCTGGCCCTGCGACAGCGTGGAGGTCAGGTAGGACGCGTGCGTCAGTGTGAATCCCGAGCGGCGCACAGTGTGCGCCCCCGAGCTTTGCCACGTGAGCTCCTGCTCGCTGGGCCTGAACATGAGCAAGCTCCTCGCCCGCGCTTCGGCTTCGCCGTCGTCGGCAGCGCCATCGGCGCCCTGCTGCAGCACCTCGGCGACCTCTTTGTAGATCGGGGACTCCTGGAAGCCGTGCACCTGCAGCCAGATTCCCTGCGGTAGGTAGCGGGGGCGGAAGAGCTGGCCCGGCGCGCACTCCTCGTAGTCCCGCTCGTCGTCTGCGTGAAACTCGAAGGACACGATGGTGGCCCGTTGCTCCTGCACGAGCCCCAACTTCTTCTTCAGCTCCTCCTGCACGGCCGTGAACCGGACCTCCATGCTGACGTGTGCCGGTAAGACGCCGTGGAGGTCCCCCGTCTTGTGCATGTTCGGGACGTTCAGGAGGCGCCGGCCTGCGTCTGGGTCGCCTTGAATCGTGCCGCACTCGTCTACGGCCTGCAGGAAGACGAGGGGGACGCCGAGGCGCCGCGCGTCGCGACGAGCGCGCGGCGCCTCGGCGATTCCCCTCGGTGGTTCCGTTGGGCTGCCTGACACTTCCTCGCAGTTCACTCACAGACGAAGCTCCCGCTTGATATTCCTCCATGTTCAGGCCTCAGGAGCCAGAAAGTGACGACAGTTACAGGTTTGAGGATGACCCGCTCAGATTCAAATGTGATCTGCGGGCCCCATAGGAAGAGGGCTCCCGCCTGAGACCTCCTCACAATTCACTCACAGACGAGGTTCCCGCTTGATACTTCCTCCAAATTCAGACCTGAGGAGCCCAAAAATGACGACAGTTACAGGAATCCGATGACCCCCTCGGATTAGTAACATGATCTGCGGGCCCCATAGGGATGGGGCTCCCGCCTGAGACTTGCTCGCAATTCACTGACAAACGAGGTTCCCGCGTGATACGTCCTCCAAATTCAGACCTGAGGAGCTCAAGAGTGACGACAGTTACAGGAATCCGATGACCCGCTCGGATTAGTAACATGATCTGCGGGCCCCATAGGGAGGGGGCTCCCGCCTGAGACTTCCTCGCAATTCACTCACAGACGAGGCTCCCGCTTGACACTTCCTCCAAATTCAGACCTGAGGAGCCCAAAAGTGACGACAGTTACAGGAATCCAATGACCCGCTCGGATTAGTAACATGATCTGCGGGCCCCATAGGGAGGGGGTTCCCGCCTGAGACTTCCTCACAATTCACTCACAGACGAGGCTCCCTCTTGGTGGATGATGGTGATGGGATGATGACGACGGTGTTTGATGATGATATATGATTGATGATGAAGATGATGATGATGATGATGATGATGATGATGATGATGATGGTGGTGGTGGTGGTGGTGATGATGACGACGTGATGATGATGATGATGGTGGTGATGATGAGTGCTGATTGTGAGTGATCGTGCGATTATGATGGTAAATGGTGGTGATGATGATGGCGACGAAGTGGTGAGTTAGCGAGTAGTGATGATGATGATGATCGTTCGATGCCGATGATGGTGAGTGATCGTGCGATGGTGATGGTGATGCTGATGGTGATGATGAGGATGAGTGGGGAGTGATGGTGATGGTGATGATGATGCGGAGGAGGAAGCAAAGAGGAGCAGAGGAGAGGGAGGAGGACGAGAGATCCTGCGCGGAGGGTGTGCAGAGAAAACAAGAACCCCACTTAGGATGTGGGGAATTATCCCAGTGCGACCCTACCTAGGAGTTGGAGCCCTTAGGAAAGCAGCATTAGTAGTAACAGTAAAGCTAAACTAGCTAAGCTAAAGCTAAGCTAAAGCTAAGCTAGAACTAAGCTGAAGCTAAGCTGAAGCTAAGCTAAAGCTAAGCTAAAGCTAAGCTAAGACTAAGCTAACACTAAGCTAAAGCTAAGCTAAAGCTAAGCTAAAGCTAAGCTAAAGCTATGCTAAAGCTAAGCTAAAGCTAAAGCTAAATATAAGCAAAAGCTAAGCTACATCTAAGCTAAAGCTAAGCTAAAACTAAGCTAAATATAAGCTAAAGCTAAGCTAACGCTAAGCTAAAGCTGAGCTAAAGCTAAGCTGAAGCTAAGCGAAAGCTAAGCCAAAGCTAAGCTAAGGCTAAGCTAAATCTAAGCTACAGCTAAGCTAAAGCTAAGCTAAATCTAAGCTAAAGCCAAGCTGACACTAAGCTGAAGCTGAGCTAAAGCTAAGCTAAAGCTAAGCTAACACTAAGCTGAAGCTAAGCTAAAGCTAAGCTGAAGCTAAGCTAAAGCTAAGCTAAAGCTGAGCTAAAGCTCAGTTAACACTAAGCTAACACTAAGCTAAAGCGAAAGCTAACACTAAGCTGAAGCTGAGCTAAAGCTAAGCTAAAGCTAAGCTAATACTAAACTGAAGCTAAGCTAAAGCTAAGCTAAACCTAAGCTAAAGCTAAGCTAAAGCTAAGCTAAGGCTAAGCTAGCACTAATCTAAAGCTAAACTAAAGCTAAGCTGAAGCTAAGCTAAAGCTAAGCTAAAGCTAAGCTAACACTAAGCTGAAGCTAAGCTAAAGCTAAGCTAAAGCTAAGCTAAGTCTAAGCTAACACTAAGCTAAAGCTACGCTAAAGCTAAGCTACAGCTAAAGCTAAAGCTAAGCTAAAGCTAAAGCTAAGGCTAAAGCTCCCAGGGGACTGGGGGAACCGCGGGGCGGGGACTGGGGGAACCGCCCGGGGCGGTTTCCATTTCCCGGCCCCTTTAGCTAACAGAGTAAGAACCCTTCTAGGCAGAGCCTCGGTAGGGAAAAATCAGAAATGCCACAGAAAGGCCAACAAATATTCAAAAAATAGTCCCCAGACTATTTTTGGACTATTGTTTGATTATTGTTGTGGCATTTTTCATTTTTCGTCGAAAATCCCCCTGTAGGGGGACAGGCCCGACTTAAGCCCAGACCTCCTCGTGTCGCCTGGAGGAGTCACGGCGGACGGCTGTTCAGCGCAGGTTTCGGACTCCAGGGGCCATGGCATTGACAGCCAGATTGCTCCACGTGAGAAGCAGGTCGCAAGCCAGATTGCTCCACATGAGAGCTTCGAGGGTCTATGTGGTGAAAGCGTCATCATCATCATATCAACGGTTGATAGCGTGGACTGCACATTCTGAGATATTGACATGTGGATGTGTCAGCTATGTGTTCCCAGTTATCTAATGGCTTTCGGCCCATCCGACCACTATGCCTGGGCTGTGGGTATGAATCCTATTGGATGTTCGTTGGGATCTCGTGGGAGGCCTCTCGGGGGCCTCTCGGAGGAAGTTTTGAAGCGTCTTGGGGGCGGTTTGGAGGCCTTTCGGAGCCTCTTTTGGGTCTTCTGGGGGCTTCTTGAAGGCATCCTGGGGGCCTCTTGGGGCCTCCTGGGCCCTCTTGGGGCCTCCTGGGCCCTCTTGGGGCCTCCTAGGGGCATCTTAGGGCCAAAGGCTCGGATGCCCAGTGCGTGTTCCCTTTCTTGGGCCCCGTTTTCGTGGGGCGCTCTTGGGTCGTATTGAGCGCCTCTTGGGCCTTCTTGGGCCGTTATGAGGCCGTCATGGGGCCCTCTTGGCGATCTCTTGGGCCGTCGTGGGGTGGTCTTGGGGGCCTCTTGGGCCGTCTTGAAACGTCAGAAAACAGAAACGGCGAGAACGCCAACATGTTTCAAGCACCTAAGAAACAAATGAGGGTTGCCTCTTGATGCCCTCTTGGGAGGCCTCTCGGAGGCCTCTTGGAGGCTTCTTGGGACTTCTGCAGGCCATCTTGCGCAGCTTGGGGCGATCTTTCGGCGCCTCGGGGCCCTCTTGGGCCGTCTTGGGGTCCTCTTGGGGCCCTCTTGGGCCCGTCGTGGGGCCCCCCCTGCGGCTCAAACATTCACGCGCCTCCACGCGTGGGAGCCCCAGGGGCGCGCGAGAAGCCCCAGGAGAAGTCGCCATTTGGGCGCTGGGCCTCTGAAGGCTCCCCAGGGGTGCGGATGGAGGCTTGGAGGGTGAGGGCAAGGGCAAGGACGTCAGGGCATGCCCACGCCGTGCCCCGAGGCACGGCGGCGGATCTGGCGTGAGCTGTGTGTGGCGCAAGGTGTCTAGAGCAAAGCTATGTGTTGCAAGCTACTGTGGCGCAAGATGTGTGGTGCAGCCCGTGTGCCGCAGCATCTGCGGCGCGAGCTGTTCAGTGCAGACTACGTGCTGCGAGCTATTCGCAGTAAGCTATCTGGCGTAAGTTATCCGAGCATTTTCTTTGGGTGGAGGGCAACGGGTGAAATCCGAAATGCCGTTTCGATGGATTGTCGAGGCTTGAATCTGCCAAGGGTGCATCACGAGACGGATTGATTTTTCGAGGCGCCTAAGCCCATACTGATTTCACCCTGAGCCCTCCACCCTCCAGCCTCTTTTGGGTCTTCTGAGGGCTTCTTGGGGGCATCCTGGGGACCTCTTGGGGCCTCCTGGGCCCTCTTGGAGCCTCCTGGGGGCCTCTCAGGGCCCACCCTAAGAAAATGCTCCGGTTGTGTGGCGCCCGCCGGGCGCCCACGGCCGCCCTTCCAGGGCGGAGCCCGGCCGCAGCCGCCCGCGCACGGGGCGCCCGCGAAGCGCCCCACACCCGCTCACCGGGCGAGAAACCTCCTCCTCCTCCCTCCTCCTCCTCCTCCTCCCCCTCCCCCTCCCCTCCCCCTCCTCCTCCTCCTCCTCCCCTTCTCCTCCTCCTCCTCCTCCTCCTCCTCCTCCTCCTCCTCCTCCTCCTCCTCCTCCTCCTGACGGTCGGCCAGCAGCGCCCTGCCTCTCCACATAGAAGGGGCAGAGGGGCGGGGGGACCTCTGCTGCGTCGCGGGCGCCGTCGATGCCCGCGCCCGCCCGGCGCACGCAGCGCGCCCACGAGGAGCCCACAGCCCGCCCACCGGGCGCGAAGCCTCGCCACGCCCAGCCGATCACTGAGCACGCGAAGTAAGACTTGGCATTGCTCGGGCGTGTGCATTTTTTTCTCGGCGAGGACCATCGAGGACCATCCTGGACCATCGAGCAACAATAAGCACGCACGAGGTTTTTGATTGTAAGAATCCCCAAGTGCAGGCACTGTTGCGGGGCATGTCCATGTCAGGTTCCGCCCTCCTGCTCCTCCCGCTCCTCCGCAGCATCCGCTCCCTCCGCATCGTCGTCGTAGTCTTCCTCCTCCTCCTCCTCCTCCTCCTCCTCCTCCTCCTCCTCCTCCTCCTCCTCCTCCTCCATTCCGTGTCCTCACGTTTTTTATGTGTTTTCTTATATATATATATATGTGTGTGTGTGTGTGTGCGTATTCATACTTTCTCCCTGCCGCACCCCGAGACCAGTGTTTAGGGCGGTCTGGATTTGATGCCTGATACGTCCTCACCATTCATGACCCTGAAACTTAAACAGTGGCAACATGTTCGTTCACAGGTGGAGGGCGAGACGCTTTTTCTTAATGTGGCTCCCGCCTTAGCGCCGCGTGCATTCGTTTTAACAATTCGCAAGAGTTTCACGGATTGAGGGCGGCTCTTTTTCAAGATGTGGTTATCTTGTCTTAGCGCCGCGCACATTCGTTTTTAACATGTGCCAGAGTTTGACAGATTGAGAGCGGTTCATTCTCAAGATGTGATTCTCGCCTTCTTCGCGCCGCGCACATTCGTTGTACACATTTGCAAGAGTTGCACGGATTGAGGGCGACCCGATTTCAAAATGTGGCTCTCGCCTTAGCGCCGCGCGCATTCGTTTTAAGCATATGCAAGAGCTTCACGGATGTAGGGCGGCTCTTTTTCAAAATGTAGCTCCCGCCTTAGCGCCGTGCACACTCGTTCATAGCAGTTGCAAGAGGTTCACGGATTCCCAGGATCAAGGTACCAGAAATTGTGTTTTGGAATGATTCCGGGCCTTGCGGGCGCAACACTTACGTTGATTCGCGGTGTTGGGGTTCTGGCACGATTCAGGATCGTCAAAACGCAACAGTCAGGTTGATCCGTGGCGTTGGAATCCCGAGAACAATGTTTAGGCATGTTTCGGTTTTCAAACAATAGTATTCCAACGAGGCAGTTCCCTCTATGGAGATGAACCGATGTAGGGGCCTATGAAGAGGGAGCTTGGAGGGAGGGTTTATTCCAACATCGTTGATGACTCTGGGGTTTTCACTGGTCCTCCTCCTCATCCTCCACCTCCACCCTCCAGCACTCCGACCTCCGCCCTCCAGCATCCGACTTCCCACCTCCACCTCCACCTGCCGACCACCCAGCAGTCCGACTCCAGCATCCCGCTTCCGACTCTCCACTTCCACCTGCACCACCTCGCCTCCAGCGTCCACCAGCTCATGATCACTAAGTCAAGCCAGACGTCCAGTCCCAAAAACGCGAGGGCCAAGGCAAAATGCAGGCGCCTCGAGACTTCGGGGAGGGAGAGTTTGCGGCAGGGTTTTGCCAGGGCGACGACGACGTTCGCAAAACATACCCCGAAATCTTTGGCCGATCTTCGAATCCTCGGTGAATCCGCGATTTTGGGATTGGGGATGTGCTTTTTCGTGGTCACATGACTTAGCACCCCGACCTCGGCAAGCAAGGACTACAAGCACTGAGGGCCCCGGCCACCCCGCGCAGGCCCTCCAGAGCCCCGCTCCTGGCGGAACCGCGCCCTCGCCTCGCCTCGCCTCGCCTCGCCTCCTCCTCCTCCTCCTCCTCCCCTCCTCCTCCTCCTCCTCCTCCTCCTCCTCCTCCTCCTCCTCCTCCTCCTCCTCCTCTCCTTATCCTCCTCGCCGTCTTCTTCCTCTCCTCCCTGTACTCATCGCCTGCTTCTCCCTCTTTCCCACCTCTCCTCCTCCTCCTCTTGCTCCTCCCCCTCCCCGCCTCTTCGTCCTCGTTCAGCTCCGCCCTTCTACATCCCCCCCCTCCCCCCTCCGCCTGCAGCGTCTTCCCCGCCCCGCTCCCCCCTCCTCCACCTGCCCCTGCCTCCCGACCCCTCGCCCCCCGTCTTCTCCCTCGCCCACCCCGGCTCGCGGCCGAGGCGCCGCCCCCGCCCTGCCTGCTCCGCAGTGCGGAGGGGGCGCCAGAGCGGGGCCCGCGGCGTTGGACGCAGCCGTCGCCACGCTGCGGCGAGGCAGTGTCCCGTCGGACCTGAAGCGCAAGGCACTCGATCGAGCCGACGACACGTCATGCGGGATGACGATTAATAAATGACGGGGGGTCGTGTTCACGCGGCGGCGCCCGGGATGACGATCAGAAAAAAACGGCCGCGGGCTTGAAAACGTATTCTTTTAATCGTTTTCCTCCAGTCAGAAAATTGTGCAGAAGTAGCAGGAAACTATGTTTTTAATCGTTCTCTCCCATTTTTTTATTGATCGTCATCCCGCATTAAGAGTGACCCTTCGCCAGAGTGACCTTCGGTGCGGGGCCATCGGTGTCCCCGCGATGGCCGAGCGCGATGCGGTAGCGGCTGCCTGCGCGTTTTGGATGTGGTCACCTTGCGCGCCCGCGCACCAAAGGTCACTCTTGCCCAGGGTCGCCCCTGCGTGTAGCCCATTGAGGGACAACATCGCGCCGCGAGCAAATCGGGGCGGGATTGATTTTGTTGTCCCGTTCGGCTTCTGGGGGCCCTTGGCAGACCCTGGGGCCGCCCAGGCACGACTCGGGGATGAAGAGCCGATGCCGGGGCAGGGGTCGGGACCTCCTGGAGGGCAACGTCGCACCACAGAATCAGGACGCAGTTGGCCTGGGGAGGTGGAGCGAGAAGGATGCACGAAGCGGGTCGGCTGGCGCGCAGGGGAACAACGTCAAGGCGTGGTCCCCGTACTACAAGGTGTTGAAGGCACGCCGCTCGGGTCCGCCTCACCGCCGTCCGCTGCCGCCTCGTGCCCGTCGCCCCCCCCCGTCGTCCTCTTCCTCAGCCGCCTCGTCATCGCCCTCTTCTGCCCTCTCCGCCTCCTCCTGCTCTACGTGTACACCCGCTGACATGATTGCACGAGGGCGCGGAGAATGAGCAGCCTGTGCATGCAGACGGGAGTGCCGTCGTCTCACCCGGGCGCCCGACCGGGCCCCCAGGCCGGGCCGATCCACGACTCCAAGGAGGCGGACGGCGCCAAGGCGCTCTCCGGCTGCCGTCAGGGGTGCTCGTCGCCGTCGTCTCGGCATGAAGGAAGCGGCTCCTGGAGGAGAGGGGACTTGCAGAGTTTCGCTTTTTTTACGGGCTCCCCTCACAGCCCTCCAAAGGCCCTGGGACAATCCCAACACGACCCATGAGGATGAAGAGCAGGTCCTGGGCAAGCCCCCGATGTCCAGGACTCCCTCTCACCGGAACCCCATCCCCATCGTGCCAGGTCGTCGTTCGTCGCCCCCGCCTGCACCGCAGCGCCGGCAGGAACGGCGGCACGGCCCGCCTCGATGCTTCCCCTCCCCTCCCCTCGAGTCAGACGAGCGGGGGGAATAGAAGAAGGCAGCAGGTCTCGGCCCCACCCCGCCGGGCGCCCGTCCGCGATACGCTTCGGCGCTGCGCGGGAGTCGCCAGAGGGATCGGCGTGATAGAGCCCCGCTGCCTGTCGGCAGCAGCGCCACCCGTGTACAGGCACCTTCGGGAGAGTGCTGCGGCAGCGGCGGCCCGGGCGCCGAAGGACAGCACGGGTGCAGCGGGCGGCGGCAGCAGCCGTGGGAGCAGCGCGGGCAAGGAGAAAATCATGAGAGGGGTAGGGGACGAGTCTGCTGCGCATGTGCAGACAACCCGCACAGGAAGGATGGGCAACTCTCCCAAGGGTGCCCCTGCATCCTTGCCTCCTCGGTCCATCCTTCGCCGCTTTCGCTGGTCGCGCCCCGCTCGAAAAGCTTCGCAATGGGCGCCCAAGGCCCTTGCATCCTTATCGCGCATCCTTACTATATTGGTTGAATGTAAGAATGACCAAGACACAGCCCCCTTCCTGGTGGAGCTTGCCTGCACTCACACACCGGGACTACCTATAGAGGGCGCAGGCCCGGTAATGCTGTATGGTCTCGTTGCGGTTGCTGTGGCCCCGCCCTGCAGCGCCCTCGCGGTGTTCCGCGCAGTCGACGGCATCGGGGATCCGCTAGAAGACCGACGACGACGACGACGACGACGACGACGACGACGTCGACGACGACGACGACGACCCCCAGGCGCTGCGAGACACCGTCGCAGGCGAGAGCCTTGAGCTCTTGGAGGGCCCCGAGCTCCAGGGCTCCGGGGCCGTGCGAATGAAGGCGCGCGCGGAGAAGGACCCGGCTTTATCACCGACTCGCTGCCGTTTTTGTCGGCGCCAGGGGCCCCCATCGGCTTCGGCACCGCAGAGCACTCACTGTAGATAGTTTGATCACGGAGGATGCGCTTTTGCGCTGTAGCGCTGCAGCTTGCTCACGATCCCGATCGCCGCCATCTTTTGTTGTTGCCCCCCCTCACTCTTACTCATGCTGCCAGCCGCTGTTGGAGGGAGGGAGAGGGGAGGGCATCGTCGCAGCGCTGGGCACAGGCGGCAGCAACCTTATCCATAAGCACCGCCTGGAGAATCGAGCTTCGGGAGCCTCGGCGGGCGGTGGGTTTGGGTACATTCGGGCCCCGGGGAGGGGCAGCTATGCCCATATCCACTGTCTGCCGAGGCCCTCGAAGCTAGAATCCCCTGGGCGGTGGTTATGGATAAGTCCCCGCGTCGCATCCTGAGGGGTCGTGCGCACCGACATCTGTCCGTCCCCGCGGAGTGCCCACCACTCCCCATGGGCCCGAGGAAGGACTCCAGAAGCCCCAGAAGCTGACGGTGCACTGGTCCGCCCTCCAGACGTCATTGTCAGGGCCACCAAATGGTACCACGATCACACGTGCATGTGGTGAGTCAGCGAGGATTCGGGGTGACTGTGCGGTTTTCTCTTGGGTCGTTTCCCGAGGATGCCTGGGGCGACGGGGGCCTGCAGGATCCCGAAACGGCGCGGTGACAGACCTTGCGGTGAGGGCTTTGGGGATATTGAGGTCACCGCACGGTCTGTCCCGCACCATTTGGGGACCCGCAGAATTCACCAGGACCCCTGACGTCGTGCTTTTTCGCATCTCAGGTTCCCAGAGGTCTCGACCTCTTCGTTCCTCGGGGCAGGCGGTTCCTTTTCGTCATGGGTCTTTCTTAGACGGTCCAGGGTCCTGGCATCAAGGAGCCTCAGAGGGCGAGCATTGCCCGTGGAGTCGGGTGTTGCTGGTGCCGCTCGGGACCCGACGGTCTGAAACTGGAGCAGGAGCTGGAACAGGGCGGGAGCAGGAGGAGCAGGAGCAGGAGGAGAAGGGGAAGCTTGGCATGACTGCCTCCACGACAGGGCTTTGGAAGTCCCAGGTTTGTTTCTTCTCTCACCGCCCTCGAGGGTTCATTGACTCCCGCGACTGCGTTTGTTCAGCGTTGGAGCGGGCCGAGCGCACACGGGGAGCTGTTTCTAGAAGGCGGAGGAGGAGGAGGAGGAGGGAGGAGGAGGAGGGAGGAGGAGGAGGAGGAGGAGGGAGGAAGAGGAGGAGGAGGAGGAGGAGGAAGAGGATGAAGAGGATGAAAGAGGATGAAGAGGAGGAGGAGGAGAGGAGGAGGAGGAGGGGAGGAGGAGGAGGAGGAGGGAGGAGGAGGAGGAGGAGGAGGAGGAGGGAGGAGGAGGAGGAGGAGAGGAGGGAGGAGGAGGAGGAGGAGGAGAGGAGGAGGAGGAGGAGGAGGAGGAGGAGGAGGAGGAGGGGGAGGAGGAGGGAGGAGGAACAGCCGCAATTGGAGAAGGGGACAGGGGCACTTTACTGCCCTGGGGGTCCTTACCCACCCCCCTTCTGCGTGAAGGCACCAGGGAGCGTGGCCGCCGAGAACAGGCCAGAATTGGACCGGGTGTTGCGATAACGTGCCGGGAGAAAGAGGGGGTGGAGTACTGGATCGGCTACGCGTAAGAGTGACCCTGGGCAAGAGTGACCTTTGGTGCGCGGATTGAGGGGGGGGGAGGGGGCCAAAGCCAGGCGCGCAAGCCGCCGCTGCAGCAACGCGCTCAGCGATGGGGGGCCCCCCAATTGGGCCCGCACCAAAGGTCACTCCCGCGAGAGGTCACTCTTACGTCTAGTCGGCTGGAGCCCTCAGGACAACGTGGTTGGCTGGGTCGTCATCAAGGACGCCGACGGGACAAGGCCCTTGGCGCAGCCGCGCGGGACCTGGTAGGTCGAGAAGGGCCTGCGTACCCACCTCGTTTGCACTCGTGAGGGGAGATCAGATCGGGGCGCACGCGGGGAAGGCTCGGATGGACGGCAGCGGGGGGGGGTAATGAACGTATTGGGGGGTCGAGGATTGCAGGAGAGAGGCCCCACAGGGGGCCTGAATTGCACCAGTGATGGTGGTGGCGGTGGTGGTGGTGGTGGTGGTGGTGGTGGTGGTGGTGGTGAGGAGGAGGAGGAGGAGGAGGAGGAGGAGGAGGAGGAGGAGAAGGAGTAGGAATAGCACCAGGAGGAGGAGGAGGAGAGGAGGAGGAGGAGGAGGAGGAGGAGGAGGAGGAGGAAGAGCACCAGGAGGAGGAGAGGAGGAGGAGGAGGAGGAGGAGGAGGAGGAGGGAGGAGGAGGAGGCGGAAGGAGGAGGAGGAGGAGGAGGAGGAGGAGGAGGAGGAGGAGGAGGAAGAGGGGGAGGAGGCAGATGTGGACAGTTTTGGTGACGGCCCCCCCGCCGACGAGCACCCGACAGGCGCAGGAAGCCCATCCGCAGGAGAGTTACCACGGCGGTGGCGCCGGCGACGGCGACGGCGACGACGGCGCGGCCGCGCTGCCGCGGCGGGGGCGCCGCCCGCCCAGGGGCCGTGCGCGCCCCGAGGTTCTGCGGCAGCCCCTCGTGAAGCGGCGCGGCTGCGGCGTGGCCCCACCGCAGGTCGGGGCGCGCCCGCGCGCGCGCGCGGCTGCGCCGGGGCGGGCGCGAGGGGCCTCCTCCTCCTCCTCCTGCTGCTCCTCCTCCGCTTCCTCCTCCTCCTCCTCCTCCTCCTGCTCCTCCTCCTCCTGCTGCTCCTGCTCCTCCTCCTCCTCCTGCTCCTCCTCCCCTCCTCCTCCTCCTCGTCCTCCTCCCTTCTCCCCCTCCTCGTCCTCCTCCTCCTCCTCCTCCTCCTCCTCCTCCTCCTCCTCCTCCACGGCCTTTTGTTCCAAGGGGCTTGTGTTGCTGGTCGTGGATGCCTGGGACGTTCTGCTGCACGTGCGGGGCCTCTGGGCGGCTGCTCGTCGCCACCGGCTAGGTTCTCTGCGAGACGCCGTCAGGACGCCCCCCCCACAGAGGTCCAGGGGTCGGTTCCGGCCGCCTCGGGGCCCTCTTGGGCCCTCTTGGGGACTTGCTGGGGCGGTCTTGGTGACCCTGGGCGGTCGGGGAAGCCCGAAAAGGGGAATAACGTTGAAATCCATCGAAGCCCATTGGCAAATCCATGATTTGGGCACTTCGGGGCCGTCTTAAGGCAACATGCTGCGTATTAGGGCCTTATTGGATGGTATCGGCAGACCTACAGGTCTATACATATATGTTCATATATATATACGCACATGCATACAAATATGTAGTTGATCATATATGGATATGTGGAGGTTCATGTAAACATACACAGGTGTATACATGCATACAATTATACATAACCTGATGTGTTCATACACATATATTTGTATATATGTATGTCTGCGTACACCTGTACAGCTACACACTTCATCATGAGAACAACCATACGGTGAAGCACAAACCGACATCATCATGTGTGTTTGCAGTTGTAAACATGGGCTTGGATGTGTGAAGATGGGGTCCGCGACGGGGATCATATAAACACCTAGCTGCAATTCAAATTTCCAGATCGTCACATACACGTTTGTACACACATTTGTATATGTATGTATGGATATAAACATCTGTATGTTTGTATATGTACAGATAGATACTCGCATGCTTGCCGTATGCATTTGCAGTTAGCGGAGGGGGGAAGTGAGATCCGTAGATAGGGAGATCGTCAGACGGGTCGCGGCATCGTTTATCTACAGGATGCGAACCCGATCCGACGTCAGTGTTCACAGGAAGTTGCACCCATCCCCCGCAACCATCTTACCGTCCGAAGGGTTGTCTTATCGACATTTGGTATTTGCACGAGCGGTGTACATTGTGTGTCATGCAGCGGTGAAGCACGAGCTTCCCTGTCTTTGCTCGTGCGCATTGGGTTTCAATATTGTCAGGGCTCCACTCTCAGGCCGCTCATTTTGGCCCGCACAGTCTGGTCCCACGCTGTGAGGCGGCACGCGACGGCGATGCTGAAATGCACGCACACGCACACAGACACACACACACACACACGTCGCCGAGGCGCGGGCAGACCTCCAACCCAGGAGCGTCGCTTGATCGGGAGGGGAGGGCGACGGGAGGTAACGAGGATAGGGAGGAGGAGGATGAGCCACAGTGCAAAGGGAGGGGGGGGTCAGGGAGAAATATGCAGGAGGAGTACGAGCAGACTGAGAAAGCGGATGAAGATGAGGAAGTAGAAGGCGAGAAGAATGAGGGGGAGAGGTAGGAGGAATATGCAGGGGGCAAGATAAGGGCGAGAGGGTGGCGGTGTATGGGGGGTGGGGTAACAGGTTCGGCAGGATAGAAGCAATGGCGGGAGAAAAATAATAATAATAATAATAATCAGAGAGCGGGGAGAGGAAGAAGCTGTAGCAAAAGAAACAAGAGCAGGATAATCCCTTCTTGGGGAGTCCTCTGGGGCCCCTTCTTGGGGACGCAGGGCGGCCACAGTCGGAGCGTGCTCATGTTCGTGTTGTTGATGATCTCTTCATTCACGCCCCTCGTATTGTCCTCGCCTGGTGTGCTGGTTTCGGCTACGACCTGCCAATTCCGTTGTCACCCGACCGATAGACAGACCGAGGAGGAGGGAGCCGAGGAAGATGAGAGCAGCAGTAGCAGCAGGAGCGGAGGGTGAGCCGCGTCCGCGCGCGCGTGGCGTCTCGGCCCCCCGAGCGGCCAGTCGCCAGTTTGGTTGCGCGCGCGCGCCCCCCGTCGTCGCCAAGCGGCCGCGCCGCTCACCGCGCAGGAGGCGCGCGCGTGTGGGGGGGGTGGAGCGGAGAGGGGGGAGAGGGGAGAGGGGGTGGAATCACGGCGGCATCATGTGATAGGCAAGGTGTTTTTTTTCCGCTGGCCTCGCTCGACGATGGGACCATTGAGAGGTACTGGAGCACCCGTGCACACGCCTGAGCCTCGAGCATCAGAGGGGGTGGGAGACGCGCGAGGGGGGGGCGAGGAAAGAGAGGAGGGGTGGGGCGGTGATGGGAGGAGCCGCGCCCCGCTTCGCAGGAGGCGTGTGCGCGGGGGGTGGGGGATGCGGTTGGGAGGAGCAGTGGGGACGAGGGAGAGAGGAGGGGGGATAGGGGAAGAGGGATGGGAGGGGCGGAAGGAGGGCAAGCTAGGTGCGCTCGCGCCACATCTCACATCCTACCCATCATGCCCGCCCCTTCCCCCTTGCGCTGAACTATGCTCCGTAGGCCGACTGGGATGGCCCAGAGGATTCTGATGCTCAAATGGCGGTTGCACGATTTGATCTACCAGTTGCTTCGCAAGTGGAAAGGGGTGCTTCCTGGTACATCGGAGGATGGGGAGCAGGAGGCGGTTGGACAGAAGGCGGATGAGGGAGGGGGACGGGGGGCGGTGCACGCAACGGGGAGCAGAGGGGGGGGGGCCGCAAAAGAATATAGGAACCCTGCCCAGCATTTGGCGTTATACCACGCCTCAACGCGCGCCAGAGGGCACGGTGGCGGCAGGGGAAGGGAGCAGCGAGAGCGGGTACGGGACCAGGAGAAAGGCCGGGGAAAGGAAGCGGGAGAGCAGGAGAATGATGATGAGGAGCCAGAGAAACAGGAGCACGTGGAGGAGCAGGTGGAGGTGGAGAAGGGGGAACGGGGAGAAGGAGGAGGAGGAGGTCCACGATAACAGCTCGCGCCACTGCACCCCAATGCCACCAGCCCTGAGCCTTGAGGAAACAGGAAGAATGAGGAACAGGAGGAGGAGGAGGAGGAGGAGGAGGAGGAGGAGGAGGAGGAGGAGAAGAAGAGCTCCCGTGTAGCGGGAGCTATGACCACAGAGCGCCGGCGCGAGACAGACCCGCGCCGCTGCCAGGAGGAGGAGGAGGCGGAGGAGGAGGAGGAGGAGGAGGAGGAGGAGGAGGAGGCGGAGGTGGAGGAGGAGGAGGAGGAGGAGGCGGAGGTGGAGAAGGGGGAATGCGGAGGAGGAGGAGGAGGAGGAGGAGGAGGAGGAGGAGGAGGAAGCATGGGCGCAGGAGGTGGGGGGGGGGGGGGGGGCACACCCACCCCCCATCAATTCCTCTCCCCGTCGTCCTGCCCGTCTCTCCTCCACTTCCCGCTCCTTCCTCGGCTCCCACCGCGCCCGCTCCGGGCGGGGGCAGGAGCCAGGGGGGCGAGCGGGGGGGGGTCCTGGCCAAGCAGGCGGCGCCAAGGCTCGAGGCCAAAAAAAAACCTCCGCGGCGCGGCTCGGCGGCTGGGGGGTCGGAGGGGCAGCTCCCCTCGACCCCGTCGTCCTCGCTCGCCTCCTCCTCTGCTTGCTCCGCCTCGGCTCCTCCTCGTTCTTGTCCTCCTCCCCTCTCCTCCTCGCGTGCCGCTCCTGCGGAGGAGCAGCGCCTCCTCTTCCGCGTCCTTCTCTTGGCATACCTCGTCCTTATGACTAGCTCCCATGTGTCGAATCCCGAGACGGGTCGGTAGGGCGGGCCGGGCGTCTCGCCTGATATTTTCCGCATTCTATTTGATCCTGAAATTTGACATGTGCAAGAGCTTCACGGATGGAGGGCGGGTCGTTTTCAACATGTGATTCTCGGCTTAGTGCCGCGCGCATTTCGTGTCACAAGTTTGCAGGAGCTGCATGGATAGAGGGTGGGCTGTTTTCAAATGTGACTCTCGCCTGAGCACCTCGCACATTCGTCCTAACAGTTCACAGTAGCTTCAAGGATGCTTATGGCTGGCGTCCCAGACATTGCGTTTTGGTACGACTCAGGATGGTTTGGGCGCGACAGTCACATTGGTTCGCGGTGTTGACGTCCCAGAACTGGCGTTCTGGCACGATTGGGGACCGCCAGGTCGTAACAGTAACGCTGATTCGCGGCGTTGAAGTCCCAGGAATGGTGCTTTAGTTCGGTTGGAAGTTTGCAAACGGTTGTCTTCCAACGGGGCTCTTCCCGCAGTGATGACATTTTCTTATAGGAGCCTCTGGGGAGGGAGCTTTGAGGGAGGGTTTATGGCAACATCTTTGATGCGCCTTGGGTTTACACTGGTCCTCCTCTAAGGCTCGAGCACCTGCTCGTTCAATCACTTGCCGGGCGCGCGTGCGCCCTGTCCGCCCGTGGGCGCCTATGTAGGATGGTGCTGGCGGATCGGCTGGCTTGTCTGCGACGCCAGGTCGACGCGGGCACCTCGGCCCGCATTGCCTTCTCCCCCGGCTCAGCTGGCATGGGCAAGTTGAAGGTGTTCCTGGAGCACTCCGGGCTCCTCACCAGCTTGTCCTCTCGGGAGTTGTTGCTGTCTTCCATGGACCTGCTGGCGCAGGCGGAGGTGCAGCGCGGCGCGGTGGACCGCGGCCACAAGCCCGTGAGCACGAACGTGTCTGCGGTGTCGCTATGGTTCCTTCCTCTCCTGCCTACCGAAGGCTTAACCGAGCGGGTGGACATCCTTCTGCGAATGACCGTAACGATGACCCTGGTATTGGTGATGCCGATGATGGAACTGATGGCCGTCGCGGCCGTGGTGATCCATGCTTTAAAGGTCAAGCTCCGCGGGCTGCTGGTTTTCAGGGTGGTGGCGGTTGCTATGTGGCGCCTCCTCGCGACGCTGTGCTTCATAAGCGTGGTGCGGGGCTTCAAGAGCGAGTCGCGAAATGTTCTCGTGGACGGTTTCTCCTAATGGTGAAATAAGCGTTTTAATGGTGAAATAGAAATCTTAATGGTGAAATAGAATTTCTTAATGGTGAAATAGAATTTCTTAATGGTGAAATAGAATTTCTTAATGGTGAAATAGAATACCTTAATGGTGAAATAAAATACCTTAATGGTGAAATAAAATACACCACGTAAACCGCGACCCACCCCACGGCGCTCCGGCGCCGCTCCAGCGGCGCACGCAAACACCACGCAAAAACACCACGCAAAGACTCCCCGCTCCAGCGGCGCACGCAAACACCACGCAAAAACACCACGCAAAGACTCCCCGCTCCAGCGGCGCACGCAAACACCACGCAAAAACACCACGCAAAGACGCGCCGCTCCAGCGGCGCACGCAAACACCACGCAAAAACACCACGTAAACCGCGACCCGCCCCACGGCGCTCCGGCGCCGCTCCAGCGGCGCACGCAAACACCACGCAAAAACACCACGTAAACCGCGACCCGCCCCACGGCGCTCCGGCGCCGCTCCAGCGGCGCACGCAAACACCACGCAAAAACACCACGTAAACCGCGACCCGCCCCACGGCGCTCTGGCGCCGCTCCAGCGGCGCACGCAAACACCACGCAAAAACACCACGTAAACCGCGACCCGCCCCACGGCGTTCCGGCGCCGCTCCAGCGGTGCACGCAAACACAACGCAAAAACACCACGCAAAAACACCACGCAAAAACACCACGTAAACCGCGACCTGCCCCACTGCGCTCCTGGGGTGCTGCAGCGGCGCTGCAGCGGGCTGCAGCGTCGCTCCAGCTGCGCTCCTGCGCCGCTCCAGCGGCGCAGGAGCGCAGCTGGAGCGCCGCCCCAGCGGCGCACAAATACACCACGCAAAAACACCACGCAAAAACACCACGCAGAAAAACACGCCGCGTGAACCGCGACCTGCCCCACTGCGTCCCCGCGCCGCCCCAGCGGCGCACAAATACACTACGCAAATACACCACGCAAAAACACCACGCAAAAACACACCACGTGAACCGCGACCTGTCCCACGGCGCTCCGGCGCCGCCACAGCGGTGCAAAAAAACACCACGCAAAAACACCACGCAAAAGCACCACGTGAACCGCGACCTTCCCCACTGCGTCCCCGCGCCGCCCCAGCGGCGCACAAAAACACCACGCAAATACACCACGCAAAAACACCACGCAGAACAAAAAAACACGCCGCGTGAACCGCGACCTGCCCCACTGCGTCCCCGCGCCGCCCCAGCGGCGCACAAATACACTACGCAAAACACCACGCAAAAACACACCACGTGAACCGCGACCTGCCCCACTGCGTCCCCGCGCCGCCCCAGCGGCGCACAAAAACACCACGCAAATACACCACGCAAAAACACCACGCAGAAAAACACGCCGCGTGAACCGCGACCTGCCCCACTGCGTCCCCGCGCCGCCCCAGCGGCGCACAAAACACACGCAAATACACCACGCAAAAACACCACGCAAAAACACCACGCCGCGTGAACCGCGACCTGCCCCACTGCGTCCCCGCGCCGCCCCAGCGGCGCACAAATACACTACGCAAATACACCACGCAAAAACACCACGCAAAAACACACCACGTGAACCGCGACCTGTCCCACGGCGCTCCGGCGCCGCCACAGCGGTGCAAAAAAACACCACGCAAAAACACCACGCAAAAGCACCAAGTGAACCGCGACCTTCCCCACTGCGTCCCCGCGCCGCCCCAGCGGCGCACAAAAACACCACGCAAATACACTACGCAAAAACACCACGCAGAACAAAAACACGCCGCGTGAACCGCGACCTGCCCCACTGCGTCCCCGCGCCGCCCCAGCGGCGCACAAATACACTACGCAAATACACCACGCAAAAACACCACGCAAAAACACACCACGTGAACCGCGACCTGCCCCACTGCGTCCCCGCGCCGCCCCAGCGGCGCACAAAAACACCACGCAAACACACCGCGCAAAAACACCACGCAAAACCGCTACGTGGTGTTTTTGCGTGGTGTTTTTGCGTGGTGTATTTGCGTGATGTCTAATTCACCCTCCAGCGTTCGCGTGGTGTTTTTGCGTAGTGTTTTTGCGTGGTGTATTTGCGTGGTGTTTTTGCGTGGTGTCTGATTTCACCATTAGGATGAACTCTCGTTCTCGTGCGCATGGCGGAAGTATCTCATGCGTGGTGTGCAGATAGTATTCACGCACGCGGTGCGGATATTCCTGGTCGCGTGAATGCTTATATGTTGGTCTTCTTCAGGAGCGTAGTGCGGATCTTCCGCCGGAGCGTGGTGCGGAGTTTCCTGGTTGGGGTCTTCGTGAGGTTAGTGCGGATCTTCCTCATGAGCTTGCGGATCGTCACGGTCGTGGGGGTTCCTTCATGAGCTTGGCGCGGTTTCTCTTCCTGGGCGTGGTGCGGATCTCATGTATGAGCTTTGTGTGGATATGTTTCAAGAGTGTGTTGACGATGTTTTTCAGCAGCATGGTGCGGAGATTCCTGGCCGTTCGGAGCTCCTTCATGAGCGTGGTGATGCTATTCTTCCTGAGCGTGGTACGGATATTCTTCCCGGTCGTTGCGGCAAATATTCTTCGGGAGCGGAGCGATAATCTCTTTCATGAGCGTGTTGCGGATTTTCCTGGAGGTGCGGATCTTCTCCATGCGCATGCTGATCTTCTGCTCGAGCGTGATGCCGAAGTGTCTGGTGACAACGATCAGTCTGTCGACATTTACGCCATGATGTAGGTGGCTGATGCCTTTATGCCGAACGCGGCGTTGAAGCGGCATCACCCGAGCTTCAGCGACCCGTCAGAGCCAATGGTCTCGCACTGCGTGGCGATGAGCAAAGTGCTGCCTGAGCTCAAGGGTCGCTTCAAGGGTTAGTGGGATGTGCTGTCCGTGGCGCTCCCGTCGAGGCGAGAGGCGTCGCAGCGGCAGCCGTGCTCGACTGGCCCCGGGTAGTCGGGCGCAGTTCTCGGTCGACACCGGGGTTCGGCGATGGCTCCGGGCAGTCTTGACAAACTCGTCGAGAGCAGTTGAGGCGTCATTATGGAGGCGCTGAGGGCCCGCTTGTCGGAGCAAGCCTTGATGCTGTCGTTTGCGGTTTGTTTGCCTTGTTTCGTTTTGCCCCCTCGTTCCGTCGATCGCCTCCCCCTGTCGTTTCTCTGCCCCTCGCATTGTCGTGTCTGCGCTTTGGGCCCGGCGTTGCTTCCCCCTCGGCCTCGCATTCCGACGTGCTCCGATCCCTCGTTCCCTCGTCGCCCTCCAAGGTCAGCCCCAGAAACAACTTCAAACAGTCGTGGCGCTTTTGCGGACAACAAAAAACACTCATCCTCCTCCCCCTCTTCCTCCTACTTGCCCTGATCCACTTCCTCCTCCCCCCCAGCCGCCATAGCTCAGCTCGCCCTCGACGGCTAGGAGACGACACTCGTTTCGCACCCTGTGTAGGCTCAGGTCCCCTCCTTCGCAGATGATCTCTCCTCCTCTTCCTCAGGGCGGCGGGGGCTGAGGTGTGGGTAGGGGGCAAGCAATTTCATTGGTCCCATCGAGTGCAGTTGTGGTCGCGCCACAGCTTGTATTTCTGCGCTCGGTGCGGGTGCACAGCCACGACCGATTCCCGACACTTGCTGGGAGATTGCGCCGAGGCAACCAGCAAAGGGCGCGAAAACTTGTCGCGGATCCAGAAGGGGCTGCACCCAGGTAGGCGCGCCAGGGCGGCGGCTGCTGCCTGCGACCTGGGGCGAGTGCAAAGAGAGGAGGTTCTCCGACACACCCCTGGTCTGCTGCGTCCGTCACGTTCGGACTTTCCGTCGGTAGGGTCCCACCTCCTGTGGGTGTCAGGCAAGTCCGAGGCAACTCCTCCTCGTCCTCCTCCTCCTCCTTCTCCTCCTCCTCCCGTAGCCACTCTCGGCTCATTTCCCAGCGGGCCCTCAGCACGTTGCGGCTGGCTGCCCGCGGGGATTATCCCAGGCACGACGGGGCCTGACGACCGATAGGCGCAGACGGCGGGGCTGCCAGTCGCCATGGTGGCCTGCGGGGCGGCGTTGGCGGCCATCGTCCTCGGCCCCACGGGGAGGCGAGCCGGTGGTTGCGGCAGTTGCGGCCGTTGCCCGTGGCGCCGTGGGGCCAGAGGGCTGCCAGCTCGGCAAGGGCACTGGCGCGGAGCAAGAGGTCGAAGTGCCCGATGGGCTGCAGGGGATTGGGGCAGACATGGGCGTGTTGGGGGTCCCTGAGGCGAAGGCTGGCCTCCGCGGCGCTGGTCAGCACGACCTCGCGAGTTGCCTCGGCAGGCACAGCGAGATGGGCAACGGAGTCGCCCGCAAGGACGTCACGCTGCAAGCGCAAATATCTTCGGGGCTGGCGGCCAGAGAGCACGCCTCGGACTCCGCCTAGGGGCAGCTAGCAGAGGGCGACACAACGAGCAAGACGGAGACCAGCGAGGACTACCTTGGGCAGACCGCGGCGAGCATTAACGACCTTCCGCTGGCCGAGGGCGATCAGGAGAGCAGGAAGGGCAACCATGAGAGCAGCAAGGGCAATCAGGGCGTCGTGGAGGCCGTCTTGGGACCATCTTGGAGGTACTGGCGCGATGGTTCGGCCACTCGGGTGCCTTTTGGGGCCCTCTTGGCCCGTTTTGGACCGTTCTTGGGCCCGAACAGGTCACGCGAGAAGACGAGAGAAGCCCCAGGGAACACGCGGAAAACCCAAGAAGATTTGGCAACATGGGTTCCAGGTCATTTCAAAACTTCTCAGGGGCGCTAAGGGATTAGGCAAAGGACTTGAGGACACGCCCACTTCGTGCTCAGCGGCACGGTGGCGGATTTGGGCCATCCTTTCTCAGGTGAGAGGGGGGCTCGTGGGAGGGGCCGCTGCGCTGTGTCGGCACCGCAGCAGATAGCGCAGACCTTCGTCGGAGATGTTTCAAGAAGCTCCCTTGGACGAGGATTGAAGCGCGTTGCCCTGCTGCCAAGGCACCATGTTTCCAGGTAGACAGGGCAGCGGTGTCGGGTCCGCCGCTTCGCGCTCGCCGTCGCCGCCCCGTCGCCGCCCTGCCGCCGCCTGGGCTCCGGTGTCGGGTCCCCTGCCTTGGGTTCGCCGTCGCCGCCCCGTCGCCGCCCTGTCGCCGCCGCCGCGCTGCACCCCGCCATGTTGCATCCAAATCCTTGGCATCGCTCGGACGTGTGAATTTTTCCCTCGGCGAGGACCATCGAGAAGCATCTTTGATCATTTGGCGAAAAAACCACGCACGAAACCGAAAAAAACACAGGAAATGGACGTCCGAGCGATGGCCAGAGTCGTTGCAGTCAAACAGGATGCAACCGTTCAATCGAATCGACTGCAATCGCTTCCAAAGGCCTGGTTGCGGCCCCGTTAGCAGCTCCAGTCGAGCCCGTCGCCGCCGCCTCGCTGCAGCCCCCACCCCATTTCGCATTGTACTCTTCCATCGCATTGCATTACGTTGCAACCGCATTGCAGTGCACTCGCTTTGCAATCGCGTTGCAATCGCACTGCGTTGCACCTACTTGATCGATTTGCATTGCGCTGCATTTCGTTACGTCGCAATGCGTTGCTCTGCATTGCACTGCGTTGTCTTGCGTCGCCTTGCTTGCAGTGCTGCCCATTGCGTCGCACTGCAGTGCGTTGCTGTGCACTGCGTCGTGTTGCTTTGCGTTGCATTGCTTTGTCGCCATCCGTCGCCGCCGTCCGTCGCCGCTGCGTCGGCGCTGCGTCTGCGATTCGCTGTCGGTCGCCGCGCTTGTTGTCGCCGTCGCCGCCCATCGTCGCCGTCCGTCGCCGCTGCTTCTGCGCTTGGCTGTCGGTCGCCGCGTTTGTTGTCGCCGTCGCCGCCGTCGCCACCGTCCGTCGCCGCTGCTTACACCACATAGCTTGCACACCACGTAGATTCTCTTTCTTAAAGAGTACCCCCCGGATTTAATCGCCCCCCGTTTCGCATTGCAATTTACATACGATTCTGCCCCATCGTCCATTCGAAATATGACTTCGTACCATCCCAGCCAAGCCCGCATCGACCCTCACCTCGCCATCTGCGAAAATCCGTGTTGTGAAACCATGCGTTTGTTTGAAAATTTGTTTGGGAGACTCGATTTTGAAATCCCTGCGAAACGTAAGCTTTTTGAAGGATGTCGGCATGCGCCCCCGACGACGCGCGCGCGCCCTCCGTCCCGTTTTCGCAAGGGTTGTTTTTGAAACTGCGGATTTTTGATGAACGAGTGCGCGCGCATAGTTGATAAACGAGTGCGCGCTCATAGTTTTTGCAGAAGACGGGGGGTGTCGACACCGGCCTGGCTGGGATGTTATGAGTTCGAATTCAGGGTGGACGATGCGACACAATTAGATGTAAATTGCAATACGAAAAACGGGCACACATTGTTCATGTATAATGATACGAGGTTTTTGATTATTTCGAAGGACCAAGATCCTTTCATCTCTAATGATTATATACTGGGCCTCTTCCTGGCCACTAGTGGGCCAGGAACAACTAGAAACGAGCACAATTAGAAATGAGCACGATTATAGATGAGCGACGTGTATGGATAATCCGGGGAGGAGTAGAATCGAATTCTTTTCAAGAAAGGAGAGTGTATATGAAGCAATCGATGTGGTACGAAACAGGGTGTGCAATATGCGCTGTGCAATCTAAGTGGCGCAATATACGTAGTGCAATGCATGTGGTGGACCAGTCTATGTGGCGCTACATGCAATTCCCTCGTCGCTAGATTCCGGCCATACAAATCAGCGCACGGCAATGCACAACAAGGCCCAGAGAACGGGCGGCGACGAGGCGGCGATCGGGATGCGACGGCGGCTGAATAGCCGCAAGACCTGTCACACCGGCCCAGACGACGGGCGGCGACGAGTCGGCGACGGGCCGGCGACGGCGACTACATAGCCGCCAGACCGCCACACTGGCCCAGACGACTGGCGGCGACGGAGCGGCGACGGGGCGGCGACGGCGGCCACATGGCCGCCAGAGCGACGCATCGGCCCAGACGACGGGCGGCGACGGGGTGGCGACGGGGCGGCGGCGACGGCGGCCACATAGCAGCGTAAGCGGCTCACCAGCCCAATTCGTTGGAAAACAGCTGAGGACTCGCAAGTGCAAACGCTGTTCGGAGAATGTCCGTTGGGTGCTCTACTTCGTTTCCGTGACGGGGCGCCGTGCTGCTGGAGACGAAGGTGATGGGGGGGATCGGCATCACCCTAACATACTTATACTATATGTGCTTCGCCCCCCCGGAGGCGACGCGCGCACCGAGAAATCTTATAGTATATGCGTCGTGGGGGGCGCTTTCTGGCCACACCGCTCGGGAAACGATATACTACAAGATGGGTATACTATATGTTAGGGTCGGACGCGCGCCTCCAAGGAGGACATATAGTACTAGTATGTCTTTGTGCTTCCCAGGGGATCCCGTGCGCCTGCCGCTCGCACGATCTGACCTCCGGCGGGTGCCCTCCCCCAGCGCTGGGCTCTCTCCCAGACCCAGCGGCCCCACCGGCTGCGGAGGCGGCGCTCGTGTCTCCTCCCCGGAGCAGCGGCACGGTGGAGAGGCGTGGGGTCGAGGGGGAGGGGGCCAGCGAGGCCGTTGGGAGGGAAATTCCGGAAAGGGAGCCAGGGAGGAAACGGCGCCCGAACAAATAGTGTGCGAGAGGAGTCGGGGCGTCGCTTTCCAATGGAGAAGAAAGAAACGGCAACGGCATTGGCCGCATGAGACCGAACGATGCCGCAAGGCCATTCGTGACTGACCCAGCCTCACAAGTCACAGAGCAGTTTAGAACGCATCGGGACCTGCGTCCACTGGGACCTCTCCGCGACGTAATGTACCATGTGTCGATGATGCAGGCCACGCTTGCACTTAAAACATCAGGACCACCTCCCTCTCTGCCTCCATTTTTTGTCTCTGTCGCTCCTACCATCTAAGCCCATGGCAAGAGGTCGCGAGAGGTGTTGGGAGGCGGGGGCGACCTCAGGATAAGGGCGATTCAGCACCGCCCGCCCGCCCGCGCCCTGTCACCACGAAAGCTTGCAGCTCCCTGGGAGCTGAATTCAGCACCAGTCCCAGTCGAGACAAATCTGGCGAATTCTTGCTAAATCTGGCTCGTTCTGAGCCGCTCCTGTTTCAGTACCCCCCCAATTCTGGCGCAGTGCATACAGTCAACACTGGTAGAAAGGATGAGCGACTTCCCAAGGGTACCCGTGCCTCCTTGCGTTTTCGGTCCATCCTCAACCGCTTTCGATGACCAGCCCCGCTGGAAAAGCTTCGGCACGGGCGTCCAAGGCCCTTTTGCACCCTTATCGCGAGTCCTTACCATCGGTTTTGATTGTGTGGCCCATCGCGTCCGCGAATGCCTCCTTGGAGTTGCGTCCTAACCTGCGCGTCGCGCCCTGCTATCCTGGACGCCGCCCCTTTCTTTCGGACTTCTCTGGCCTGCGGCGAGTCGGGCCCAACAAGCGGCCAAGCAGGCGGCGGAGAGCATCCGCTGCGAATGGAGGCACGGGAGCGCAGACGGGCCAGGGGCGAAGAGAGGGAAGGCCGCGGGACGGCCAGAGAACCCTCGGATCGTGCAGACTTCCAGGGTGTACTTGGGCGCGGGCTCGCACTCACGACGCAGCCCATGCGGACAGAGACGTAAACCCCTTCTTTTCGGACACGCGCCAGGCCCGCTTCCTCCGGACAGGCGCCTCCATCTGGGGCGGTGAGGCCTCCGGCCCACTGCCCCCTGCACACGACCCGCTGCTCTCCTCGGGGGGGGGGAAACACACAGACACAATTAATCGTCGATTTCCAGGAAAAGATGGAAAAATATGGGAAGTGGGGGGAAGACAAAAACTTAGAAAATATGTGAAAGTATGGGGAATCCTTTTTTGATGTGTGTGTATTTACTTGTGTGTTTCAGGGCCCCTTCATCTCCCGATCTGGCGCCCTCCCCCCACAGACGGCCCCCGCCAGCTTTTTCCGGACAGGCACCCGAGAGTTCGACCGGGCGAGCGCGGTCCGAGGCCCCCCGGTCGGGGCGGCGGTGCCACGACGCAGCTGCACGGTGTCCCGCGCCCATGTCGCCCGCTGCTCGACGGGGGCAGCCCCTCTCGTGTGTCATACTGTGATACCCGTTTGCTACGATCAGTGCGCTGCGGAGCGACGGGGCCAACGGTGAAAGCGCACGGCCGTCGCGTCCCTGGCAGCACCAGCAGCGCTACTGCCCTCGGCATCATCGTTGCCTTTTCCTCTTCCGCCACCGCCACCACCACCACCTCCTCCTTCTCCGCGCCCGCCTCCCCCAGCGTCCTCCCCCTCCTCCTCCTCCTCCCTCCTCCTCCTCCTCCTCCTCCTTCCTCCATATCCGTTTTGGTTCGGGTAAACCATCTGTCAAGGCAGCTGGTCAGCTTGTTTTGGCGCGCGCGAATGGGCGGCCAGTGACACAAGCTCACCTTCGCGCCCCCTGCCGCGAGTTCCTGATGAAATCTCGCCAACCGAGCTGGCAACCATGGGAGGCAAGAAGGGTCGTGACAATCGCCTTGATGACAGGCCGAGGCGCTCTCGCATTGGATCGGCGAGCAGGTCCCGTGAACATTCTCCAGAAAGCCAGCTGGGCGGCATGTGGACCATTTTGGCAGAGATTTGGCCTTCACGCAAGGAGAGCGAGGAGACCAAGGACATCCCCCAGACCACGACGTCGCAGATCGCGCACCACGACGAGACGTTCAAAGACACCAATCGGCGGACGAATGAGATCGCCACTGCTCAGCGTAACTGCATTGACAAAGCTGGGCGCGTTGCGGTTCAAGAGCTGTTGGAGTCCCGCTTCGGCGCCATCGAGAATTCCAGCGCCGAGCTAGACTCCCCCCCCCCATCTTCGGCGAGCGCGCGAGAGAACGGCGCCCACGCTACGACAGCTTCGTCGATTCTGGGGGGCCCACCCAACACTGAGTCGTACCGCGTCGGGGACAATTCCGACCGCTCCAAGTCTGGGTGGGAAGTCCCCCACGGCCAATGCTGGCCAGTGTTTTGGTGAAGCGCGCCAACCTCGTCAAGAACATCACGCGACGCGACCAGCAGCAGCAACTGGAGACCACGGCGCACACTTTGAGCAAATCGTACTTCAAGCTCGCGTCAGAGGCACTCGCCAGGGCCTTCGTCGAGGACGCGAAAGTGCAGGGCGCGTCCTGGTCCGGCAAGAAGACCGGCGCAACCGCTCCTTCTCGGGCGCGTTTCGACGCGCAGCGGCGCAGCAGCGTGCACTAGACAAACAGAAAGTCCAGGGTCGCGTCTGAGCCAGCACCCAGACGCACGGGGTCGAGCAGCATGCCGCCACCGACTGCTGGCTGCGAGTTTGCAGCGGCTGCCAGGGCATGCGTTTCGTCAAGATTGAGGCAATTGCAGCAGTTGCTGATCTTTCTATCTACAACTCTTGGGAAGCGGACCGCGGCCAGTGCACGGCGGGGCCTGCAGAACCTCGTCGCTCACAAGATCTTGTTCGCACGGGCCAATAAGTTCGCCGACGGGCGCGCGAGGCCGTCCGGCAAGGCGCCCCACTGTCGCCCCAGAGCCAGCGCACCACCAAGGGGCAGCCACATTCGAGGAGTTCGCCTGAGCGCGGCGGGCGCAGGGGGGCCGCCCACGTCGGGCAGCGAGCGCAGTGACCGTTCAAACGCACGTCTCCCACCGCCGGCCTGACGAAGGCGGTAATTAATTCCCCACGTGTTTCGTGGGGTTATGGTTTTCTTCCTTGAAGCGCCGCGCCCGCGACACTCCCACACACACCTCACTCTTCCTCTCCTCCTCACAGCGCTGCTCAGCACATCTCAGCTCAGCTCAGCTCAGCTCAGCACGGCACAGCTCAGCACAGCACAGCTCAGCTCATCTCAGCACAGCACAGCGCAGCACAGCACAGCACAGCATAGCTCAGCCCAGCTCAGCACAGCACAGCTGAGCTTAGGGGGTGCGCAGGGGGTGGTCCCTCACCGCGGCCGCACGCAGGAATGCAGGGTGCGGCAGGCGTGGCAGTGTCTTCATAACAGAGGCGGTGCGCGGGGGGCGCGGTCTCTATGCGTTGCAGGCGCGCAGGGCACGGCAGGCGCGGCACTTTCTCGACACCAGGAGGGTGCGCAGAGGGCGCGGTCTCTATAAGTTGCAGGCGCGCAGGGCATGGCAGGCGTGGGAATTCTCGACACCAGAGGGGGTGCACAGGGGGTGCGGTCTCTATGCGTTGCAGGCGCGCAGGGCACGGCAGGCGCGGCACTTTCTCGACGCCAGGAGGGTGCGCAGGAGGTGCGGTCTCTATGCGTTGCAGGCGCGCAGGGCGCGGCAGGCGCGGCACTTTCTCGACGCCAGAGGGGGTGCACAGGGGGTGCGGTCTCTATGCGTTGCAGGCGCGCAGGGCGCGGCAGGCGCGGCATTTTCCCGACGCCAGGAGGGTGCACAGGGGGTGCGGTCTCTATGCGTTGCAGGCGCGCAGGGCGCGGCAGGCGTGGGACTTCTCGACTGTAGAGGGGGTGAACAGGGGGTGCGGTCTCTACGCGTCGCAGGCGCGCAGGGCGCGGCAGGCGCGGCATTTTCTCGACGCCAGGAGGGTGCGCAGGGGGTGCGGTCTCTATGCGCTGCAGGCGCGCAGGGCGCGGCAGGCGTGGGAATTCTCGACGCCAGAGGGGGCGCACAGGGGGTGCGGTCTCTATGCGCAGCAGGCGCGCAGGGCACGGCAGGCGTGGCATTTTCTAGACACCAGAGGGGGTGCACGGGGGGCGCAGTCTCTATGCGTTGCAGGCGCGGGCACGGCAGGCGCTGCATTTTCTCGACAAGAGGAGTGTGCGCAGGGGGTGCGGTCTCCATGCGTTGCAGGCGCGCAGGGCGCGGCAGGCGTGGGAGTTCTCGACGCCAGAGGGGGTGCACAGGGGGTGCGGTCTCTATGCGTTGCAGGCGCGCAGGGCACGGCAGGCGCGGCACTTTCTCGACGCCAGGAGGGTGCGCAGGGGGTGCGGTCTCTATGCGTTGCAGGCGCGCAGGGCGCGGCAGGCGTGGCACTTTCTCGACGCCAGAGGGGGTGCACAGGGGGTGCGGTCTCTATGCGTTGCAGGCGCGCAGGGCACGGCAGGCGCGGCATTTTCTCGACGCCAGGAGGGTGCGCAGGGGGTGCGGTCTCTATGCGTTGCAGGCGCGCAGGGCGCGGCCGGCGCGGGAATTCTCGACGCCAGAGGGGGTGGGCAGGGGGTGCGGTCTCTATGCGTTGCAGGCGCGCAGGGCACGCCAGGCGCGGCATTTTCTCGACGCCAGGAGGGTGCGCAGGGGGTGCGGTCTCTATGCGTTGCAGGTGCGCAGGGCATGGCAGGCGTGGGAATTCTCGACACCAGAGGAGGCGCACAGGGGGTGCGGTCTCTATGCGTATCAGGCGTGCAGGGCGCGGCAGGCATGGCAAAGTCTCGATAACAGAGGGGGGTGCGCGTGGGGTGCGGTCTCTATCCGTTGCAGGCTCGCACGGCGCAGCAGGCGCGTCATTCTCTCGACATCAGGGGGGGGGGGCGCAGGGAACGGCCACCAACATCATTCTCACATGCTTCTTTTCAGCTATCATCACTCCAGCCATAATATAAGTATGTGGGGTTCCTCGGTAGCGTAATTTCTTTATTATTCGGCTTCTTGTTCTTCCGCCGGGTCATCTGGCCTTCTTCTCTAGGTCGTCATGTTCCGACGAGTTCGACGCCCCCAGCGCCCCCTTTCCCCCTTGACCTCCTCTGAGAATTTGTCGCTCGCGCCCCGGAACGCCGCAGTTCGGGCTCTTTTCGGGCGGCCCTAGAACAGCTGGTGGCCAGCGCCCAGATGCTCCATCGCCTTGCGCAAGCTCGCCATGCTGTTTGCATCCAGGAGGCCCGCGAGAGCGCGTTCGACTTGGAGTTTCTCCAGGGCGATCTGGAAGCGGCGGCGGGGCGCGTCTCGCCCTCCCAACCCACTGCGCATTCTGGGGGAGTTGCTTGACATCTACATTCGACATATCCTTCCCTCAGGGAACAGCGCTTGGCGTCAAGGAGCCAAGCGATGGATGGCCGAGCGCGCGAGCCCCAGCTTGGAGGCCGAGCCGACGCGCCACTAACAGACGAGATCCACCATTGCCCCGAGAAAAACATCGCCCATCACAAAGGCTGTTCCGAAAACAACAAATGACAACCATCTCGCCGCAGTCTCCGGCGCTCGCGCCCCTCGTGGTCGACGCGAAAATCCGGGTGGGGGGTGGGGGCGGCGCCCAAGCCGATGGGGGATGTCGGCCACCATGCCCACAGGTTCCATTCGCTTTTCATGTCCTCGTTCCCTGAGTTCGTGGCAGATGCGCAGCCGCCCCCCGCCTATCGCGGCGGGCCGATGCGAGGCCGGCGCGCGGCGCGCGTGAGCGCGACGGGGCGCGCGCGGACATGCGCAGCGCAAAGTTTTTCGATCTGTTCAGCGCAGCGCTGGTTTGCGCGCGCGGCTTCGACGAGCTGTCCGACCGCATCCCTGCGCGAGCGGCGCTGTCTCACGCGCGCGGAAGCTCGTCTTGCAGGGCCCAAAGTGAGGCAGCTAAGCGTTGTTTGTTTTCTCCGGACTGTCAGCGAATACACGGGGGCGCGGGCCCCCTCGCCTTCGATCCCGCCCAGACCATGCTCGAGGTTGAGGACGTCGTCGGAGGCGCCGCAGGTACTGCGCGCAGGGAACTCGAGCGTCGCCAGCCCATCCTGTCCTTGAGCAGATGTTTTAGTTCGGCGGCCATGCGTGGGATGGGCCACCGCAGATCCCATCTTTCCCCGGCGACCCCGGCTTGCCCTTACTTTCCATGATCTTCGAGGCATTTGGAGGCGGCGCCGGGCTCCGTCGGGAAGATCGCGTCGGTTTCTTTTGCTCCGAACGTCTCGCCGATTGCAATAGCCGTGACATAGCAGCCGAGCTCGGGGGGGCGCAGCAACCCAACCTCCCGGGGCCCCGAAAGAAACGCAACCGCCAGAGGCTCGGGGCGCCAGGAAATGCGCGGCGTCATTATCTGGTGCGTCTGGCCCGACAGGGGCGCGCGTAATTGACCCAGCCGCCGCCCGCCAATCTTTGGCGGGGCAATGCGGTAGTGCGCGCAGCGATTCACCCGCCTTGCCCGACGCGTTGGAAGACCTCGAGCCTCTCGTCCAAGACGCCCCCGAGTTGGTCGGGTGGAAGCTTGTCGAGGAAGAATTCACGCACATTGCCGCTCGCGCTCGCGATTCGCGCCCAGGCCCTGGCGGCATCCCGCGCCCGGGGCCATGGCGGGCGGGGTAGTTTACCATCGACGCACTGCTCGCCTTGCACTGCCAAGTCCTGGGCGGCCACATGGTCAACCCGCCCGTTAACGAGTTATCTTCGGTCTTTATAGCTCAGGGCGAGCTTGATAGTGATGTGGGCGGTGCGTTTCGGCCCCCTACTTGCGCCTGGCCGATTGCCCTGGCCAGCTCGAACAAAATTGCGCGCGCCGCCCAGAGCCGCCCCGTCGCCCCCGCGCGCCAAGTCTGCGCCGTCAGTGCGATTCCAAGGCGGCGCACCCGTCGCCCAAGCACATGCGCCACCAGCGCATGTAGGAGAAGATGCGAGTCCCGAGGTTTACCTGTGACGTGATCAAAGCAATGTGTCAGCACGTTGTTGTTGTCAGGGTCGCGTTTGGGTGACGCACGGCGGAGTCGTTTTGCCTGAGCCAGGAAGTCTACTCGCGCTAGCTATTGATCCACTTTTGCGTTGCATGGCCTCTGGATATCCTCCTGATCTCGACGTCGCTGGAGCGCCCGCCAGCGATGCGGGTCTTGCCGCGGCTAACTTTCTCGGCGCCTCGACACTTCCAGCCGCGCTTTCGGGCGGCCTCTTAGGCTGCGAGCCTCGACCTCAACTTTCGGCTGGCCGCCGTTCTCCCCAGGGGCCTTTTTATTGAACGCGTAGCGAGGATACTGCAAGCTATTGCTTTTGAGACGGCAGGGTTCAAATTGGCATTCTCGGGCGAGTGTCTCTGAGCGTAAGGATTGGGAGAGGTGGGCCTGCAGCACAGCGGCCCCTCCGTCGGCCAGGCGTCTCGGTCGCGGGGCCCGCGCGCGCTATCTGCTTCTGGGATTCACGAAAACAGTCGCTCGCTATGACACCACATGCCTCATTTCGCAATCGCGCGCCGCGCTCCACCGCGTAACCGCGCACTCTGGCGCGCGACCGCATGGCCCGATGTATTCGAGAATGTCAGCGGAGATAACGATCCGCCGGTTGCAGCGCGACGACGCAGCGGGTTCTGGGCTTCCGAGGAAATGTCCATTGTGCCGCGTTACATCGAAACTCAAGCTTATGAGTAGCGTTTCCTCCTCTTCCTCCTTCGGGGCTCCTGGACTCAGCGGGCCCTCGGCGGGCGCGCCATGCACTTTGTGCTGCTTCCTGGCATTGCCCAGGACGCATCATAGCGTGGGGCGATTTTTCCAGGGCGGCCAAAATCGCCCCCTATTGTGTGATCGCGCCCTTGGTCTGCACGGCGCGCAGCGCCTGGCTCGCGACTAGGCGTTTCGGTGGAGTTTCGCAGTCTTGCCATGTCTGCAGGTGGGCGCCGGTCGGTGATCGCACGGCACATTCCTTAGACTGTCCAGCCACCGAGAGGGCCCCCCCCCTCACTCCCGTTGTTTTTTTCCGTCGTTCCCGTCTGCCCCTCGTCTCTCCCGCGCCGCCCCCCCCCCCCCCCTTGTTTCGGGCCTTGCTTCAGCGAGTGTCGTTCTGCTACCCCAGATGCATTGTCGTCCGCGCATCGCACCTGCAGGGGCCGCGGCGCGGTAGGGGCGCTTCGAGAACGCGGCGAACGGTCGGCTCAAGCACCTAATGCGAAAGGCAGCCGGCTCTCGCGATGTTTGTTCGACAGAGCGGGCCTGGCGCTGGCCTGGCGGTCGTCGCGCGCGTTCGCCGCGGCCTCCTCAGGAAAGTCCCCGCGCGGGGCGGCCAAGTACCCTGGCGTTCTTGCCCCTGGGTGAGCGTCGTATTCGAGGCGCGGTCCTTCCCGACGCTTTCTGGCCAGATGTGCTTAGCACAATCGATTCGTTTCCCGCCAGTGCGACGCGATGCCCAGAACTGCTGGCCAAGCAGGGCCGCGCTGTGGCTGCGTCAGCAGGGCGTCTGCGATCATGGCGCGCCCGCCTTATTCCTTCGCCCCCCGCTGGGAAATTGATTTCGATCGCTCGTGCCACAGACCCGCCCAGGTCGCGCGCGATTGTAATAAATTATGGCTTGCGCCGCCAATCCGGGGCGCGCCAGGGCGCTCGGGGGCGCCTCGGGACGCCCCGTGCGAACTCGCATTAATTAAATTTTTTGCGCGTTGACTTCGAGGGGGCAATAGGGGGGGCGAGGAGGGAGGAGGAGTAGGAGGACCAGCGCAAACCCAAGACTCACCGACGACGTCGGAATAAAACCGCCCCCCCCCCCCGCCCCCCCCCCCCCCCCCCACCCACCCGCCCCAAACTCCCTCATCATAGTCCTGCGCAGGAGTTCATTTCCATTGAGGGAAGTGCCCCGGTGGGAGACAACCCTAGAGGTATCTTGAAGCGTGCCAAAACTCCATTCTCGGAACTCCAGCGCCACGAATCTCTTTAAATTTTGCGCCTCGACGATCGCGAATGGCCCCAGAGCGCCGCGTCGGGCATTTCAACGCAGGGAATCAGCGCAACCATAGCGCCCTGAATCCTGAATCGTTCCAAAACGCTTTTTCTGGTTCGCTGGCCATGGGAATCCGCGAAAAGTTCGCGCGCGATCAACGCGAACGCGCCTGGCGCTGAGGCGAGAGCCGCAATTTGAACAGAAATTGCTTTCGATACGTGAAATGTCTGCAACTCTTTAAAGACGAGGGTTCGCGGCGCTAAGGTGAGAACCGCATTTTGAAAACGGCCGCCCTCGATCCACGAAGCCCGCGCAGTGTTTTTAGTCAATCGCGCGCGGCGCTACGGCGAGAGTCACATGTTTTAACAAACGAAGAAAACGCCACATGTGAAACTCCTTGCCACAGCATAAGTTTAATGGCGAGAAATGGAAAGGAAGTATCTCGCGAAACGCCCGGCCCGCCCTTTCGACCGGCCTCTCCGCGCGACCGGGAGGGGCCATCTATAAGGAAGAGAAATGGAGGAGGAGGAGGAGGAGGAGAAGAGGAGGAGGAGGAGGAGGGTCCGCAGCCATTTTGGTTCAAGCCAGTTTGGCTCAAGTTCAAACCCTCGTGCCGAGGTTTGAGCTCGATCGCAGCCGAGGGGCTGGCCCGAGCCCCCTATAGGTGCAGCGATCTCACGCCGCTTCTCTTCAGCGCCCAGCCAAGGGTGAGAGGCCGCCCCCCCCCCCTGCTGCCCGAGCCTTCGGGCCCAGTGGACTTTCTATTAGCCGCGACACCGCTCCCCAGCATCTCCTGTCCATGGCTCCCCAAAACACGCAGGGCCGGCTGCTGCTCGCTCCGCGGGCCCCGCCAAAGGCCCCGCCGATGGCAGCCGCGGCCGCTCGCCTCGTGATGCCGAGCCCGCCGGCGCGGGCACTGCTTGTGCTGGATCGCGACTTGCCGCGGCTGCCCCTGCGCCATCGTCCCGCGGTCCTGCCCAGCCTGCCCCTCTCGGCCAACCGGCTGCTGTCGCCGCGCCAGCTGCCCAACCTGGCCCCGCAGGTGAAGACGCTGCCGCCCCCGAAGATGACATGCGGATGCACGTCGAGAACATTAGGGCCACGCTGCCCCCCTCCATCGTCAACGCCCAGCAGAACGTCCCCGACACCCTCGGCAGGCTCTCCGAGGACGTCTCCCCCTCCCTCGCGGGCCTCAGCAAGCAGATGGAAGTGCGTGTCAGCCGCGTCGAGCAATGGGTCACCCACCATGGTTCTCGTCTGTGCACCATCGACAAGCCGTTCGACAAGATCCGCGAAGAGCTACGCGTCGTCCGCGAAGACGAACCCCAACCTTTCATCCGCGCGGGCACCAGCTCGTTCAACCGCGCTGTCGACCCATGCGTGGTCATCGTGCGGGCTTAGAGCATGGCCACCCAGTCCGAGTTCAAGGCAAGCCCCCAGCCTTGGTTCGACGACGCGAACATCGGCGCATCGGCGCAGAGCTCGTCGGATGGAAGTTCGACAAGATGGAGCCCCCGGCCATGCGTTTCACTATCGGACTCACTGGCGCCAACGGCCTGGCGGCGCGCAAAGTGGCCCGGGCCCTCGTCGCCCTCGAGAGCACCACCCCTGGCGCACCCCCCCGCCAGGAGGTCTTTCCCGGCGAAGGCGATCTCAGGCGAGCAGACTTCCCTCTGCGTCGGCCACGACAAGACTGTTTTCCAGATCAAGCGCGAGCTGGGCGCCAAGAAAGCGCGGGCAATCCTCTCGCGGTTCTACCAGGGCAAGAAGGACTACATGGACAAGCGGAAGGGAGAGGTCCTCGCGGGCTGGAAGCCCACCGCGCAGATCAACCCAGATGAAGGCCGGGAGATGCCGTCGACGTGCTGGGTCGAACAGAGCATGCGCGACGAGGACACGGACGGGGCCAGGGTGCGCGAGGCCTTCGTCTCCGAGCCCGGCGCGCCCGCGCCGCCTCAGTGGTGCCCCTAGCAGGCTTGGCGCGCTGTGGCGCGACTCCTCTGAGCGGAGTGAGCCTTCCCGGCACTTTCAGCCTCCGCGTCGCAACATTGAACGCTCGTGCGTTATCCCACCATTGCGACGCCAAGCGAGTGCGCAAAATCAATATTTCGCGCCGCCTTTTGCAAGCGGGCGCAGTCATCGCCCTTCAGGAAACGCACGGGGCGCCGTGCGACATCCTCGACCGCCCCCCCTTCCAGGCTTTTATTCCTTTTATCGAGATTTCCGCGCAGGAGGCGTGAGCACCCTTGTCCCCCTCTTTAAACAGTCCAGTCCGCGCGAGACCGTAACTGGCAGCCCCTCCCTCTTGTCGCCTCCGCTCCGATTGTCCTTGGAATAGGCTCTTCTGAGCAGTTTTCGGGCAGTGAACGGCGAGTATTGGGTGAAGCATAATAACATCCACAACTTTGGAATGTCGACGCTCGGGTCGACGTTGCTCCTCAGCCAGATCGCAGCAGCGCTGCGCGAGGCCCAGGACGACCCGCTAAATATATTGGTTCTCATCGAACGGGATCTGAACATCTTCTCCCGCGAGCCCCATCCCTTTCGACCCTTCGAATTTGGACCCCACCTCTCTCGGTGACCCTGCCCCCCTCGCCCTCCCAGCCAACTGGGGGAATGCCCTCGCCGCAGCGACTGAATTCGAGCTGCTCTCGCCCACCCACTTCAACAGCGCCGGTCGGTCCCTGGGGTCCATCGATCGGGCGCCCCCCCGGCTGCCTGGCCGGATTCCCCCCCAATGCGCGTCGGGAGGGGCTGTTCTCGAGCGCCCCGAAATCTCGGGCGCCCAAGGTCTGTCGGACCACGCTCCTGCGACGGCGCAGATATGCATCCGCCCCCCAACCCCCCCCCCGGGGACCGACCTGTGCCGGAAGCCATTTTTGAATCGGCTGAGTTCTGCGACTTCCTTGGCAGGGCGGCGAAGGCCGCCCCGCTTGACCATCTCTCGCCCGCCCTGGCCCACGAAAATTGCAAGTCTTTGATGATTGAGGCTGGGCGTCGCGCTCGGGACTTAATTATCCCCAAAAAGGCTTGAGTCCCAAACTGCTCAATACCTGACGGTCAGGGGCGTGGCGGGAGCGGTCTTTGGGCAAGACTGGCATTTGGCGCGCACGCTTTACCGCTCGCGCCAGCATTGCAAGGAACACGTGATCCTCAACCGCTCCTCCCACAAGATCTCCCTCCAGGAACCCGCCTCCTCTGCCGACCTCTCCAACGGCCACCGCCTCCGCGTTCGCGAAGCAGCTCAACGCCCCCTGCAGGCGAGTGCTCAGCGGCTGCAGGATCCCAATGCGATCGCTCGCTGGGCCGCCCGCTCTCGTAGGCTGACCCGTCTTGCGCAGCTCTGGCCGCCTTTGGATCGACGCGCGACGCTCGCGGGAGTTCGTTGCGACTCAGGGGGCGCGGCCGGACAGCCCGCTGCGATCCTCAGCGCTATCGCACAGCGCCAGGTGCCGATCTTTATCGCGAAGGAGTTCCACCGCGAGGACGCTGAAGTTTTTCTGGACGCCCCCCCTCCCACTACGGCGCGCAGTGCCCCCCCCCCCCCTATTTCGAGATGTTGAAAAGTACCTCGCTGTCCAGACCCACGGTGCCCCAGGTCCAGATAGGCCCCCCCATGTGCGCCTGGAAGAACGCCCCCCGCGCGGTGCGAGCGCCCTTCTCATTCCGACGCGTTGGATTCACTCTGGCCACAGCCTGCTTTTCGGATACAGCGCGGTGAAGGGAATCTTCGCCCCCGAAGGAACGGGCCCCCCGGCGCCTCCGAGGGCGTCCGCCGCCCGTTGGACACGCACCCGCTCGGTTTGAAAAGCTGCGACAACAACGTGATCACCGGGGATTCGGTTCGCCCACTCACTCGCGCGTTACCTAGTCGCCTGGGCGAGGCCCAACGAGGGAGGCTGCGCCCCATCTCGCAACTTCGGGAACCACACTGTCGAGCTGGACGCCAACGGGCGGCGAGCCAGCATGTTAGGCGACCCCCGCCCTCTCCTCCCTGCCCTCATGTGCGTCGACTTTGGCCAGACCTTCCCCTCCATGTCCCAAGAGTGGCTCTTCTCCGTCCTCCGTCGTCTGCGCCCCCCCGACCCCCTCCTCCACCTCCTCGTGGACTTTTGCGCCGATGTCATTTGCACTGGTTCCCCTGGCGGGGTCGACCTTTTCCTTTTTTGGGCCACCAGCGGGATTAGCCAAGGCTGCCCAGCCAGCGGGGCCCTCTTTGCCCTCGGGGCTGACCCTTTTATCAGAATGTGTCGCGACCTCCTGTGGACCTGAGGCCGCGGGCTCATCCGAGCATGCGCCGACGACATTGGCGGAGCCATTCTGCGCGGGCTGCGAGACGCGCGCAGGCTCCATCATGTTTTCTCCAAGGCACAGCGCTTGGCTCGTCTTCCCCTCAAGGCCGCCACATGCAAGGTTGCCCCTCTCGCAGCTGAGTTCAACGAGCTGCTGGCCACCCGGTGCAAAGCTGAGGCCAGGAGGCGCGCCAGACAATGGGAACCTTTTGGGATCGCCCCCAAGGCTCTCTACCTCGGTCTCTGGTCAGGCCCCGCGGTGACCCGAGAGACCTCCCGGGGGGCCCCGTCCAAGAAGTGTTGCAGCCGCGCCCGCGCGATCGGTGGAGAGGGCGTTCCTTCCGAGGTGGCTGCCAGCATGCATGCGAGTTGTGCCCTCTCTTTCCTCTCCTATGTCAGTTAATTCCAGTTATCCCCCCCCGCCGCTGCAAGCGCGAGCATGCTCTGTTAGCCTCTCTCTTCCAGATGCCATGCTTCAAAGTGAACGAGCAGGGATGGCCCAATCTTCATCGCTGGGGGGACCTCGGACCCGAAGTGTTCGAATCACTAACATCGCCCAGATCATGCGTGCGAGTGTCTTCACGCTTGACCAGTGGGCCCCCACGCGTGCGATGTTGTTTGATTGTGCGCGTGGCGCCCTCCCGCTCGTTCAGGTGGTCTCGAGTCGGACGTGGGCCGGCGGTGTCAGACACCAGCAGTTGTGGCCTCGCTGGTGGCAGTCTCCCGCCATCGCCTCGACCCTGTCTCAGGCAAGTAAAGGCCTCCCAGAGTTCAAGCGTCTTCTCCCTCATGGTCCTTAAGTTCTCCTTCAACTCATACGTATTCAACGTGCCAAACCACATTTTACTGTTCATGCTCTTCATCCCCAGCGCCACCTTTTCCCAAGCTCCCCACCCTCTCATATTCCCTGATACCCTCCAGGACCTCTTCATCAGCAGGCTTTCGAGATGGTTCCCCAACTCGGCTCCTACCATTGCCCTAGCTACTTGGTCTGAAGTCCGTTCTTCCCTCCTCCCTCCCCCTCCCTCCTGGCGTGCCTGCGTATTTCGTGGGTGGGTGGATCATGGTTTTAAAGTTTCAGGAACAGCAGCGTTGCCCTCTCGGCTGTGCTATTCAGCACTCATTTGTCCATATATGGTATTGCCCCCACTTCCTGCGTATCCTCTCTTCTCTGTCTCGGCCCCAGCTCCCTCAGTGCCCAATCCAGCGCTTCGGTCGTGCGAATCCATCTCGCAACCATCTGCTGATTACAGCATATACGTTCTATCTACATAACGCAGTTCGAGCAGCAGGAGACCCACCCACACAGAGGGGCCCGGCTGCTCTCCTCCGTCTGGCGCGGCAGCAGGTCGCCCGCCCATCGGTTCGATAGATCTAAACCTGGTCGCCCCAGCTACGCTCGAGGAGGAGGAGGAGGGGGAGGAGGGGGATAGGAGATAAGATGAGACCAGTCGCGAGTCGACTCTATATTAAATTCAGACCACCGGGTCGGCTTCTCAGCCTTGCTGGGAGCTTCGGGCCATAGGTTCCTGGAAAAGCGGCTCAGATATACCCTCCGAGCTTGTGTGATTGGGACGGGCGGGACAGCACGGGCAGGACATAAACCCGCCAGGCCCGCAATTGCTGGCGGCCATAACATCAACAGGCTCTACATAACCACAACAGAAGGTCGATATGTTCGAACAAAATATAGTATGGGAAACGTGGACCACCCCCAGCCATATGTAAAGTGCGACCCGGAGGTAATTTAGATATCACAGTCGACACATTCAGACGGCCAAAACACACAGCGGACATCCATTTAGTCCTACCCGCTTCTGACGTAGAGCTCATGCACTTGGAACATTGATTCCCGCACTCGAGTAGAGTATGCTGGGAGTTGAACAGAGCCACGGCCACAGAGGGGGGGGAGAGCAGCAGCAGCAGCGGCAGCAGCAGCAGCAGCAGGGCGCCGTTGCTTTTCCCCTCAACCTTAATCGTTTCCAACGTGGTTCTAAGTAACTTTTTCTGATCAACCTAAATTCAACCTCGGTTTGAAGCAAGCGTGTACGCTGAGCACACGGGACACAGACAAGTTTCGGCAGCAACCCCCGCTAGATGGTCAACAAAAGTTTTGCCTGCAACCAAGGGTCCTGACAGGGTGCGCGCCACAACTTCGTCGGCCTCCAAATGGGAAGGAACCCGGAGCACAGCAGGGTTGCCAAGATGACGATCCGTCGCCTGAATGATTGTTCCAAGTTTTCTCCACAGGCCGGCATTCGGCCCCATCGGGGCCAGGAAACGATCCGCCCAGAAACCACGGTCAACTGTTTCGTTGTCCGCGACAGCCGGCCAAAGACAAGACAAATAGCCCGATGGCTTTTGTCTTTGGCAAACTGCCAAAGACAACAGCCGTCGGGCCCCGGGACTGGGCCACACCTGACACAAAACAGAAAAACTCATCCCTGGGGACGGGCTGGTGCCGACCAGGCAGTGAACCAGATATATAAATCAGAAATCCGAATTTCGGGCCTGCTCTGGGCTACAAGACACTGCCACCCCTACTCGGCGGAGCCTGGGGTCGTGGGTGTCCCTACCCCCGACGGGTCGCCAAAGAGGAGGAGAAGGAGGAAAGGGGTGCCGACACCAAAATATGGGTCACTGCCTTCGTCATTCGGATGGTTCCTAACCCAAAACTCTTGGTCGGACGGGGGGTCGACATGAACCATGCCGCTGGGCATCAACACCCTGAGCCAAAAGCACTCGCAAGTGTTAGCCTGGGCGATGGCCTGGGCAACAAGCTTGTCAGAAGCAGAGAAGACAGGTGAATCACGATTGCACTCGCACTCACATACTTGATGGGGAAGAGTCTCGAGAGCCTTGCTACACCTCCTACACATATCAGGGGCCTCTATGCCGATCCTCTTTTCCTGTCATCCGACCAAGGTCCTCCGACAGCGATCGTCATCATCAGCTCGCTGCGTTGGCGTCCATGCCCTGCTATGCACTCCAGCCGATACAGATATCTCCGCAAACTGAATTTGTCAATGCCGTTCCCCATCCCACCTCCACAATGTGATGTGCGAGCGGCTTCCCTCCAGAGGTTGTCCTGTAACGACTGAACAAATGTGTCTATCAAGTCGCGCGCCCGGTCGCAGACCCTTATCACCGTCTCGTTTGGAAAAGCAGTTCAAGTTTTACGGGAAGTTCGCCCAGGACCCATCAACGAGCCTCCCAAGAACAGTTGCCAGGCATACCGGGTGGCACCGCGGAGTTGGAATATCCGACGCTCTTACGGACGGCCTCGACTACAAGTGAAGACCTACTTGCATGCGCAAGCCCTGGCCGCTGCAGAAGGCGACCACGACAAGCTGCAAATAATCCTGCAAGATCCTTCTGAGTGGCTTTCGGCTGTGGCGCAACACTGCGCAGTCTAGACGCGTTCCGTCCCTCCTCGTCACTCCCTCCCCCCCTCGCTCGCCCTTCCCTGGCCAGTGCTTTGCCGTCTACCCTCGAGCTGCACTAGCATGCGTGTGCATTGTTATCCGAGGCCTGGCGAGGCACGCGCCCTTGTTTGATTGAGCCCTACGTGTCAGTTCTATGATCACATGTGCTTTCACACATTTGCCACTGCGCCGTCTAGGCGCGGCTTGTTTCTTCTTTCTTCGTTCCGTGTCAAGTAAACCGATTCCGCCCACGTATCGTAGATTATGCCCGCACGCGCTGCACTGTGCACATGTGGGAACGGCAGGATTGTCCGTAAGGTTCCTTCTTTTTGGGCGAGTGGTCTGATGCGTATTGTTTCGAGGCTGGGTCGTGTTGTTGTGCCTTCCCTCGAACATTTTCGGGGGGCTAACACTTCCGTTCCACGGGCGGGCGCTCGAGTCTTCCCAGGGAGTGATAACATGGGCTGCCACTCACCTCGCATCGTTGTCCTTGACAGTGTGGTGTGCATGACCACGTCCCTGCCTTCTACACCTCCTCACCCCTATTCCTCCCCCTGCGTCCCTCCATCCCTCCTTCCATATCTCCCTCATCCCATCCCGCCCTGCTTCCCACGGAAGCGCAAGACAGGCGAATGTTGGATGGGAGAGGCAGCGGGGACCAGGCGTCCTTTACAGGGCCCACGCGGAGGACTGTGGCGGACGAGGGCTCGTCAGATCCGCTGAGCGCACAGCTCACACATGGTTCTCAGACGTCGGAAACAAAGAATGACGGAGGGGACAAGAGATTGAGAGAGAGAGAAGGAGAGAGAGAGAGAGAGGGACAGAGACAGACACGTACACACATAACTCAGTTGTACAAATTGCAAGACTTGTAGCGCATGTGGGGGGCACGCGAGGCCCAGCGCTGGCGTCGCAACGACGGTGAGCAGCATCGGCATCCCCTCCCAGAGGCAAGGGCAGTGTACGCGGGCACGCGGCAGGAACGTATTGCATGCGAAAGGCAGGTGGGGAGTTGACCCAGGATGCCAGGATGTGCGTTTCGGGTCGTCAGCTTGAGATGATAAAGGGGAAGGGACGCAGAGTATCGCGCGCCATTCCACTCCGGGCATTAAACGGCATGTATGCTTGTTTTCATGAGTTTGTACCTTCGTCGGTTTCAGAAGCCACGGGTGCCGCAATTCTGACAGTTCTTGAGCAGATGCGCTCGGGGTTCAACCGAAGGCGTTTCCCATCGAGGCTTCACTTGCCGTTTGTGGGCACGGGCTTGGGCCCTTGATGATGGTGATGATGACGGCCGTCGCCGCGAAAACGATCTTGGCAGCAGCGGTTGCCGCTCCTACTTTGCCAAAAGATCAGTACCTACAAACGCTGGAAACGTATCGCAGCACATTGACATAACACCTACAATTTGTACATGTGACATAGACATATGTGTATATATACATATATACATATATACATACATATATATATATATATATATATATATGTCGGGGTACGAGGCCGGGGGCCTCTGGCCAGCTGCCCCGACTCGCCATGGGGGGACCCCCGCCATGGGGGGGACCCCCTCTCCCCGGGTCTCTCCAGAGCCGCTCCAGGGCGTCTCCCGAGCGGCTCTGGACGGACCCTGGTGATGTTTCAGCACCAGGAGTGGTTCCCATCTTCGACCGTCGCCGAAGCACGTGGTAGAGGTTTCGGGAGGCCTCCAACATGGCTCCAGACGCTTCCAGGAGCACTCCCAAGAGAGCCCCGGGAGGCCCAAGTTGATGGTTTTCCAAAGGTTTTGGAAGGTTTTTGGCCTTCTGGTTCTTTCGGTTGTGCGACGCTCCAAGACGGCCCAGGAGGTCTCCAGGTCCGCCCCCAAGCAGCCCCAGAGGCCCCCAAGACAAGCCCAAGGCGGCCCCGGAGAGCCCAAGGCTGGCCCAAGAAGCGCCCACGACAGCCCAAGAAGGCTCCAAAACAAGCCCAAGAAGGGCCCAAGAGAGGGACCGCGTACCGAACACCCAGGGATCCCGCCTCAACAGTGACCCTGGAGGCCCCAGGCAGCCCCCAACAGTCCTCCAACATGGCTCCAAACGCTTCCACGAGCACTCCCACAAGGGCCCCAGCAGGCCAACAAATCATGGTTTTATAATCGTTTTGGAAGGGCTTTGGCCTTCTGATCTTTGCGGCTGTCCGACGCTCCTAAGCTAGGCGGCCCAGGAGGCCTCCGAGACCGCCCCCCAAACAGCTCCAGAAGCGCCCAAGGCCGCCCAGAGGCGGTCCCGGAGAGCCCAAGGCTGGCCCAAGAAACGCCCAGGGCAGCCCACGAGTGCCCCAAAACAGGCCCGAGAGGTGTCCAAGAGACGGACCGCGTCCAGACAACCCAAGGTTTCCGCTTCAAGAGAGCCACAGGAGGCCCCAGGTAGCTCCCAAGAGGCTTCAAACATGGCTCAAGACGCCTCCAGGAGCACCCCCAAGAAGGTCCCAACAGGCCAGAATCGTTCATTTTACGTAGGACTTGGAGGATATTGGCCTTCGTGTCTTTTCGGCTTTCCGACGCTCTAATAGGGCCCAGCGCGCCTCCAGGTCCGCTCCCAAACAGCCCCAGGCGGGCCCAGAGAGTCCCAGGGAGCACGCAAGACGGGCCCGACGCAACCCAAGATTTTCTCGGCAGGATAGTCCGGGAAGGGGAAGACCGGGGCAGCCTCTGGCGCCCCATGCTCCGGGAACGCTCCTCCGGAACATGGCGTGCGAACATGAGCGGCATGGTCGCCGTCTTCGTGGTAAGTGCGCTTCCGGAACACGTGGCTTGCAGTGCACGCCGCCGTCTTCGTGGTAAGAATCGTTGCGGGCATCGCACTTGAGCGGCGACCTCAACTAGAACCTGAGCGCGCGCGAAGCTCGCGCGATGGTTCTACTATATATATATATATATACACAGATGTGTGCACGCATATACAGATGGACCAGGACAGACCCGAAACAGTGAATCATTGCATTATGCACGTATTAGATACGTGGAGCAATATGAGTGGTGTGCTCTATGTGGTGCGAGTTTGTTGTGCAAGCTACGTGGCGCACACAGTGTAGCGCTAGTTCTGCGGTGCAAGCAGCTAGTCGGCGCACGCTCATTCAGCGTACGCTGCGCGTTTCCAAAAATAGGTTGTGCAAGCTACGTGGCGTAAGCTTCGTCGCGCAAGCTACGTCCATCAGTCCACGTGGCGCAAACTGGTGTGAATGATGTGGTGCGGTCTACGTGGTGCACGTTGTGCGGGGGAAACTACGCGGCAGAACTTTTGTGGTGCCCACGAGGCGCCGGCGGCCACCCACTGCGCAACACCCACCCAGCGCGCGAGGCGTCCACGAGGCGCCCGCGGCCGCCCACCGGGCGAAACTTCTCCGCTCAGCGCACGGGGCGTTCACCAGGCGCCCGCGGCCGCCCAACGGGCGAAGGTTGGAGTGCACACGAGGCGTTCACAGCCGCCCACCAAACGAGACTTCGCCACAACTGCCCACCCAAGAGCCGCCCGCGGCCGCCCACCACACGAAACCTCGGCACACCCGGCCGGTGCACTGGGCGCCCACGATCCGCCTACGGCCGCCCAGCAAGCAAGACTTCGCAACACCAGTCCATTTTCCCAGGTCAGCGAATTATTGCCCCGAATGCAGCAGGTGGAAATTTGCAGATATGTGTAGTGATATCGCAGATAACACACACGTGATCTGATATATGGGCGAATCTTGGAGTATTGTTTTAACCATATCAGCAAAGATCTCTAGAACCTCCAATATATGTTGATGAATTACTTGTTCGGTTGCCTTGTTAACGCAATGGTGCTCCACTAGTACAAACTAATTGTTTGTTCCCCACGGCACCCCCCAGCAGCTACGATTACGATTGCAACTACGATTGCGACAACTACTAGTTAGTCGCTGTGTTTCAGGGGCGCTCTCGTGGAAAATCTTGGTTCGGAAACGTTGCCCTCAGAAGCTTTATTTCGAAACTTACATCCTGCGAAAGACTGTTGAACCTCAGGCCCCGCGCGGGCCCTCGGAAACACCATCTCCAGAAGCATAATCTTCAGAAGCCATATCCTCTGAATGTTGAAGCTCAGGCCCCACGCAACCCGCAGAACCTCCACCCTCAGAAACTCCGTCCTCAAAGATAAGGTTGGATCTCAAGCCCAACAACGGCGTACAGAAACTCCACGTCGCCACCTGCGCCGACCAGGCGCCAGCAGGAGCTCAGCAAGCAGCAGCAGGCAGGCCAATTTGAAGAAACTCCCGAGTCAAAACGAAACACCTTCCTATTGCAATCCTCGCGAGAAGATGCTCCCAAATCCTCCAGCGTGCAGTATAGAGGGGAACTAATCCCATGTCGCCAAGCGCGCCGACCAGGCGCCAGCAGGAGTTTCACCAGCAGTGCTAGGCAGGCGGACCCGAGCAACCTCGCAAATCAAAACGAGGCAAGTCCGAATGCAATCCTCCATGGGCAGATGCTCAAACATTCCTCCTCGTGCAGGATGGCCCACTATGGGCGAGTGGGAAACAGGGACCCCAAACAGTACCCAGCGCATCCAACTGTAGAGCGAAACTAATCCAACGTCGCCGCGCACGCCGACCAGGCGCCACCAGGAGTTTCACCAGCACTGCTAGGCAGGCGAGTTTGAGCAAACTCGCACGTCAGAACAGAGCCGTTCCCATTGCAATAGTTAATGAGAAGAGTCTGACGCATCTTCCCGCTTGCAGGATAGACCACAATGGATAATTCTGGCGGAGAAAATAATTTCCAAATATGATCCAGTCCACCCAATAACAGAGGGAAGCTAATCCAACGTCGCCGCGCGCGCCGACCAGGCGCCATCAGGAGTTCTGCCAGCAGCGCTAGGCAGGCGAGGTTGGGCAAACTAGCGAATCAGAACGAAACACACTTGCATTGCAATCCTCATGAGAACATGCTTACAATTCCTCCCGTGTGCAGGGTAGCCCACAATGGATTATTCCGCTGGAGGAATAAACCACAATGGGTTATTCCGTGGGGAAAAGAGGCCCCACACATTACCCAGCGCATCCAACAACAGAGGGAAACGAATCCAACGTCGCCGCGCGCGCCGACCAGGCGCCAGCAGCTGGACGTTGTGCCAGCAGTTCATGTCAGGCGAGATCGAGCAAACCCCCAGATCAACACGAAGCACTTCTCTATCGCAATATTGATGAGAAGATGCTCGCAAACCTTCCCGCGTGCAGGGTAGCCCACAATGGGTTAGCCCGGTGGAGAAATCATTTCCAAACGCTATCCAGCCCACCCAACAACAGAGGGAAACGTATCCAACGTCGCCGCGCGCGCCGTTCAGATGCCAGCAGGAGTTCCGCTGGCAATGCTGGGCAGGCGAGTTTAGGCAAACACGTACATGAAAACGAAAAAACAATTCCTATTGCAGTCGTCAGGGGAAGATATTCGCAAAGTCCCCATCGTGCAGGACAGCCCACAATGGATTATTCCCGAAGTGCAAGAAACCCCAGACATTATCCCGCCCACCAAACAACAGTTTGCACATTCAGGTGACGGAGCGAGCGAGGTAAGAGCAATGTACGTTGAGTTGGGCGCTTGTGCCTCCCTAGGGGGAGTTCAGAAGGGGGGCAGGTGCGGAATTCCCCGGTTAATGGCCAGCTGGGGGGCCGTTTCCTTCGTACTGTCTTGATTGAAGCTGCTCCCGGGCGCCTTCCATGGCCCGTGTCCTTATATGTTTTCGAGTGCAGCGGCCAAAGGGCCCCAAGACGGCCCAAGAGGGCACCCACACGATCCGTAGCCATTTTGGCTCGAGGGCGCCTTGGGCCCCTCGCTTGGCAGCGCCTGCGGAGCGCGCTGCGGAGGGCGGCGGCGCTCCCCCGGCCGCCCCGCCATGGCCGCCTGCGTCCCGCACGACACCTGGAGCCTGGACAGCACCGAGCTGCAGCCGCTCTCGCAGGGCCTGCAGCCCGCGGAGCCCCCCGCCGCGGCGCGGGGCGCGCCGGCGAGGCCCGCGTGGCGGCGCGGCGGGTGGGCCGCCCGGGCGCTCCTCGCCCTGGCCGGTGGCGCGGGCGGCCTGCTGGCCGCGGCCACGCGGCGGCCCGGGGCAAGGCGCCACGAGGGCGTGGCCAGGCCCGCGGACCTGCTGCAGCAGGTGGCCGCCGGGGCAGTGGGCGAGGCGACGGTGTTGGCGGGGGTCGGTGCGTCCAACATCTTCGACGGCATCGCGGAGAAGGTCTACGAGCAGGTCGAGGCCACGGTGGGCGCGGGGAACTTCACGGACGAGCCTCCGGGGCAGACAGTCGACGGCGACAAGGAGTGGGAGGTCGTGTTCCAGGGCGTCGTGCGGGTGCGGAACAGCACGAACATGAGCTCGGACGACAACATCATCGATACAGTTGGCCCACAGGGCGCCATCGTCGTCGGCGAACCCAAGGATGGCTGGTTGAAGCTTCTCAACAGGCCAGGGTACATCAAGATCAAGGCGGGCGACGAGGTGCTCCTCAAGCACAGGAAGGTCACCTACATGATAATCCCACACGGCTCTTGCAGTCAATTTGGGGGTCCAGAACATTTTCTTGATATTGCTGATGTCGAAGAAGGAATGCGGAACATCACGGACAACTACTCGTGCCTGGCGGCTGGAGAAAGCATGGGCCTGAACAAGGCTGCAGTCCTGACGCCAGCCCTGGTCTGCACAGTGAACGGCGACGGCGGGACGAACCGGACGATCTGTTCCTCAGGCATGTACCCGTCGTACGAGGACGACCCCGCTGACTCTGAGCTCCTACCAGAGCCCACGCTTGCGCCGCCGGCGACCATCCCGCCCAGCAACACGACCACAGCACCGAGCACGACCGCAGGACAGGAGGCCGCGGCGACCACCACCACCACCACCGAGCAGGTCGAGTGCGACGGGTGCTGCCCTGGGGATCGCGACAAGCCCACCGTTGTAATCCCCGCTTACGAGCGAGACCTCTGCAAGCTGAAGGTTACTGCAAGATCAATCGCTGAGCATGACAAGGAGAAGCACTTGGGCAAAGTGATCATCTGCTGGGTATCGCATCACCCTGCGTGGGAGTACGGCGGCGATATGGATGAGATCAAGGCGATCTTGTCAGAGCACGGTGAGGTCGAAGTTTTGGAGATGGTGATCGGGGGCGAGGAGCATGGCTGGGTGGCACAGCAGGCGGCGAAGCTGAAGGTGGCCAGTCGCGTTTCGTCCGCATATTACGTCGTGCTCGATGCCAAGAACGCTCTCCTCCAAGACGTCAAGCCTGACACATTTTTCACCACGTGCAACACGGGCAAGATATTCGGCAGGTACCAGATGCAGGACGGCTCCATGCCTGGAATGCATTTGGACTGGTACCGTAAGTCTGCGGAGGTGCTGGGCCAGACGCCGATGGACTACGGCAGCTGGCCCGCGTCGATCACCCCCATCATCATGCACAGGCAGACCGTCATAGACATGCTGGGCCAGCTTGGAGAGTCTCCGGACTTCGGCCCGTGCTCTGGCGGCTTGTGCAGCGCCTTCGATCGCGGGGCGACGGAGTTCACGCTCTACCTGGTCTACGTGGGCCGGGTGGGGAAGATGGAGTGCATACACGGCATCGAGGAGCGGCCCTGGGGCCAAGAGATCGCCGCATCCGTGTGGCGCACCGACGACGAGGCGGGCAAGCAGGGCACCGCTGGCCAGATCAGGGCCATCGCGGAGCATTCCGAGGCGAATGGCCAGGTGTTGTTCTTCGGAGCGCAGGCGGGGGCCCTCGACAGCTTCGCGGGCGACGAGCGCTACAGAGTGCTGCAGGACCTGTTCAAGGTCTACGACGACGCTGGCTTGTACCAGTTCAAGGACTGGGACGAGCTCGCGAACTGCGTGGTGGGCGCATGGGGTGGACGACTGTAGCATCCCGTGCGGGCAGCAGTCCCATCGGGACTTTCCTCCGCCCTGCTCGCCTGCTGCAGGTGATCTCGTAGTTACTGGTCTCTGTGGTGGGATACGGCGGTGCCTGCGCCGGCCTTGCTTTCAGTAAGCAGTGTGCGATGCAGCGCGGCTCCCCTGCCCCCAGTTTCGCCGCGCTCTCTGCCGGAAGAGCACTGTCACGCGGGAGTGGTGGGATGGATGGTGGAGGTGGGGTGTAAGGGAGCGTGTAGGACACGGAGTTGGCAGGGGGTGACCGCGTGTCTGAGCTCCCTCTGCAAATTATCTGGACTGTTTGCTGTAGCGTTAGGACGGCTTTTTTGTTGCCGCGCTTGGCATGGCAATTCCAAAGCGTTCATGGCAGTCTACGGGCTGGTCATCAAAGGTGGCCTCCGACATTTCGTCCGCAACTGTCGGCACAGAATCTGGTAGCGTTCGTATCGGCCCTTGGGCAAAAAATAGAGGGCACCAACACGACCGAAAGACGGCCCCAAGAGAGCTCCATATGGCTTCCAGACGGTCCACGAGAGCCTCCAGACGGCTCTGGAGGCCCTTCAGAGGGCCCCCGAGAGGGCCCCAGGGGCAGAACACATTGACTTGTCCAAGGTTGTTCAATGTTTTTGGGGTTCTCGCATTCTTCTGGCCGAGAAGGGCCTCAGGCGGCCCAAGAAGTCCAAAATATTATCCCCAGACGGCCCCAGAGGCCCCAGAGGCCCAAAAAGGGCCCGACAACTATACAAGATGGCCCCCAGACGGGCCCCAAAACACCACCAGAGAGCCCCCCAAGAGGCTCCCAAGAGACTCCCACGGGGGCCCGAAGAAGCGGTGTGGGGACTGGGCTGCTTGGGTGTGGGGACTGGGCTGGCCCCAAGACGGCCCAAGAGTCCAAACATTGCCTTCAAGATGGCCCCCGAGAGGGCCTCAGGAGGCGATTTTTTGATGTCGAAAGGATTTTCAATGTTTTTGGGGTTCTCACATTTTCGGACCCAGAAGAGCCTCAGACGGCCCAAGAGGTCCCAAAGATCGTCCCCAGACAGCCCCAGAGGCCCCAAAAGGACCCGAACACAGTCCAAGAGGGCCCCCCATATGGCCCCAGAGGGCCCCATAACGGCCCCAAGAGGGCCCCAACACGCCTCCAAGAGAGCCCCAAGAGGGCTCCAAGAGGCTCCCAAGAGGGCCCGACGAGGGGGTGTAGGGACTGGGCTGCGGTCTGGGCTGGCCCCAAACTGGTCCAAGAGTCCCAAAACGGTCCAAAAGGGCCACCAAAAGACACCCAAGAAGCCCCAGAGGCGCCAAGGAGCACCATGGCTCCCATCAGCGAGCGGTGAAGTAACAAGCTCTTGACACCAAGGCTCCCCAGAGCGCGGTGACGTACAGAGCTATTCACACCAAGGCTCCCAAGAGCGAGCGGCAACGTAACAGTCTCTGAACACTCGGGCTCACAACGGAGAGCGGCGACGAAACAAGCTCTTCACACCAAGGCTCCCAAGAGCGAAGGGTGCCATGAGCCCTCTCGGGCCAGTTCCTGAGGCGCTCTTTCCGTTTCCGTGCCGGCCCAGGTATCGAAGACGCCTACGGCGAATCACCGCCGCCCCTTGCCTTCTTGGAAGCGCCTATGTGGCCGAACGTTGAGGCCAGACCTGCGAAGCTATCGGACCACGTGTTCCCCGAATCGGTTTGGAAAGCCTTCGGGGAACACGTGGGCATCTTGAAGGTCATCTTGGCCGTCTTGGAGGCCTCTTGGGCAAGCTTTGGGCGATCTTTGGGGCTTTTTGGGCCGTCTCGGGCCAGCTTCGAGCCAACTTCGGCCATCTTGGTGGGTTCCTGGCACGTCTGAAGCCGTCGGAAGCCGTTTGGGGGGCCTCTATGGGCCGACTTGGGGCCCGCTTGGAATGCTCCAGGGCCGTCTTGGAGGCCATCTTGGGCGTCTGGGAGGCCATCTTGGGCGTGTTGGAGGCCTCTTGGGCCCTCTTGGGGCCCTCTAGGGGCCATCTTGGAGGCCACTTGGGCCATCATGGGGCTCTCTTGGGGGCCTCTTGGGCGATCTTGGGGGCTTCTTGGGCCGTCTTGAGCCGTCGGAGAGCCGAAAAGGCGCAAATGCCAAAATCCTTCAAAAACCAAGGGAAAATCAATGATTTTGGCCTCTTCGGACTCTCCTGGAGGACCTCTTGGAGGCCTCTTGGGCCGTCTGGGAGGCCTCTGGGGGGCCTCTTGGGCCGTCTTGGGCCATCTTGAGGCTATCTTAGGCCGTCTTGGGTACATCTTGGGCCGTCTTGGAGGCATCATAAGGCCATCTTAGCCGTCTTGGAGACCATCCTGGCCGTCTTCGAGGCATCTTGGAGGCCATCTTGGAACCGTCTGGGGCAGGACATTGGGGAATTGAGCTCCTGGGCATCCTTTCCGGGTGGCCGGCGGGACGGGCCGAAGCCCACTGGGGAGTTTTTTTAGAAAAAGAACCAAAACCAAAACCGATAAAATCTAACACGCCAGGCACCCCTGCAAGCAGGGGGCGGCGGATATTGGCCTTCGGCCCATCCCGCCACCGTGCCTTGGTTGTGGATGCGAAGCTTATTGGATGTTCGTTGGGATCTCATTGGAGGCCTCTTGGAGGCAGTTTTGATGCCTCTTGGGGGCCGTTTTGAAGCATCTTGGGGCCTCGTGTGGGCCTATTGGGTGCGTCGTGGGCATCTTGGAAGCCTTTGGGGGGCCTCCTGGGGGTCTCTTGGTCGCCTCTTGGGGTCTCCTGAGGGCCTCTCTTGGCCCGTCTTGGGGCCCACTTGGCTCCGAAAAAGCCATGCCAGAAGCTGCTGGGAACCCCAGGGGGCACGCGAGAAGCTCCGAAAGATTTGCGAGCGAGGGGTCCCGGTCTTTTGAAATAATCCTCAGGAGCGAGGAGTGAGGCTCAGGCAAAGGGCCTGAGGACACGCCCACTCCGTAAGCATATTCGAAAGAGCGTGTTCTACCGCTGCTGGCGGAAAACCGGGGGGGGTCACTACCGGTTCGAACCCCTCCCCCCCCCCCCTCCGGATCCGGAAAACCGGGGGGGGTCACTACCGGTTCGAACCCCTCACCCCCCCCCCCCTGCTCATCATGAAAAGGGGGGGGGGTCACTACCGGTTCGAACCCCCCCCCCCCCCCCCCTCCGGATCCGGAAAACCGGGGGGGGTCACTACCGGTTCGAACCCCCCCCCCTCGAAAACCGAGTGGGGGTGCGGACAGTGGTGGGGACGGTGTTGGTGGGGACAGTGGTGAGGGGATAGCGGGACAGTGGTGGGGACAGTGGGACAGTGGGACAGTGGTGGGGACGGTAGTGGTGGGGACAGTGGTGGGGACAATGGTGGGAACAGGGGGGGACAGTGGACAGTGGTGGTGACGGTGGTGGTGGGGACAGTGGTGTGGGGACAATGGGAATGAGGTGGAAACAGTGGGACAGTGGAGGGTACAATGGTGGTGGGGACAGTGGTGAAGGCGGTGGCGAGGACGGCGGTGGGACAATGGGACAGAGGTACAGTGGGGACAGTGGTGGGGACAGTGGGGACAGTGGTGGGAACAGTGGGACAGCTCAGTGGGACAGCGGAGGAGTCAGTGGGACAGTGGGGACAGTGGGGATAGTCGGGCAGTGGTTGGGGCCGTGGAGACAGTGGGGAGAGTGGAACCGTGGTGGGAACAGTTCTGGGGACAGCGGGGACAGTGCGACAGTGGTGGGGCCACTGGTGGGGACAGTAGGGGCGGTGGTGGAACCAGTGGGGACAGCGGTGGTGAGGACAGTGGTGCTGGGAACACCAGTGGGGGATGTGATGCGGACGGTGGTGGGGACCGGGAGTCGTTTGCTGGCGGTGAGTGGGGGGGGGGGGGGGGGGGGGGGGTTCGAACCGGTAGTGACCCCCCCCGGTTTTCCGGAAGGGGGGGGGGGGGGGGGATTCGAACCGGTAGTGACCCCCCCCGGTTTTCGAGCGGGAGGGGGGGGGGGGAAGGGGAGGGGTTAGGGAGGGGGGGGTTTTGCCGAGGGAGGGGGGGGGGGGGGAGGGGTTCCAGCAGGGGGGGGGGGATTTTCGGAGGGGGGGGGGGGGGGCGACCCCCGGGCTCCAGAGGAAAAGGTTGGCAATTTTCCACAGTAAAGCGGCGGTGGATCACGCTCTCTCGCATATAAGCATGATTGCACGTGCAAGTGCCCCAAAGGGGTGGTTGACCATGCTTTGCTCCTAAGGTTTCGTTCTTGCGCCGCACACAGCCTTCCAAAGCTTAACGTGGCACGTGGCAGGCCTTGCGAGCACCCCGCAACCTCAGTGGGTTTTGTTCGACTCTCTACGCGGCCGCATTCGACAATGGTCGCCGATGTCACGATTAAACGTTGCGCTCCCGAACTGCCGAGTGTGTGTTGCAACACATGCATTGTGCAACCCACGTTGTGCAACACATGTGGTACATCCTGTAGACTGCAACCCACGCAAAGCTATACATCCTGTAGAATGCATGTTGTAGACTGCAACCCACGTTGTGCAATCTATGAAAAGCAAGCTACAGCACTGGTACGCGCTAGGGGGTTCAACACGTGGGGGTAATGCATGTGATGCCGTGTGCGTGTGAACATGTGTGCACATGCATATATATATATATATATGCGTGTGATACGTACATGTGTATATATATGTATATATATGTGTATGCGTGTATGCATGTGTACACACTTGCCATACTTAATGTGATGCAGGCCAGAGCGCACGCTGCGTGGTGCAAGCTATCAGGCGCAACCTATATGGTGGAATATACGGGTGCAGGTCAGGTGTGTCAACCTATGATTTGTAAACTCGACTGCCGCGCCATCATCCCATCCTCCCATCGGCAATTTGTTTGGCAAATTGATGCGGCCACGACTGCGGCTGCCCATTCGCACTGACTAGTGCATCTGCGTTGGTGCGCAAACTCTCGCGCACAGGGCGACCACCAAACCACCCCAACCCAACCCGAAGCCCTAAATTTATCATCGATTTCCAGTGGGGGAGGGGGGGGGTCGGGGAAAATTGAAAAAACACATGGAACCCGTACCCCCCCCCCCATAACCCGAAATTCTGGTCAAATTCGGGTCTTCGGGTTGGGTTGGGGTGGTCTGGTAGGTAGTCACATATGACCCATACGTCCTGGTCAGATGGCAATCAGAGCGTGAATTACCTACCCCGCTTTCGCTTCCAGACAAGACCAAGTCACACCACGCGCCGCCTGGTCAAGCGACCCGTCTGGTGCGGGCCGTAGCCTGGTGTCGTTTGGTATTGTTTGGAAGCGGGGGTGGTCAAAAGCGAGGTAGGTTCGTTTGCCTCCTAGGCAACGGGTGTTCTGGGCAAAATCGTTGAAGTCATATGGCCCATATGAGCGCAGCAAGTGCGGTCGGGCAGAAACTTTGTGCGCTCGTTGAACCCACTCGCTGGTGATGCTATCGTGCTGAAGCGTTTGCATACTTTACTTTTGGAATGACTTTGGCATGTGCACGCGCGTGTGGACGTTGTGATAGCTGTTGCAAAAGGGTTATTGAAATATGCTTTTTTTCCCAACCATCCTGTGGTGTTGGGTCCTCGTTTTGAAGAGACGGTGCCCCGCGTTCCTTCCTCCTTCCTCCTCCTCCCGCTGCCTCCTCCCTCCTCGTCTCATCATCATCAGCATCATCGTCATCACCCACCATCATCATCATCATCATCGTCATCGTCATCATCATCAGCACCAACATGGTCGTCATCATCACCATCACCCTCCGCATGCTTCTATTTCGGCACACCCATCACACGGTTCGTGGCCCCATAGGGAGCTCCACCGAAGTCCCCAGTGGCAGGGTTCGCATGGCGGCCCCGCCCCATTTTGGCGCACCCCTCACACAGTTCGTGGCCCCATAGGGAGCTCCACCGAAGGCCCCAGTGGCAGGGTTCGCATGGCGGCCCCGCCCATTTTGGCGCACCCCTCACACGGTTCGTGGCCCCATAGGGAGCTCCACTAAAGGCCTCAGTGGCAGGGTTCGCATGGCGGCCCCGCCTCATTTTGGCGCACCCCTCACACGGTTCGTGGCCCCATAGGGAGCTCCACCGAAGGCCCCAGTGGCAGGGTTCGCATGGCGGCCCCGCCCCATTTTGGCGCACCCCTCACACGGTTCGTGGCCCCATAGGGAGCTGGCCCAGTGGCAGGGTTCGCATGGCGGCCCCGCCTCATTTTGGCGGGTTCGCCCCCTCACACCCCATTTTGGCGCACCCCTCACACGGTTCGTGGCCCCATAGGGAGCTCCACCGAAGGCCCCAGTGGCAGGGTTCGCATGGCGGCCCCGCCCCATTTTGGCGCACCCCTCACACGGTTCGTGGCCCCATAGGGAGCTCCACCGAAGGCCCCAGTGGCAGGGTTCGCATGGCGGCCCCGCCCCATTTTGGCGCACCCCTCACACGGTTCGTGGCCCCATAGGGAGCTCCACCGAAGGCCCCAGTGGCAGGGTTCGCATGGCGGCCCCGCCCCATATTGGCGCACCCCTCACACGGTTCGTGGCCCCGCAGGGACATAGGGAGCGCCACCGAAGGCCTCAGTGGCAGGGTTCGCATGGCGGCCCCGCCCCAGCGTGGCGCACCCCTCACACGGTTCGTGGCCATATTGGGAATTCCTTTTGCTTCGTCCCACCTGCCTTGCGGTATTCACGTTTGCATATGGTTGGGTCCTTCGCCAGGATAATTTTGAGATAGCAGATTGTTTTCAAAAGGGAGAGGGGGGGATAACTGCCAACGGCCTGGCTGGCATTTCCTGACTCCATATGCAAAGTGGACAATGGGGCAGAATCATATGTAGTTTGCGGTGTCCCAGGAGGGGTCGAGAAGTCTGGGTTCGGGAGGGTGGTGGAGTCTACTTCCCGTTTGGAAGTAGATTCCACGCGGTGCAATATTTGTGATGCAGCGTACGCGCATGGGCTGCCAGTGTCTGTGTGTTCCCTCCGCACCCGGAAACGCCATCCAGCGCACCAGGCGCCACCGAGTCGCCCACCGGGCCCCGACGAGCACAACACGCGGAGAGCCTTGCCAGTGCACGAGTCGCCCAGGAGGCGCCCACGGGCGGCCGGCGGCCGAAGATTCGGAACATCTTGTCAGCACGCGTGGCGCCCACGGGCGGCCACCAGCCAAGCGCGGGACACCCAGCCAGAATCTCAGGAAAGAGGCCCGGAGTGCAAGAGATGCTCAGGGAGCCACTAGACTTCTCGTCACTCCATTCTTGGCACTCCCTGTGGCGGGGCCGTGGGGTGCTGCCTCTTGCAGCATCCCCCAGTCCTAAGCCTCGGGTGGAGCCGTGGGATTAGTACCACTCTTGGCAACCTCTGAAACGGGACCCTCACCTTTCCAGCGTACCTCGCGCTAGTGAAAAGGAATGTCTGCATTGACTATCGAGGAGGGTGCTTGAGACGGGGCGTGTTCCAGCGTCAGTGGTGTGTGTGTGTTGAGTTTACTCGTCGTTCTCATCCTCCTCATCTGCACTCCCGCTTCTTTTATTCACCCGCTCATCCTCGTCCTCCCCCTGCCCCTCTCCTCATCATGCCCCTCTTCACCCTCTCGAACCTTCTCTTCCTCATCCTCCTCCTGCTCACTAAACTGCACCTCTGGCCTGAGGCCCCTCCCTGGCAGGATGATGGAAGAGGAGGACCCGCGCGTGAAGAAGCTGCAAGATCTGGCTTGGAGCCTGCAGACCATGACGAACAAGCCCGGGGGCAAGTTCCCAGAGGCGCGGGGAATGGGCGACGGGCGCGAGATCCGATCGGGGTGCAGAGGAGGAGGAGGAGGAGGCGGAGGAGGAGAAGGAGGAGGAGTCACCGTAGCTGGTGTCCGCCGTGGACCTCGACCCCCCGAGGTCGCCAGATGCCAGCGCAGGTCTTCCGAGGCTCCCAGGGCCCCAAAAAGGACAATTATCAGGAGGGGAAAAACACACAGACACAATTAATCGTCGATTCCCCAGAAAATATGGGAAAGTATGGGAAGTGGGGGGGGAAGACAAAAACTTCGAAAACATGGGAAAATATGGGGAATCGTTTTATTTGTGTGTATTTATGTGTGTGTCCCTGGGCCCCTTCAAATTACTCGACGCGGAGATCCCCACGTGGGAAGCCCATGCCCTGACACCGAACGCTGTGGGCGCCGGAGTGGCAGGGTCCTGGCCTGTGGCGACTGAGAGCTCCCTGCCAGATGATTATTGCATCGGTCGGGGGTGGACAGAACCCCCAACAGTGACACGTCGATTAGTGAATTGTCCGTTTTCGGTTCTCGAGAGGGCGCCGTGGCCGTTATTTTCCAGACTTGCGCCCGCCAGGTTTGGGCCTCAGGTCGTTTTCATTAAACCACGTTTTACTAAAGGGGGGTCTGTCCATCCCCGAATCGAGATTGTTCTGGGCTTTTGAAAGAAACGGCCCGCCCGAGACATCCCTGCAATCTGGCCGCGAACGGGCGTGTCCCCCTTCCTGGCGGCGCCTCTCTGGGGTGCCCAAGTACTTTGCTCTGCTTCTCGTGGCAAACATGAAGTTCGCAAGAGACAGGAATCGGGGGGGGCAAACGAGGTGAAAAGGCGAACCAGGAAATCCAGCTGGCAACCGGGAAATCGGGCAGGGACATTTTCCTCGGTCGAACGGGGAATTGGTCTCGGCCGAGCGGAGGAACCCTGCGAGGCGTGACCAGGAAATGCTTCTTGGTGGTCGAAGGAATTATCTCGTAGTTGCTGTTGGATGAGGGGTTCATGTATCCGAAGCTTCTACGTTAAACGTTTGGGGGCGGGGTTTCATCTCATGCTTCGGACTTGCGGTGGTCTGAGGGTTCGGGGGGTACTTACAATATCTGTTATCGTTACTTTCAGGTTCTCTTGAGGCGGCGCTTCGTCAGGCTGCCCTCCGTGCAATTGGTCTAGCCGTGGATTGTAGATCTTGGTGCGGTTGTTCGGCTGTCCCGCGCGGAAGTATGCAAAAGTATGGCTGGCGGGTCATGTGAGTTTCGTTGTCCTATATGAACGTTGCTCTCACGCGTTTCCCTGTCTTGTATCTGGTAGGGGGCATTCGGGGTTGATTTTCTTTTCAGACTTCTTGTTTCGTGTGCCTGCAATATGTGGTGGCTACAGGCGCCGTGCGTTCATTTGGCGGTCGGTGGGTGTACCCTCCAGCCTTGGTCGCGTACCGGTTCGCTGAAGGCAGCGCGTCATCGGGTGGTCTTAGGTGCCGTTTGGGATCCTTGATTTTCTCATTACAGTGCCGTTTTTAATACATGCTCCGCGTGCGGATCATGTATTAGAAATGCAGGGATTTAGTATGAAAAGCAACGATGAGCTCATGCATAGATTTATCCATAGATGAGTCATGTCTTAAAAATCCGAGGTTCTTAGAAAACAAAAAAACATGTATTAAAAACTGCCCTGTAGTCTGGCCTCCACCATTCGCGAGTGAGGCGCGCGATCGCGGGCGTGCCTCGTTCTACCCGTGCTGCCCCAGAAGAGTTAAAGGCCCGCAGGTGAGCACCCGCGGGGAAGCACTCCGCTCGAGCGTTCTCGAGCTGCTGTGGCAGCGGCCTGCGCCGGGTTGGTCCTGGACCGTCGCGATGCAGGAGTGCTCCGCTTGGCCGTTTCGCGCGCAAGACTTTCAAACCCCTTCCTCCTCCTCCTCCTCCTCCTCCTTCTCCTCCTCCTCCTCCTCCTACTTATCTTCATCCTCCTCCTCTCCTTCTCATCCTCTCCTCCTCCTCCCCTCCCCTTCCCCATCCTAATCTTCGTCCTCCTCGGCGGCGCCACAATGGCCCCGGGCCCACGGCGAAGCAGTAGCGATCATGCAACATGGGCCGGCGGCATGAGCGAAGCGATTGAATAAGGCGGGTGATGCGTGTGAGACTCCAGTTGGTACTATCAGTTTTCCCAGGGAGTGTCCTATCTCCTCCGGCTGATTCTCTTGGCCCTACGTTTTTTTTCCGGGAGGGGGGAAAGAGGGAAAAGGGAGGGAAGCAGGAGGCGTATGGGGACGAGGACGAGGAGGACGGGGACGATGGAGGACAAGTGAAAACCCAAGACGCATCAACGATGTTGGAATATACCCTCCCTCCAAGATCATTCTTCATAGGTCCCTACAAGGATCCATTCCCACTGAGGGAAGTGCCCCGTGGGGAGAAACGCTTGAAGATCCTGAAGTGTGCCAAAAGACCATCCCCACGATTTGAACGCCATGAGTCAACCTGACTCTTGCGTCTCGACGATCCTGAATCGTGCCACAACGCCGTTCCTGCAACTTCAGCTCCGCGGATCAACCTAATTCTTGCGCCCTGACAGTCCTGAATCGTTGACAATTGCCGTTTCTGGCACGTTAACCATGAAAACCATTGGAACTCTTGCAATCGACGAGAGCCACAGCTTGAAAATGAACCGCCTTCAATCCGCGGAGCTTTTGCAGGTGTTGACAGCGAATCTGCTCGGTGCTGATGCGAGAACCACATGTTGAAAAGGAGCCGCCCTCGGCACGCACAATTTCCACAATTGCTTAGAACGAGAGTGCGCGGCGCTACGGCGAGAGTCACCGTTTGAAAACCAACCGCCCTCAAACCGTATAATTTGCACATGGTTTAAACGAACGTGCGCGGCGCTACTGCGAGACACACATTTTGAATAGGAGCCGGCCTCAATCTGTTAAATTGTTGCAGATATTCAGAAAGAATACGCGAGGCGCTAACGCGAGAGCCACATTTTGAAAGCGAGCCGCCCTCATTCCGTAGAACTCTTGTGCATGTCGTAAACGAGCGTACGCGGCGGTAGGGCGAGAGCCACAGTTTGAAAACGAACCGCCTTCAATCCGTGAAACCATTGCGCACACGTTTCAAACTAATGCTCACAATGCTGATGCGAGAGTTACAGTTTGAAAAAGAATCGCCCTCAATCCGTGAAGCCCTTGCAAAGTTTAGGACGAATGTGCGCGGCATATTGAAACCACCCGCCTCCCGTCTGTGAATAAGCTTCAGGGCCATTCGCGGTGAGGAAGTCTCACGCGAAACGCCCGGCCCGCCCTGGTTCGAAGGATGTTCTCCTCGGGCCGCGTAAGCCGCTTTGGAGTTGCACTAAGTGCCATCGCAAAGGGAACTGGGCGTCTCGGATCAAGTGTGTTTGCGGCTGCGCGGCGCCCGTTGAGGTATCGAGGGCAGCCAAAAAAGCACATGATATGGCAGTCGCAGGTGGATCGAAGCAGCAGGCGCCCAAGGGCAAATGGTCTCAGGGAGCGCCGCAGTTGCAGGAGGCGCTGGGCTCCATCCTCAAGCGGCTCGAATCGATCGAGAAGGGGGGTAAGGCTGCTGAATCCAAGCCTCCTCCGTGGCGCAGTGATTCCGATGACGGGAACGAAGCCAAGGACATCAAGGAGAGGCTTGGCCACTGGCAAAAAAAAACGGCACGCTTCGTTACTCATGAAGAAGAACGAGTACTGGCTGAAGCACAAGTCGAGCGACTGCAGAAGGCACTGCAAGATGCCAAGCCGTTGCACGTCCAGCAGATGTCCGTCAACACGCGCCTTACCAGGGCGAAGGAGACGGTGGCCACGCTCGAGACGAACCTAGAGGAGAAGCGCCAGGAGGTGGAGAAGGCCAAGGCGGACCTGGACAAGCAGCTGGTTGATGCGCAGATGGCCCTTGATGAAGCCAGGAGGCAAGCTGAAGTCCTCCAACAAGAAGCTCGTGAAGCATATGCCAAGGGCCTCGTGCAGGACGGCGAGCAGATCCTCAAGATGGGGGAGCCGCAGTTCGCCTCAGCCAGTCAGGAGTTCAAGGACTGGTTCGGCAGACTACGTGCCGACGAAGTTGGAGGCAAACACCTGGACACCTTGCCGCAGCTGCTCGAGGCTCAGGCAGTGTTCATCAAGGCGTCCCAGAGCCAGGCTGGTGTCGCCGCGGGCGGTGGCGAGCATGTTCGTGCTGGGGCTGATGATGACGATATGGAGCCCGACGAGCAAGCTGAGATCAACCTTGCCACCGCAGGAGAGGCTCTCATTGAAGCCAAGCGTGCAGCGGAAGGAGATGCCAGCAATGAAGAAGCTGCCCTTCATATTGCTGCGGCGAAGCGAGCCCTGCGAGAACAGCTTGCCTCAATACGGAAGAAGCGAGCCCGTGTTTAATAATGTTGGAGCTGGGTCTGTCAGTGTGATGATTGACAGCAACTCTGGTTTCTGGCAGGACAGTGCGATTGACATTGACTGGCCTGACCTGGGATTTGCGGTGCCTGCGATTCAGCGCCACAGAGTTTTCCAGGACATCAGGGAGGCCCCAGCAAATGGTTGGAGGAAGTGGTCCACTTCGTCTACAACATCAGCAGTGTCATCGGCAGCGGCTACCTTCTGTGGTGTATGCACGGCCGCGGCGGCGCGGGTGACATGCGCTGCTATCTCGTTCCCACGTTGCGCTCGACAAGGTGACCGACCCGATTGGCCTCAGGACGAGCGTGGTCATGCTGACCGCGCACGAGCACTCGCTCTGGGAGAAGCTGTTCGTCTCCCAGGTAGTCAGGAGCTGGATGGCCATCAGCGTGATGTTGGAGTTCCACGCCGTGAGTGCCAGCCTCCTGATGAAGTGTGCAGAGTTGCTGTGGTGGCACCGCAGCTGGAAGGTGAGCCTTGTGTACAGGCTCCTGGCTCCGTCCCCGCTGCTGCTCCTGATCGTAGGACTCCTAGGGATGGGAAGGCTAAAGGAAAGCGGAATGAGTGGGTATTTTTTTCCTGTAACGCTAGTACCTGGTCTTCCTGGGAGCTGATCCTGGAGTGGAGGATGGAGGATGCCCATGGTCCGAAGCCGCATTTTTGGGCGGCACAAGAGACGAGGGTTTCTGATATGCAGATGATTAACCAATACTCTGGGCCCCTTCGGGCAAGAGGTATCCATGCAGATGTTTGCCCAGCAGTCTGCACAGGTGCGTCAGTTTTGTCTACTTCGGCAGGTGCATTGGCTGGAGGCCTCCCCCACATCTGCCAGCGCACGCTGCAGCTGGATGGGGTCGATGCTGTGCCTGAGGCGAGGGGCGGGATCATTGCTAGACATGTAGATGGGGTCCTGTCTGGTGGGGTTATTTAAATGCCTGTTTACTTCCACCACTCGCAAGGGGTCCAGGGCGACAACCTTCCTCTGATGGCGGCTCTGGGTAAGTACCTCAGTTCCCTGGCACTTCCTTGGGTGATTGGTTGCGATGCCAACATGAGTCCTGGGACGTCTGGGCTTGATGAATGGTGTCATAGACTTGGGGCTGCGGTTGTGTCTCCTGGTAAGAAGACTTGTGCTGCGGGATCTGGGCAGGAACATGATGTGTTTATTGTGTCTGCTGGTCTGCCCTCTTGTGTCAACTCCATTAAGGTATGGAGTGAGGCACCCTGCTCGCCGCGCTCCCCAGTGGAACTTACTCTACGCGGAGTAAGCCTTGCGTTGCTTGTTCACGTCAGAGTAAAATTGAAAGAGTTCCCTACTAAGCTTCAGACGGGATGCCTTCGTGAGCCTCTACAGTTGCTTTGGGCCTGGTGTACTGGGGACGCGAAGGACCTGGACCTGGGGGTGGTTTTGGACCAATGGGTTCAGAATGTCGAAAGGGAATTTTGCCATATCTTTGACATCAAGGGGGGGGGGAGGTGGAGGAGTACACCGGTGGAAGGTCCAAGGGTTTCAGGAGGAGGAAGGTTTCCTTGGACGCTGTCTTGAAAGGAAAGTGGTTTGTCCACAATACTCCTCGCCTTCGTGCCTGGCGAGCTCTAGATGCACTGCTAGTCAAGGCTGCTGCATGTGCAGAGGACCTGGAGGGATCTGCTATGCGGCCTTCGGTGCGTGCGTCCATCCTTGGCCTGAGCTTGGACAAGTTAGGGGCCAGGTTCCAACGTCTGGCCCCTAGCCTCCTGATTCGCAAGATCGAGGACTCTAGGGGTATCGAGATCGGTTACCTGGGGCCGTCTTGCAAGATGATCTATGAGAAGATGCTCAGAGATCACATGTCGAAGAGATGGTCGGATTGGAAGGCGTGGGCCCAGGGGGCCGTGTCTGCTAAGGCTGTCAAGGCCGCGCATGCGTACTCTAAGGTAAAGGCTCCTGCACAGGGGCCGCGTGCTGCCGAGGGATGGGCACTCCAAGGGGACAAAGCTAGTGCCGCCTTGCAGGAGGAATGGGGGAAGTATTGGCTCTCGCATGATTGACATCTCTCGCCAACACAGCATGCGGAGGCAGATTCAGAGCCTCGCCTTGGTCGGCCTGATAGGGAGCAAGCGCTGTGGGCCCTGAGCAAGTTCAAGCACGAGACGGGCCTGGGGGTCGACTGCATGAATCCTCGTAGCTGGCTATTGCATCCTGTTGAATACGTGGATCGATTGATCGACCTGTTCTTGCTCAGGGAAAGGTGCCCCAAGTTGCCCGATAAATATGCCACTCTCATCGTCTTCCAGGGTAAGCTTGGCGGTGCTGGACTGCGCCACTGGCCCTCATTGTTTCGATTCTCAGGGTCTGGGCCAGGGTTCGCCAGCAAGTGGTCAGATCCTGGGAGCGAGCGCACGCTGCTCAGTTTTTCTGGTGTGAGAGGGAGAAGGAATGCGACAGGGCGGGGTGGAATCATGCAATAATGTGTGAGTTTGCACGGATTAAACGTTTCCATACCGGGGCCCTGTTTAGTGATTTGGGCAAGTTTTACGAGAGAGTTGCACCGTCTATTCTATTTGAGGAGGCTAAAGCTACTGGTCCCAGCCTCCGCCGGTCCGCCTTACGCGTGCTGCCATTCAGTTGCATGTTGGCGCCAGAGCTCTCACGTTCCAGGGGGCTATCTCGGACATTGTGCATGCTACTGGCACGACCCTTGCAGGTTGCAGCTTGGCCACATCGTTTGCACGCGTGGTACTGTATAGGCTTCTCTCTGCAGTTACGGCGGCCTACCCATCCCTCACGATCAGGAATGTGATCGATGATGCTTCCATGCAGTCTATTGGTACTGTGAGGTATGTGGGGGAGCAGCTGGGAGGAGCTGGGGCGGTGCTTAAGGAAGGGTTTGAGAAACTTAAGCTGGTCTTATAGGGTAAAAAGACCAAGTGCATATCCTCGTGCAAGGAATTAGATGTTGTGCTCAGTGGTATGTGGGGTCAGTGTGGGTTCAAGTCGCAAGTTGCTGTCCGTTCTCTGGGGTGTGACGCAGTGGCGAGACGCCCACGGCGAAACCCTACCGCACGCGCTCGGCTTGTGAAGGCGTCTAAGCGGTCCAGAAGATTGCTGAGATTGAAGAATGCAGGCGCTTTTGTTGGCAACCCCCAGCGAGCAGGGCCCCAAGCTGCATGGCTTTGGGGATCTGCGGTGGCGGGTCTGTGCCCGAAGCAGTTGCACGCCATGAGACTTGGAGCAACACGTAGTCTGACCATGGACAAGTCGGGGGCCCTCACGTCGTTCAGGCCCAGGTTGCACCCAGTTGGAGCCCGTATGGACCCTTACGTGATTTACCATACCAATGTGGTTTTACAGTGGTGTACGGCGACCTGGGATGGGTCTCCTGGGTTGGATGTTATGCAGTTGGTATTTGAGAAAGCGGTGGACGACCTCTGGCAGGTCAAGAGGGCCTGGACTATTTGTACCAGTCCTGCACGCGAGAGTTAGGCTGGACGCCTACCTCAGCAAGACAGGTCTCTACTGCTCAAGGTGAAGTGGTGGACCTGCTGTCTCTATCGCCGCTAATGGTTAGCAGTCTTGCGCAGCGTGATGCAGGACACTGGGCGGACAAACGTGCTCTCCTTCTCAGGCCGAAGCTCAACGGAGTCTGGTGTGGGCCTGTTCTGTGGGAAGGGGCCAGAGGCCTCCTGAAGATAGGGTGTAAGCAAGTCTGGGGACAGCACCACCAAGCGTGTGTGAGGAATGTGTTCGCTCTAGGTACCTGGACTCAGGCTCGCCTTAAGGACCGCGGGCTGGCCGATGATGACACCTGCCAGCTGTGCCACTCCAGCAAGGGTACCCTGTTTCGCAGGAGGTTCGGGTGCGCAGCATTTGACGGAGATAGACGTCAATATGTGTCCGCCGCATGTTCCGCTGTTGCGAGAAGGGCCAAGGAATGGGGTCAGGATATTGAGAAATATGCTGCTGGGGTGCTTCCTCATCCTCGAGAACTGATTCCTCCTCCCCTCTCACTGTCTGAGTGTCAAGTGCTTTGGTTCAACAAGCCAGCCTCTGGTAGGCTCAGAGGTAGAATTTTCACCGATGGATCAGCGATCAACCCCCAGTGCGAAGATATCCGCAGAGCGGGGTGGAGTTTGGTCCAAACCAACGAATTCGGTGATGTCATTTCGGCGGCCTATGGGCCTGTGCCTAGCGAAGAGGCCCCGTGGCAGCAGGCCCGTGATGGTGAGGATTACGCTTACAGAATGGCGTCTGAGCTTGTTGACCCGTTTTCCGACAACACGTTTTTCATGGATGGCCAGGGGACCTTTGGTTGTGTTTGGGGCAGGGCCAGTAGTTGTCCTTCCCAGAACCCGCGGGCCCATCTCTGGACCAAGGTTTGGCATGTTTTTGAGAATGGCGTGTCTGTCTTTAAAGTTAAGGGGCATGCTAGTGTAGCCGATGTTCTCAATGGTAGCTGCTCGGAAGCTGAGCGGCTAGGGAATAAACACGCCGACAGATTTGCTAAGCTCGGTGCTGCGTGTCACCCCCTGCCTGAGCAGCTCCTTACTATCTGTTCTGCGCTGGTTGAGCATCAGAAGGAGCTGCTCAGATGGGGTGGAATGCAAGATGTCATGATGGCTGACAGAGGCTGGCAGGACTCGTCTGGCTTCCCTGGGCCCGTTGAGGTGGGGGGAAGTAACGGATGCGAGCCCCAGCCCCTGCCTTCCAAATCTTCTCCTGCCAGGCTGTTTGCGCGCCTTTGCAAGGAAGGCCGTCGGAGGTGGGCGCCACGTGTTGATTTCAAGGTGCCTCTGCTTTCCGACACGGCCGATGGTCTGCCTGATGAGGTTTTAAGCGAGACCACCCTCTTGTCCCGATTGCAGGGTCACAACTTTTGCAAAGTGAAGGTGTTCGTCAGGGACGGTGGGAGGGCGGCTGGTCGCGGGTGGGTGATCTGCTGCTTGAAATGTGGTGGATATGCATGGTCAGGTGTCATGTCCCTGGCTGGCAAATGTCAAGGCCAGCCGAGGACGAAGGACCTCAGGCGACAAAGATCGAGGTTCCTTCGCGGCGGCTTTCCCTCGTGGGCGAAGCAGTATGCAGGGTGGACTGTTTCAGGGCATGGTTCCCCGTCCCCTTTGGACCTGCTGGCCCTCATTAGGGCCGCTCACAGAGGGATCCAGGTCAGGCGTGCTGATGACAACGATCATGCCGCCCATGATCCAGGCCTGTGGGAGGAAAGGTGGGGCCTTGCCCAGCTCCTCTCAAGGTATGGCTTGGAGTTCCCCGCTCAGCAGTCACATGTTACTGGTTGAGTGTGTTTGTATTTGGGGCGGCTGGCTCTCGACGGCCGCTACCATTGAGTACAGTACAGTTTCTGCTGGCTGAGGTCGGTGGCCCTGCGTTCCTTCGCGTTGTGGGAGGAGGAGAGAGGGAAGAGGGGAAGGAGGAAAACGAGGGAGGTCGCAGGCGTCAGAGGAGGATGGGGAGCATGAGGAGCCTGAGGAGGCAGGAGGAGGAGGAGGAGGATGGATGGATTGAGGGGGGCAGGGAGGAGAGGGAGGGAGGGAGGGACAAGCTAGGTGCGCTCGCGTCATATCTGACGTCCTACCCCTCCCTCCCATCCCTTATCATGGCGTAGATATCCTCTCTATCTCTCTGTTCGCACAGTCGGATGTCGAGCAGGGCAATGATCGCGAGGGGGTGCGTGATGCATCGTAGAGCACGGCATGGCATGGTGTAGAAGAGCACGGCAGGGCGTATAATGGCACAGCACGACGTGGGATTGCGTCGTGAAGCGTTGCCTCACAAAGCATGCCATCGCATGGCGGCGCAGAACAGAGCATCGCACAGCATGTCATGGCAGGGAAGCAGGTTCCTCGAGAGTGAGTGCATCGTCTTCGAAGGGTCGGGGCCGGCCTGGAGTCGCGTCTCCAGGTTTAGCTCCCCGAGCTCCGCGACAACAGCCCCCCACAAGGCGGGGCAGGTGGAGAGCACCCGCTGGCTCCGCCTGCAGCATCTCGCCAGCCTCGAACTTATCCCTATCCCCAAGAGTGGCACGCCAAAAGGCGATGGCAATCGTAGGGATGCGCCCTCAAAAAATAGGGGAATTCCTAAGATTGGCATCGTGATAAGGAGATGCCCAGCATAGGGATAGGGATATGTTCCAGGCTGGTAGAAAAACGGGCTTCCCGCTTGATGCTTCCTCCAAAAGCCGCCGCCCCGAAGTGGGGGGGCCTTCTCCCCAAAACTCGATGACCTGGCACTGGTTTGTAAAATCACTTGCGATGCTTTTCTGGGAGTAATCTTCTAGATTTGGGGCCTGTGTGAAGGGACCGGAAACGCTGCAGCGGGAGCACGGTTTGGAACAACCAGAGAAACGGGGCCAGCGTTGCAGCGAGAGCAGCATTCTGAAGGACCGAAAAGAATCTGATTGCCAAAAATACAAATGAAAACCAGGAAATGAGGCCAGCACTGCAGTGGGAGCACGATTCGGAACGAGCGGAAGCGCGGAATTGAGGCCAGCGCTGCAGCGGGAGCACGATTCGGAACGAGCGGCAGGCCGAAAACGAGGCCATTCTTCATCAGGAGCAACATGTTTTAAAAAAGCCAAGCGAAAACCCAGTTCTCGGGAATCCTGTGTGTAAAAAGTCGTTCGCTGAGGGGGGGGCGCATTTCTTCCGGACGTCATCAGGGGAGAGAGGAGCAGTATTCATATTGTGTGATTTGTGGAGGAGGAAGAGGCGGGAATGTTTCTACCGGCTGGCTCGGTTGACCTTGCGATCCTGCTAGTTGTGGGAGAGGGAAGATGGGGAGGAGTTAAAGGAGGGAGGCTAGAGGCGTCGGAGCAGGATGCGAAGCATGAGGAGGGAAGTGGGCGCAGGAGGAGGAGGAGGAGGAGGAGGAGGATCAGGAGAACAAGGTGGAGAACGAGGATTGAGGATGGATGGGGGGAAGGAGGGAGGGAGGAGGAGGAAGAGGGAAGGAGGAGGACAGAGGAGGGCTGAAGGAGTGTCAGGCGACATGGATTTCGCGCTAGAGCACGTAGCACAGCAGAACGTCGACGATAAGCTACATGTATGGCACCATCGAAAATTGTTGGCTTAAGATTGTTATCAGGTTCAAGGGTCCCTCAAGTCCGGGCCCTGGAGGCTTCGTGGAGGGAGGGTTGGGGGGGAGGAACTAGGGAGCAGCGGGCGTCGTGGTCCTCTCCACGGGCTCTTCTCGGGCCTCGGCATCACTGGGGATCGAGGAACCGATCCAGCGAGGGACTCCCGCCGACAAGTGAGCCACGACGGCAATGCGGCTCGAGGCGGTCGCCTCCACATGCCGGAGGGGGATCCGGCTCCACGCTGCGCAGCGTGTCTGCGCTGCCTTCGCGAAGTCTCCCTTTGCTGTCTACTGCGGGTTGGTCGGCGCAGCTGCTCCCATGGCATTGTTCTGTTGAGCAAGTGTGTGCTTGGTTATCGTTTGGAGTCATTGCAGTCATCATCGCGTTGCCTATTCGATGTATCATCATCGTGTTCGCGTGTCCTTCGCGAAGTGAAGTATTCGGGTGCCTCCGAATCCCGTTGCCGATATCAAAGGCTCCTGCCCCAACACAGAAAACCGGGGGTTGGCCGAGGCTCTCGTCAAGGCCCTTGATGAGAGTCTCCACCCTTGACTCAAGGGTGGAGCTTTCAATGCTAAAACAGGCAGGCGTTTTGCTTTCCGGTGTCTCACTGAGGTTCACAGGGCAAGCTTGGGGTGAACCACACCCTCGATTGATCCATAGTTCCGTTGTGTATTAGGACAGGGGGGGCTCAAGGGGGATGACGGTCGGAGAAGCGATTGTGGTCACAGGGCCGGTTGTCCCTGATTGGCGTTGGGCGTTTGGTGGGCGCGGCGGGATCAGATTTTCAGCCAGGCTTCCCAGCGTCTCGATGCGCTGGGAGGTCCACTTCCCTCCAGGCGCGGCCAGAATTTCCATCGTCCGCCTGAGAAAAGTTGCCGCTCGTCCGAAAAAAAACAGTCCGCCTTGCAGAATGTCCCCTCTTGGGAACATGAATTTCCCGTTCGCCTGCCGCTGTTTTCTTCGCCCGGCCGAACAGATTCTCCTTTTCGCCGGTCCACCGCCAGACGAGCTTGTCGCCTGAGACATCCCCACACTGTTGTCCGCGAACTGGGGAGTTCAACAACCCCCGGCGGCTCTTCCTCGGGGTGCCCAAGTGCCACGCTTGCCACATCGCGATGGTCACGGGGCTCTCAGGGGGGAGCGGCCCCCTCGTGGTATTTGCACAATATTGTCGTGAGCGGGCAAGCGACCCCCTCTCTGTCAGCTCCGCCTTGGGGAGCCCAGGCGCTATGTCTGTTATCTTGCGGTGACCATGCAGATTTCAAAAAGGCAGGGGTCGGAGGTGCAAAACGACCTGCTCGCTCGAGACCGCGGACGGGTAAGTGACCCCCTCCCTGGCGGCTTCTTGTGATGCCTGAAAGCTGTGCCTCACTCCCCGCCGTGATCACGAACGTCTCTGAAGAGAGGGGTCGCGGGGGGGCCTAAAACGTTCGCATCGCTCGACAGCTCTTCACAGTCCGGCCGCGAACGTGCAAGTGCCCCCCTCCCTGGCGGCTCCTCCAACGGGGTGACCAAGTGCCACGTTTGCTGTACACGCTGGTCGTTGAAAGCAGGTATTTTTGGATTCCCAGATCCCCAGATCCCCGTCTACTTCAAGCGCCTTCCTACTTCAAGAGTCGGCATGCTTTTGCTGTGTCTCGTTATTCTCTGGGAGGACCTGAACCCAATCCACTATATCCGCCTTCCTATTTCATTTCTACCTACTTCTTCCGACCGACGGGTATCGCTGTGACCATGAAGCCCTCAACAAGACGGGGGTCGGGGGTGCTAAGCGATCTCCCAGCGTGGGGGACATTCCCACACTCCGGGGCGCGAACGGGCACGCGTCCCCCTCCCCGGCGGCTCCCCCTTGCGGCGCCGAAAAAGTATTGCCTCCTTCAGCAGACAGGGGTCGGGGGTGCGAAACGTTCGCCTCGCTCGAGACGTCCCCACAATCTGGCCGCAAACGGGGAGGTGGCTCCCCTCCCTGGCGGCTCCCGCCCAAGCGCCACGCCTGCTACATCGCGGCTAGCATGGGCGAATCTGAGTACGATGAGCGAGTGTGAGCGGGTCTGAGTACCGGTGGCAAAGTGTGAGATGCCATGAGTACTTATGAGCGTGAGTGGTCTGAGTGCGTAAGTCTGAGTGTGAGTGACTCTGAGTGTTTGAGTCAGTTTGAATGTGTGAGTGAGTGTGAGAGTGAATGATCAGGGTGTGAGTGGTCTTGGCTAATGAAGCTGAGTCTGACTAAGCGGAGTCTGAGTGGATGTGGGTGAGTGGTCTGAGTATGAGTGAGGCTCAGTACGAGTGGGTCTGAGCACCAGTGGGTCTGGGGGTGTGTGGGGTCCGAGTATGAGCAGTCTGGGTATGAGTGAGTCTGAGTGTGACGTGGCCTGGATGTCAGTGAGTCTGAGAATGACTGAGTCTGAGTGTGGCAGGAAGAAGGAGGGTGATGAGGTGGTGGCGTCAGACGAATGATAAGAGCACCATCTTAGGAGATGGGAGATGGGGAAGCAGCGGAGCGGACGCAACACGTCCCGTACGCAATCGAACATTTCCCTCCGCGATCCTCGAGTGTCGAGGGCAAGTCGAGGGCAAGACTTGGCGCTTAGGGGGTCGGTCCGCCGCTCACCGATGTGATGTTCTCACTCCGCGGCCACAGAGCCCCAGAGCTCCCGATCGCTTCTCGGGAGATCGTTTTGCACCCCAGACAAAAGTTTGATAATCCTGGGGCTGGGAGACGGCCCCAGGGACCAAATGTCGAGGGAAAACGCTGCGGTGGAACAACAAATCGTTCGGATCTCTTGGTCAGGGCCCCGCTCCGATGGTGCCGCTTGGAGGTCGGGCTCCCGCGGGAATCGCCAGGATGACCGCACATCGCGTCCCGCTGCCTGGGCCGGAGGGTCGTTCCTGCCCAGACCCCAGAGGTTCGAAACCATAGAGTCTGGGACTAGCAGCACAAATACCGTCAAGAAGCAACTCAGAGTGATAAGCGAGTCGTAGGGGAGGGGTTGGTCGGTGGCGCGAGGCGGGAAATTGGGCTGACATCGGGTAGGCGTTGTTTCGCCGACTGGGACGGGGCGCCCTCTTCAGGGCTCTGCTGACCTCAAGGGCCTGGGGAGACCCCGAGGCTGCCCTGGGAGCTTCATCCCAAGGGGCGTTTCGAGGTCATCCTCTCTCGATCTCTTACCCAGAACCGAGTTTTCGGCTTTTTGTTCCTCCGATTCGGGTGCGCCCATGGCCAGACAGGACACCGGGAAGGGGAAGGCTGGGGTCAAACATCGGGGCGCACGCAGTGGGTGTCGGCCCCGCCGCCCAGCGCATGGGGTCGCCAAAAGATTACAGGCGTCAGCAGTACCCACTGTTGGGCACACGACCGCACAGTTGATTGTACGGGGTCGCCCCCCAGTTCTTCGAGGGATATGATCGTTTGGTTTGAATTTGTTGCTCGGCATGTAGGATTCGATTGTTGGCCGTTCGCCTGCAGGCTGTCTTTCAGCTCGCCTTGGGCTTGGCTCGCCTTGGGCTTGCACCTCCGTCAAACTACCATGTATTCATGCTGCCTCCAGCTGTATGTGTACGGCTGACTTTAGACATCCCTTGCATTGCCAGTTTGAGTGCGCATGTTGCACGCCAGGTTTGACTTGTCGTTAGCCCGCCTTTAGTTTGCCTGATGTTTGCAATCATATTAGCTGCAGCTTGTCTCTACATCGGATTCGGCTTTCCCAAAGCAGCGCGTGTTTGTTGCTCCGGGCGTGTTCGTAGTGCCTATTGTTTGTTGGCTTGCATGTATCGCACATTGAAATTTTCATCACGTTGACATTCAGTTTGGCTCCCGCTGACATGTAGCTTGCTATTTCCTTGCATGTCGCGTGCCACGAGCCTGTATAATTCAAGCTCTGGCCGTGCAAATGTACCGAGCGTGTGAGGGTCCAGAGGCTGCTGCGCTTCCCTGAGTCTCAGAAGCTCTGGGTGCCCACTCCGAGATGTCCCCCTCGCGAGGCCTTCAAGCGGGAGTGCTACCAGGTCACGAGCAAGGTTTGCGGCTCATCGGCCTCAGCTCCCCGCTTATCGTTGGGTAGCCAGTAAAGACGTTTTGGGAGGCAAATTCACGTTCGAGGTTGCGCGGGCTTAGCTGCCCTGACACGCACGTGTTGAAACGCAACACGTGCCGTGTTCAATACGGTGGTATGAATACGTTGCGGGTTGGCGCAACGTGTTGGCCCACGTGTTGGCGAGCGTATCGCGCCAGACCTACAATTTCAGTCTACGTGTCGAGTACCTTGTCAACACGCTACGTGGTGCGTGTTGCGTAACGGGGCAGCTAGGTGCGCGTGACTGCAGGTAGCGGCATCAGCATGTAAGAGGCGTGTGGCAGCCTGACGCTGCGCGAAGGGAGTCGCAGTACCCCGCCCTTGCAGAAAGCAGTCTCAACCAATGATGTGTCCGCCAGGCACTCGTGTATTCTGGGGAGCCGCAAGGTGCGGTGCCGCTTTGACTCCTGGCGTTACCCAGGCCTCCAGTGTACGACGAAGAGACGTGTGTGGTTCTTGCAAAGAGCTTTGCTCCAGTCCGATGCTCGGGCGGCGAAATCTCATAGGTTCGTGATTGCGCGTTCTTTCCGTATTCTTGCGCATTGAATTGTTGACGTCAAGAGGTTGTTCTAGGTTGTTTTCCACGCCTTGCGCATGGACACAAGCGTGCGTTGCTGCATTAGCCGTCTGCCTTTGGCAAGCAGTAACGACGAGTAGGCCGCCTTGGAACCAGAGAAGGCGGTATTTTCGTACCTGCCGTTCTGTTCGCACTCGCAATCTCCGAGTGTAGTTCTGACACCAGTGCAACCCTGCTTGCTGGCAGCCCCGAACCATCTGCCTCATGCTACTACTCCTCCCGCCTCGTCCCCATCCACCTCGTCTTCTTTTTCTTCGTATTCGTCTTCTTCGTACAACTATTGTCTCATCATTATTCGTCTTCCCCACCTGCTCTCTCTCTCTCTCTCTTTCCTCATCCTCCTTTCTCTCGTTCCTCCCCCGTGAGCCTGCAGTCAGCGCTGCTCGTGGACAGTGGCCCAGCGGCGGACGTTGGCCGCGACACTCTAGAGAGTGGCGCTTGCATGCTCAGCTGCTGGCGGAGTGGTGGCGTGCTTGCGGTGGGGAAACCGTTCCAGGGGTGCAATGCCTTGTGCAAGCGGCTGCCCAGCAATCGCCCGTGGCTGCAGCACCAGCGCCAGCGCGCCACCCCCGAGGCCGGCGCGAATGTGGCGCGCAGTCCGCCGCGGCACTTGCGCTCGCGCGGCGTCCCACCGCGGCAGGCCTCGCCCAAACGATTCAGGCGTTGCGAGGGCGTGTCGCGGTGACCACGTCGACGACCAGTGCTCGACGGCGGCGCGCGCGTGATCTAAAGGAGGATGACGATTAATAAATGACCGGGGGTTGTGTTCACGCGGCGGCGGCCGGGATGACGATTAGAAAAAACCGGCCGCGGGCTGAACAACTTTTTTTTTTTTTTATCTTTCTCCTCCAGTCAGAAACTTGTGCAGAAATAGCAGAAAACTATGTTTTAATCGTTCTCTCCGACTCTCCCATTCTTGGTTATTAATCGTCATCCCGCATTACCCAGCGAGGAAGCCCGGCGGCAGAGAGAGGCGGTCGCAGGGGGGGGGGATGGGAGCGGGGAGGAGGGGCACGCGTTCGCAGCGCCGGCCCAGCGGCCCAGGGCCCTGCACCCAGCGCGCAGGCAGCTCCGCGCGCCAGGCCTTGGCATCGCTCGGACGTGTGCCTTTTTTCCTTCGGCGAGGACCATCCAGGAGCATCCCTGATCCTCTGGCGAGAAAAAAATAACCACGCACGACACCGAAAAAAAACACGGGGAACGGACGTCCGAGCGATGGCCCGAGGCAGCCTCGCGCACGCGGGCCCCAGACCGCGGGCAGCGGCAGCAGAGCCGCCGCCCGCGGCGGCAGCGCGGCGGCCCTGCCCGGCGCCCCGCAGCGCGCGCGGGCCACCCCGCCGGGGCCCTGCGCGGCGGCGTGCGGCCGCCATGCCTGCCCCTTTGAGCAGGGCGGCGCACTGCTCCGGCGAGTGTGCCACATCGCCGCGCTGGAGGAGAAGTGCGTGTGTGTGCGTGTGCGTGTGTGTTCGTGTGTGCGTGTGTGCGTGTGTGTGTGTGTGTGCGTGTGCGTGTGTGTGTGTGTGTGTGTGCGTGTGTGCGTGTGTGCGTGTGTGCGTGTGTGTGTGTGTGTGTGTGTGTGTCTGTGTGTGTGTGCGTGCGTGCGTGCGTGCGTGCGTGCGTGCGTGCGTGCGTGCGCGCGCGTGCGTGCGTGCGTGCGTGCGTGCGTGCGTGCGTGCGTGCGTGCGTGCGTGCGTGTTCGTGTGTGCGTGTCGCTGTGTGTGTTGTGCGTGTGTGTGTGTGTGTGTTGTGTGTGTGCGTGTCTGTGTGTGTGTTTGTGTGTGTGCGTGTGTGTGTGTGTGTGTCTGTGCGTATCCCACCTTCCCTGGTCTCCCAGCCTCCTGCCCCCCTCCTCCCTCCTTCCTCTATGCTGAGATCCAGTATTAGGTTTAGGCAAGCACGAGCTCACACATGCAAGGTGTACGGTATATCAATCTTAGTCTTAGAATCCGTCTGTGGGCCACATACGTAGTCTTATTCTTGATACGTTGCAATCGCGATGCGTGTCGATATACGATGTATTCATGTTCCCCCCCTCCCTTTCATCTGGCCATTGTCGACGTTGTCCCCATGACCTCTGCAGGAACTCGGGGTGCGCGTCTGTCCCGGCCCCTGGCCGGCGCTCACAGCATGGCCGATAACATCACATCAGGTGCCAGGGCCGATATTATCCGGGGGCGGCAAAGAGGGGGGTGATGACTAGGGGGGGGTGGATGTCATGGCGGGGGCCATGATATCTCCCCAGGTTTCGTGGCGCCTCTTCTTGTTTCATTACGTCCCTGGCCCCCCCGCTGGGCCGCACACATGCCGCCGGTCATGATTTGCACCCCCCCTTCTTGGACACCCCCCTCTTGGCCGCTCCCGAAGCATGGCCGATAATATCACATCAGTTGCCAGGGCCGATATTATTCGTTTATCATGGAATTCTGTTCCTGTCCTGAACACATGTCCAGCGTGTCCGGAGTGTGCGTCTCTGATTCGCCACCTTTGTCAGGAGTCGACGCTCCTCTTCGGAAGCTGGCCATTCCGATCGTGTGCACGCGTTGGACTGTGTTCAGTTTTGTGATCTCCGCAATGCAGTCTCACAATAAGCATCCAATAGGTGAGCCGTGCGCTGACTATAAGCTCTATCCAGCTTAGACACGGCATTCACTCTCGAAGTGTTTTCTGCCGAAAACAAGCTTCGTTGTTGGTTGCTACTTGTTTTTTGGCTCACATGAGTACATTCATTTTTGTGCTGGCTTACAGGCGCGCTTGCGACCGACCGCCAGCGCTGCAGATAAAGATGTGTACATTCCTTTGCACGCCTACTGATCGTCGTTAGCTTGTTTGTTACAATTCCAGCATCAAATTTCGGCTGAGGCGCTGAGTCTTTGTTCGAACGCCAACTACACTGAGGAGACTGACTTCCTCGAGCGGGCAAAGGTGTTCGAGAAACAGGAGCGTACGTTTCCTTGAAGTGTTTTTTCCGCGCGAACAGTATCGCATCAGGCATGTTGTAGATATGAAGCTAACGAGGTTCATCTTGAGGGCATATTCCTGAGCGATGGAGGCGGCACCTTTCGGCATGTTGAAGCGGTCCTTAGACCTGTTAGGAGCAGAATGCGACAGGCAGACGAATTGGAGCCAGCATTGAAACCACATCTGTATGCCTTTTGCCCTCTCGGGGGTGTCTTGTGACCTTGCTTGGCCATCTTTGAGGCATTGTGGGACCTCGGCCGTCTTGAGCTCTTGGGGCCCTCTTGGGAGTTTCCTAGGGCCCTCTCCGGGGCCTCTAAGGCCCTCCTGGCAACGCGCTTATCCCCACCAGCCCATCCATAAACGATGTCCATGAGAGTTGGCAGGGGGAGAGGAAGAGACACGCCTAGTCAAACAGCGAGGGCGGCTTGGGAGGCTCCGTGGCAATCTCGGGCCGTCTTGGAGCGGTCTTGGGGCCGCTTGGAGCATCTTGGGGGACATCTTGAGCCAGCTTGGATTTCTTGAGCCATCTTGGAGGTCATCTTAGGCTCTCTATGGCCGCTCGGGGACCTCTTGGGTGCCTCTCGGGTGCCTCTCGGAGCCCTCTCGGGGCCTCTTGGGGCGATCTTGGAGCCCTCTCGGGAGCCTTGACGGGCCTCTTGGGGCCATTTTGGAGGCGGTCGGTCGAATGAGTGGGGGTACTAGATTTGCGTCCCCCCCTCGGGGTCCACGATCCTCGTGAGGGTGGTAAAGACTGGCCCTCCCAGTGGCAGAAAAAGGAGCCTCCGACACATCGCGACCCCCTTCCCAAAAAACCTCAGGGAGGGGAGGGGCAGGGTCCCGCGTGTGGGTCACTTTACAACCAGAAGCGCACTTTACAACCAGATGGGTCACTTTACAACCAGCTTACAAAATCCGAGAAGGGCACTTTACAACCAGGAAGGGCACTTTACAACCAGGCAAGTAAAAACACATATTGAATGCACGCGGGCCTTTCCCTGAAATCTCCGTGGGCAAGCGCAAGGGTGGCCTTGGGCTCTTTGAGGCACGTTGGTTGTAAAGTTGCCCATCGCGCACGAAGAAGCACTGCGCACGCGTTGGCGATGCGGCGACCTGGTGCGCTATGGTATGTTGCGTGCTGGTGGGCGGATTAGGGTTTTGACCTGTTCTCTAAGCTCTGCTGGTCAGTTCTGCCATTGCTTGCTCTGCTTTTTTTCTGACGGACGAAGGCTAGTCGCGCAGGATATACGAATAAACCATGATCCCTTCCAAGACTGGAGCTGCATGGCAGTGGGAAGCTGTAGTGGGAGATGTGGTGGTAGCGGCGGCTACGATGGGAACTGCACGGTGTTGGGGAGCTGCGGTGGCAACTGTGGTGGTCGCCAGGCAGCGGTGGGAACTGTGGTGGTAGCTGGGCTGCAATGGGATTTGCGGTGGTAGCGGGGGGTCAGTCGGAATTGTGGAGGTAGCGGGGCTGCAGCGGTAAGTGTGGTGGCAGCAGGCACAAAGGTGGCGGTGATGCGCTGTCACGGTGGCTCAAGCTGCTGCGCTGGCACGGTGGCACTGTGGCGGCTGACGCTGGAAGGAACGATCTTCGAAATAGTTGCATGTATTCGGGACGTTGAACCTCGATCTTCCAAGAAGAGGAGCAGCAGGGGGCCAACTGGAGCTGGAGCACTTAGCCCCTTGCAGAACACCGCGGGGCTTCAGGGGCCAACGTGGCCCAAGAGACCCGCGGTGCCAATGGCCTAGTTTCCTGGGGCGCTGGGCCCTTGTGGAGGCCACTGGGCTCGCTTCCTGTGAGTGACCCCTAAAATGGGCAGCGCGTCGCCCTGAGCCTTCCTACGTATGCTGTCGCCTTATTCCCGTGCGAGCACGGGGCCCTTGTTGAGGCCGCTTGGCCCCTGCTAGCAAGCCCTGTCTTAGTCTGCTGGGCTCAGAGCGCCAGAGCGTCCAGGCGCTCGGGCTCAGAGGCATCGCTGGGGCCTGCTCAGAGCGTCCAGGCGCTCGGGCTCAGAGGCATCGCTGGGGCCTGCGCAGAGCGTCCAGGTCCTCGGGCTCAGAAGCATCGCTGGGGCTTGCGCGGAGCGTCCAGGTCCTCGGGCTCAGAGGCATCGCTGTGGCCTGCGCAGGGCGTTCAGGCGCTCGGGCTCAGAGGCATCGCTGGGGCCTGCGCAGGGAGTTCAGGCGCTCGGGCTCCAGAGCGCCCACGTGCTCTGGAGCACTTTTCAGAGCGTCCGCGCGCCCTGGAGCACTTTTGAGGGCGCCCACTTGCTCTGGAGCATTTTTCAGAGCGCCCACTTGCTCTGGGGCATTTTTCAGAGCGCCCACTTGCTCTGGAGCACTTTGCGGAACGCCCAAACACGCACGGCCACTCTGAGCTGGTTGTAAAGTGGGCCGTTCTGGTTGTAAAGTGGCTCGTTCTGGTTGTAAAGTGGTCCGTTCTGGTTGTAAAGTGGGCCGTTCTGGTTGCAAAGTGGACGTTTTCGATGAAAAAAAAAACAATACTTTCCAATCCTATGTTGGTTGTAAAGTAACCCATATGGTTGTAAAGTGGTTGTTCTGGTTGTAAAGAGACCGAATATCGCAGACCCCCCCCCCCCCGAAGGGAAGGGGGGATGTGGAAGAGGAAAGGGGCCCTCGTTAGACCACCTGTCGCCCAAAGGGCTGGTGGGATTCATTCATGATCGGTACGTTTTTGAAGGATGTGGGAGGCCCCCGAAGGCCATCGTAAGCAAAAAGGCGAGAAGGCCAACTTCATGTTCTTTTCGGTATGTTTTTTAAGGATTTGGGCATCTCGGCGGCATCCTGGAGGGGCTCCGTGGCCATCTCGAGCCGTCTTGGGGCGGTCTTGCGGCCTCTTGGGGCATTTTGGGACCATCTTGAGCTAGCTTGGACTATATTGAGCCATTTTGGAGTTCATCCTGGGCTCTCTGAGGCCGCTTAGGGAGCCATTCTGGGGCGTCTTGGAGGCCTCTCGACGGCCTCTTTGAGCCCTCCTGGAGCCTCTTGAGGCGCTAGTGGAACCCTCTTTGGGGCCTCTTGGGGGGCCCTGGAGGACCTCTTGAGGCCATCTTGGAGGCGGTCGGTCAAAAGAGGGGGGTACTCGATTTAGGTCGCCCCCTCGGGGGCCACGATCCTCGCGAGGGGTGGGAAGAAATGGCCCTCCAAATGGCCGAAAACTGAGCCTCCGACACCTCGCGATCCTTCCAAAAAAGCTTCAGGGAGGGGAGGTAAAGGGTTCCCCTCCCCGAATGGAAAGGGGTTGTGGAAGAGGAAACCAACCCTCCTTAGACCACCTGTCGCCCAGAGGGCTGGTGGGACTTTGAAGACTTCTGCGCACAAGTCATGTTCGCGTGCGCATGCGTGCGCGCATGTCTGTCTACGCGGTGCGCGCTCCAGCGCCGGGCGCGGACGTGATGAATCTTGTTGTGACGCGGCAGACACGCGTGCAGAGCGCAAGCACGTTTTGCAGAGCGTACGTGCAGCAATTGGCGCGTTGGTTCTCTTGCTGTGGAGCTGCACTGCAAGCGCCGGCACCCAGATCGAGGCGCAGAAGGTGAAGGCGGGCCGCGGGCGGGGCAGCCCATTCGGATGAGACGGTCCCGCCCTCCACGGGGTGTCCATGACGCGGCCTTGCTGGTGGTTCGAGCTTTCGGGTCGTCGCGCTCAGGTTGCTGCGGGCATCTGCGCCCCCCCCCCCCGTGAGAAGCCGATCCTCCATAGGTGCAACGACGAGGGGGAGATGCGATAGGGGCCCGGGTGTACACCCCACACATGCCTGGGCATCCGCACATCATGATTGCTTACACGTTGTTTGGGCGCGGGGCGAACCCGCAAGAGACTCGCCCGCGCGCCCCCGGGAATCCGTAATTATATCCGTTCACTCACCGAGCTCATGAGCGCATAAAATATGTGTTCACCGATATTCCACCACGTGGATGAAAGTGCCCGATGTTTGATAAGAGCCCCTTGCTAATTTCAGCAGGCCAAACTGTCTATGATTTGGGGAACCTCGAAGGCCCATCTGTTCATACACGCAAACACAGCTGCACACCCTGTTACCCGCACGCTTGTACAATCGCTCACCCACAGAAGTCCACCGTTAACACAAGTATTGTTGCCATATCTTCAATGCGCTCGCAACACCAGCAACCCTACAAAAGCAACTTTATCGGAGGGCCAGCGTCCGTAGCCGTTTTGCAGCAAGGCGCGTTGCTTCGCGCTTGGGCCACGTTTCTCAAGTTCCTCAGCAGGTTTGCCATACCCTTTGCTGAGATGCCTGGGTTCCATTATGTTGCAGGTCTTTTGAGCTGCTTTTGTGTCTTCAGCCTGACATGGCATGTTGGCGCCACGACGGCCGCTGGCGACTGGAAAGCACTGAACGTCTCGTGGACACGACCGCCAGGCTGTATAGTCGACGAGTCGATGACAATATCGGGCGTGAGCGCACGGGTGCGAAAGGAGTCCTTCGTCACCTACCAGGTGGAGCTGACCTATCACTTCAAGATCATGCGCAACATATCCAGCGGCACTGTCGAGTACCCGCTTGTGGCAGCTGGCATCCAGTGGAAGGGGATTCGTTGGCTTACGCCGCGCCGCCGCCTCCTTGAGGAGAGCCTGTGGGCCCGTCTTGCGGAGGCTCCGTGCCTTGTGCGGAGCTCGGGAGGCTACGGCAGCCGTTCTGGGTCCGGCTGGAGGATCCGTTTGGCGTCTTTGTTGGCCGTCTGGAGCTCACCCAGGGCCCACCTGGGGACGTGCTGGAGGGCCGCCTTAGGATGTTTTGAGGCCCTTCTGAGGCCCCCTTGAGCGGCGTGGGGCCCAGCGAGCCGCCTTGTGGGCCATCTTGGAGCGATCCTGGAGGCCTCCTAGGCCTTCGTGGACGGTGGTGAGACCAAGAAGGCGCGCATGGCAAAAGATGCATGTTGTCCTTAGGGGTTGGGGCGATCTGTGCTTCTGAGCACTCTTGAGAGTTCTCTTGGAGCCCTCTGGGGGGTGTCTTGGGGACATCTTCTGCTGCCTTCAGGCCATCATGGGGCGTCTTTGGGCCACGTGGCGGCCATCGTGGGGCCTCTTGGAGCCAGTTCGAGGCTGTCTGAAGCCGTCTGGGGGCACTTCTGAAGCAAATAATTCGGCCAGACAGGCCAAACCGGCCGGAGCCCCCTCGCTCCAAACCAGCTGGACCGAGCTTCCAGGGGGAGGGGTTTGGGGAGACGCGAGCAGTTCACAAGCCGAGTAACCCCTATGGGGTCGGAGGATGTCTGCAGCATTGTGCAACACCACTTCAGAAGCAGCCAGCGGTTGCCCTTTGCAAGAAGGCTTGACCGCAACCGTCGCTTCGGCGACCAGTGGCCTCCTCGCATCCACAGATTATGGCCCTGCCGACGTAACAGTAAATGGTTACACGCCTGGCTTCAAGGGCCTACGGGTGTTGAGTTGCATGAGCACGTTGGGTTTCAGCACGCCTGGGCTCGCTTCTGAGGATGCTTTAGTTGTGTAGCAGTCATCAGGCCCGAAGGGCGTCAGCAAGTCCCGAGGGCTGAAAACTATTATTCTATCATTGCCAGCACGCAGCATTATAAGCACAGTGTCTGTGCAAAGCAGGACCACGGGAATCGTTGTCGGCATTCAGTGTAATCTCGTAGCACAACCTTTCCATTCAACGCAGACCACGATCAGTTTGAGCAACACTTTCTTTACCAACACGGCTGTCACGATAAAGGCAGTGACGATTCGGTTGCAATGCTCGTATTTGTTGTGTGGGTATCGCATCCTGGCCATGCAAGCAGCTGTTTCAAAGATGCCAATGTACTATTGAATAATGGCGGGGGGCATGGGAAACGGGAGGGGGCAGGGGTTGAGGGGAGAGCCGACGAAAGTTTCTCCATCCTCCTGCCCAGTACCGATATCCTTCGCACATTTCTCTCCCACTCACAGTTCGTCCACCCTACGTGTTCCTCAACTTCGTCCTGCTCCGCATCATCCAACTCACCCTCGATACACGCCATATCTTCTTCCTCAACCTGGGTACCATCGGTACTTTCAGGTTCAACTTGATGCTGTTGGTCATCCTCTGTGATTATGTGTCCTCGGCGTTGACCTCATCCCCGCCCTCTGTACCTCCCTCTACTCTCGCGATCAGCTCCCTCTGCTCTTGCCAGCCCCGTCTTGCTCATTTGAGGCACGAACGCTCCCAGAAGAGGGCTGTGATGCTTGGGCCGACGAGGGGATACGGAAGACAGGGGCGCACTGCAGTAAATCTAGGCCATCGAATACAAGGACTTCGAGAGATTCAGGTTTTCGACAGATTTTGATTGATTGCGAACCTACCGAATTTTCAGGGAAGGACATACAGAGGATATTGAAGGCACGGAGGACGAGGAGGAGATCGCCACAATTGTACAAGCCAGCGCCCTCCAGAGCCCGACACGGGCCGCCGCATGCTGCTATTATATAAGCATGTTAGCACCAGAGGCCCCCCAAACGCCCCCGAAAAGTTCGAACCTCGATTACTGATCTGTGATGTGTGTGTGTGTTGTATGTGCTGATTTGTTCTTTCGGGGGCACCGAGGCTTCTGATAAGCCTTATCTTCAGAATAATGCATATCCTCCGTCCTGGTTTCTACCAAGCTATTATTCCTGAAGTTGTCAGGCCCATCTAAGAAGGCCCTCGCTTTGTACGAACCTCCCCTGCCTGACAGGATGCTTGACCGCGTGAAGACGACGGTTCCGGTTGAGTCCATCGCATGTGGCCCACCACCTAGATTCCAGCGACCAGAAGGGGCGAGTAGCGAGCCGAACAAACAGGCCAGCGGAAGCAAGTCGGGGGCGGCTCCACCAGCAGAAGCTCGTGAAAGGGCAACAGGAGCCAAATGCTGCCCCCATTAGATGTCAACACGTGTAGATTCAGGGTTCCCAGAGTTGCCTATGTTGTGTGCCGGGGCGATCGCGCGGCCACGTGGCGCCAAGCGCGCATTTTGGCGATCCAGGCTTTGCCTCTGCGCTGCCGTGTTCTCTGCTGCGCCACCTGAAACTGGCCGGGTCGCCAGTAGCAACGTTCTACCTATGTTGCGGCGGGAGTGGGTGAGAGAATGAGGAGGAGTCGAAGGGGGGCAGGAGTTTGGGGGCTGGTGGAGCGGAGGCGGAGGAGGAGGAGGAGGCGGAGGAGAGGGAGGCGGAGGGGGCCGGCGGATGAGAAGGAGAGGGCGGATACAGTTGGGGGCCAGAGGAGGATGAGTTGGGGCGTTGTTGGAAGAGGAGGGGGCGGGGGATGGGGCGGAGGCGCAGGCCGATCTGCGTCTCTCAAGCCCGTACATGGATGCGCACCGTCGGTGCCAGGTAACGGGGGGGGATGGGGCAAGGCTTGCCTGCCCGGCAGCCTGACCTTGCCGCCGTGCCACGGACTCGCCGATGTTTTACATCATCACCTGTTCCCTCCTCATCGTCCTCCTCTTCCGCCCACCCCCTTCCCCACCTCCACCTCCTCTTCCTCCTCTTCCACCGAACGCGATGTCATAAGATTGTGGTCCTGAGCTTTCACATCGATCATAAGCTGAAAGCGCACCTTGCGCGGCGTCCGCAGGGCGCCACGCCTTCATTTCACGACCAAATACGAGCTGCTGCACTGGCTGCCATGCGTTGTTAGTGCTGCGCAGTAGCTGAGGCACCATCTTCCAAGCCACGTACGTTCCTTCTCCACCTTCTCCTCCTCCTCCTCATCCTCCGTCCCTTCCTCCCGCCTCTATATTATCATCCTCGTCCTCGTCCTCCCTGACCAACCTTCAGCTATACCTCCTCCTTGACACTATCGAGCTTGGCATTATCATTATCATTCTCCCTGTTCTTCCCTCCCCCTCCCTGATCCTCCTCATCCCCTTCCTCCCTCCACCCCACGCTTCCTCCCACCACCGCCATCCTCGTCCTTCCGTCCTCCCTCCGCCCACTTCGGTCCTTCCTGCCCCCGCCTCCTTCCAGACGGCTCATCCACTCCTTCCTCCCTGCCTCCTCCTCCCCCTCCCGAGGTGGGGGAGGTGGAGAAGGCCGAGATCGAGAAGCTGTCTGGGAAGTGCCTGCGACAGCGACCCGGCGGAGGTGGCGGGGAATGGCGCCTCCTGCCGACGGGCCGGCCCACTGCCTCGCGGCCTCTCGGGGGCGACGACGACCACGACGACGACGACGACGACGACCACGACCACGACCACGACCACGACCACGACCACGACCACGACCACGACCACGACCACGACCACGACCACGACCACGACAACGACAACCACGATCACCACGACAACGACGACGACGCCGACGCCGACGCCGACGCCGACGCCGACGCCGACACCGACGCCGCCGACGCCGACGCCGACGCCGACGACGCCGCCGACGCCGACGACGTCGACGACGACGACCCCATACCCCCCGGACGCCCGGCGCTCTGAGACGGGCATCGACGCACAACAGCTGCACGCGCCTAAACTTTCGGGGGGTCCATGCGGATCTCGTGGGTTGCCGCTGGACGCCCCGCGGCGCCTCCGGCGCCGCCGCTGGCCGGGCAAGGGGGCCCAGCGCCGACCCAAGTGACCCGCGTGGAGCTGAGAACGTTTATGCTTGCGCAGCTTGCTGCTGTGCTGAAGAGGGGCGCAGCACGTTGGCTCCTGCCGCTGCTGCTCCTCGCCCCCCCTGCCCCCAGAAGGGCCCAGGTCAGGCCGGAACGTGGCTCGGCTGGACCAGCGGCGCGACCGAGGCCGCGCCTCCTGCCGTCCCTTGCCATCGGGGGATGCGAACAATACGCCGCCCCGGCCAGGTCCATCCTGGGCCCTGGACTGGTGTACAGACCTCCAGGCCCAGGCCAGGAGGGCCTGTCCACCAGTCCAGGGCCCAGGACGGGCCTGGCCGGGGCCGGTGGCGGTGTCTTGTTTGGAGCCTTCCCATTGCCATCCTGCGCTCCCCTCTCCGCCCTCCTGCGCACCGTGCCGTGCACCCCCCCCGGGAGCCCCCTGGGTGCCCCTCTGGGCCACGGCGGGCTCCCGCCCTCCGGCGGCCCTCGTGCGCCCTGAGCGCCTCCCCGCGGCCGCTCGGGCTCGAGCCGGGGCTTCCAGGTCCGAGCGTCGCTCCTCACCTCCACAGGTCGCGGGCCCTCCCGCCGGCTGCGCTTCGGGATGGTCGCCGCCGGAGGGGACACTGTCGGCAGCCACACGGTTTTGCTCAGCAGCGAGGGGGCGGCCGTGGCTTGCGGCCGCAACGCTCAAGGCCAGTGCGACGTTCCGGCGCTGGAGGGAGGCCTTGTCTATACCCAGGCTGCCGCTGGAGCGTGCCACACGGTTCTTCTCAGGAGCGATGGTTCGGCCGTGGCCTGCGGCTGCAACAGAAAAGGTCAGTGCGAGATTCCGGCGTTGATGGACGGCCTGGTTTACACGCAGGTCGCAGCTGGAGGGCACCATTCGGTTCTGCTCAGGAGTGATGGATCGGCTGTGGCCTGCGGTGACAACCCTGCAGGTCAGTGCGACATTCCTGCGCTACAAGGAGGCCTGTTCTACACGCAAGTTGCAGTTGGATGGCTTCACACTGTCCTGCTGAGGAGCGACGGGTCGGTCGTGTCCTGCGGCAGCAACCATGATGGCCAGTGCGAGTTTCCCAAACTAGCTGAACGCCTGGCGTACACGCAAGTCGCAGCCGGAAACTGCCACACGGTTTTGCTGAGAAGCGATGGGTCGGCAGTGGCTTGTGGCGAAAACTATGCAGGAGTTTGTGGCGAGTTCCGCCGCTCTGTGCGCCCCGCTCAGCGGGATACACAACCCGCTCGTCGTGGTCTGCAAGGCTGTGTTTCGCACTTGCCTGCCGTGTTGGTGTTTCTTCTGGCCTTGGGGGTCTGTTGGGTCCCCCTGGGAGTGTCTTAGGAGCCTCTTTGGACCTCAGCAGGATTGTCTTTGCTCGCGAGGTTCTCTTTGGTCGTCTTCCAGCGCTTGGGCGCTCTCTGGGGGCCCACAGGGGCCATATTGGCAGCCCCTCGGGCAGTCTAGGGTCATTCTGGAGGCCCTCTGGAGCCCCTTTTAGGCCCTCTCGGGATCATTTTGGGTCATATTGTGCGCTTCTTGGGCCACTGGAGCCGTCCTTGGGCGCCCTGCCCTTACCCGCATCAGTTGTGATCTTTAATCGAAAAGCGTGGGAAGCCTGAAGCTCTGAGTGTGCAGACCCTCTCTTGGGCCCTCTCATAGCCTCTCATGTGGAGCTTCGTGGGACTTATGAGATTGTCGTTGAAGATTCGTGGGCGCGGTGGAGATCGATGTTCTTTCTTGGGCCGTCGTGCAAGCCATCTTGGCCGTCCTGGATGGCGTTGAGACCGCCAGGGGAGGTGTCGGGCCGGCCAGGGAGCCTCGGCGGGGGGGTTGAGGGGGCCTGCAACGGGCACGATGAAGAGGGGGAGGGGCCGAAGACATGTATAGAAAGGCCTCCAAAACACCACCTTTGCATTCTGGCACGCAGCAGCATGCCACAGGGGCATGGTGGCGGGTTACGGCCAGTGCGAGTTGCCAGCGGTCAAGGCATTGGGGGGCTTGACCTATACGCAGGTCGCAGCTGGATGGACCCACACGGTCATGCTCATGAGCGATGGGTCAGCCGTGGTTTGTGGGAGCAACCTTCACGGGCAGAGGGAGATCCCAGTGCTAGCGGAAGGCATGATTTACACGTCGATCGCGGCCGGGAGGTGCCACACAACCTTGCTGAGGAGCGACGGGACGGCCGTCGCCTGCGGTACGAACGCCGGCCGCGAGTGCAGCTTCCCGGCGCTGGGCGACGGCCTGACCTACGTGACGCCCTCGCCGCCGACGTTGCTCCTGCAGGCGTCGTTCGACGGTGCCTCGGTGCGCTTCCTCGCTCTCGGCGGGGAGGAGCGCTGCCGAGTGGGCGCGGCGCCCGGCACTCCGCTCGCGGACGTGCGCGATCGGCTGGCTGCTGAGCGCACCGCGGCCAGGCTGGGCCCCGGGCTCGCGCGGGTCGACGCCGCCCTGCCTGGCGGGCGGCTCCTCAGCGAGGCCTGCGCCGAGGAGACCGTGGAGAGCGTCTTTGGGCCCTTCCCGCGAGATTGAGCACTGCCCCCCGCGAGGGTGCCCTCGCCTCGCAGCCCGGCGAAGCCCCCTG